>JALMGJ010000008.1:26545000-27095000 GCA_023362775.1 Charina bottae
GTTGGGTCCAGGCGATGATTAATGCATCCTTGGGAGAGGGGGTGTTCCCGGCGGTCTTTAAGGAGGCACTGGTGCACCCCCTCCTCAAGAGGCCTTCCCTGGACCCCACTGTTTTAAACAACTTTTGTCCTGTCTCCCACCTTCCCTTTTTGGGAAAGGTGGTTGAGAAGGTGGTGGCGCTACAACTCCAGAGGATTCTGGATGAAACGGATTATCTAGACCCCTTTCAGTCAGGTTTCAGGCTGGGATATGGGACAGAGACTGCATTGGTCGCGCTTATGGATGATCTCTGGCGGGAGCAAGATGGAGGGAGTGCATCCATTCTCGCTCTCTTGGACCTCTCAGCGGCTTTTGATACCGTCGACCACGGTATCCTTTTGGGGCGACTCAGGGAGTTGGGGGTGGGCGGCGTTGTTTTACGCTGGTTCACCTCCTTCCTCCGGGACCGTTCCCAATCAGTGGTAATAGGAGAGGAGAGATCTGACCCTCGGCCCCTCTTGTGTGGGGTGCCGCAGGGTTCGGTTCTCTCTCCTCTCCTATTTAACATCTATATGCAGCCGCTGGGCAAGATCATCCGTCACCACGGGATGAGATATCACCAGTATGCTGATGATACCCAGTTGTACATCTCCATCCCGGGTGAAGTAAGTGTTGCAGTCGACACCCTTTCTCAGTGTCTGGAGGCTGTAGGGGCCTGGATGGGGCACAACAGGCTTCAGCTGAACCCTGGTAAGATGGAGTGGCTGTGGATTGATGGCCTCGCGATTCCCAGGAAGTTGTCATCTTTAACTCTAGATGGGGTGGTACTGCCCTGTTCAGATCCAGTGCGGAACTTGGGGGTCCTCCTGGACTCACGACTCCTGCTCAAAGAGCAGGTGGCAGTCGTGGCCAGGAGGGCCTTTGCACAGCTTCGGGTTGTGCGCCAGTTGCGCCCCTTCCTGGATCAGGAGGCCCTCCGAACAGTCACTCATGCCCTTGTCATCTCCCATATAGATTACTGCAACGCGCTCTACATGGGGCTACCCTTGGAGAGTATCCGGAAGCTTCAGCTGGTTCAGAATGCGGCTGCACGGGTAGTTCTGGGTGCTATAAGATCAGCACATGTAACACCGCTAGTCCGTGAGCTGCATTGGGTGCCAGTTTGCTTCTGGATTCAATTCAAGGTGTTGGTTATCACCTTTAAAGCCCTACATGGCATGGGACCAGGGTATCTGAGGGACCGTCTTATCCCGATCACATCTACCCGCCCCACCCGATCATGCAGGGAGGGCATGCTTCAGATCCCATCATCAAAAGAATTCCATCTGGCGGGGTCTAGGAGGCGTGCCTTCTCTGCGATAGCACCCGCCCTATGGAATAACTTGCCCCCTGAGTCGAGACGGGCGCCCTTGCTCCTGGCCTTCAGGAAGTCCTTAAAGACCTGGTTCTGCCGCCTTGCCTGGAATGAAGGAACTGATAGTTCCTCCTGGGGGTGGTTAGCTTAGCAATATCCTCCTTTTAAGAACATACCATCTCTTGGATTTGGATTTTTTATTTTTATAGTAGCTTTTAAATGTATAGTCTTTTTAACTTTTTATATATTCTGATTGTAAACCGCCCAGAGTCTACCATGGTAGAGATGGGCGGGGATAAATTCAAATAATAAATAAATAAATAAATAAATAAATAAATAAATAAATAAATAAATATCTTTCCCTTTCTCCCTTGCCTTTTGCTTTCCTTCTTTCCTCAGCTATTTGTAAAGCTTCATCAGTCAGCCACTTTGCTTTCTTGCATTTCTTTTTCTTTGGGATGGTTTTAGTTGCTGCCTCCTGTACAATGTTACGAACCTCCATCCATAGTTCTTCAGGCACTCTGTCTACCAGATCTAATCCTTTAAATCTATTCCTCACCTCCACTGTATATTCATAAGGGATATGATTTAGGTCATACCTGAATGGTCTAGTGGTTTTCCCTACATTCTTCAATTTAAGCCTAAATTTTGCGATAAGAAGCTCATGATCTGAGCCACAGTCAGCTCCAGGTCTTGTTTTTGCTGATTGTATCGAGCTTCTCCATCTTTGGCTGCAAAGTATATAATCAATCTGATTTCGGTATTGACCATCTGGTGATGTCCATGTGTAGAGTCGTCTCTTGTGTTGTTGGAAAAGAGTGTTTGCTATGACCAGTGTGTTCTCTTGACAAAACTCTATTAGCCTTTGCCCTGCTTCATTTTGTACTCCAAGGCCGAACTTGCCTGTTAATCTGGTTATTTCTTGACTTCCTACTTTAGCATTCCAGTCCCCTATGATGAAAAGGACATCTTTTTTTGGTGTTAGTTCTACAAGATGTTGGTCTTCAGAGAACTGGTCAACTTCAGCTTCTTCAGCATCAGTGGTTGGGGCATAGACTTGGATTACTGTGATGTGGAATCATTAGAACTACCTTAGAATTGGTGCTTAAAAATGAGGAGGGAATTGGTTGCTTTTTGTTTTCCATTTCCCAGAATCTCTTTATTTGCATATTGTATTTGAGTATTTTGAATATCTGAAGGCAGGGACTGGTTTGCTTTTACTGATCTGTAGATCTCTTCAGGAATCTTTTCAACTGAAAAATAGTCTATATTTTTACACAGCCCAGACAGTACAAATAATACAAAACCAATTGCTTTGGGAAAGAAATCCTATTGGGGAAAGAGCTCACATTTTCCCCGGCACAATTTAATAACATACTTACTAATTGTGAATTTAAACATAGTTTATTCAGTTAATTTT
Organism: Charina bottae; assembly: GCA_023362775.1. Taxonomy (NCBI): domain Eukaryota; kingdom Metazoa; phylum Chordata; class Lepidosauria; order Squamata; family Charinaidae; genus Charina; species Charina bottae. The sequence goes on from JALMGJ010000008.1 coordinate 26,547,754, forward strand.
CTGCATTCACACAGCACTGAAGCACCAACTAGTCGTATGAGTTGGATTGGGAAAATGTATCAAATATGTTTGTCCAGTTTATGGCCCAGTGTGTCATTAGAACATAGCTGATAATGTAGTTTGAGTGTTAAGTATTTTATTTATTTAATTATTCAGGTTTTACCTCACCACAAACTTGAGATTCTTGGTAATTACAATGTCACAGAAAAAGAATAGCAACAGAATTAAAGGAACATACAACCCAAATTACAAAAACAAAACCAAAGTAGGAGAGAAAAATAATAACAAGAGGCATAGGTGATGTTACTGAAAGGCTCTTAGAAAAATCTCTGTTTTTAATACTTACCTATAAGCTACCAGGGAGTGGGGCCAGACCGCTCTCAGGACACCGTCCATTTCACAATATCCGCGCTGCCACAGAGAAGCAGCAGCAGCAGCTTCTAGCTTCAGGTCTCCTGACATCCAGCAAATGTGGGACATCAAGGAGGTTCTAACAAGTAGTCATGCCATCCTGACACACTGACACAATACTGTGTGAAAAGATGTGTAGATGCAATTTTAATTCACTTTTTTTCAGAAGTTCTCAAACAATACCATTTATTACTGTTAGTTGGATATTAAAAGCTCTAGTGATAGAAACTAGCAATAAAACAAAACTTGTGTTCAGTGTAATTTATTTATGCAAATGCATATATTAAACTTACTTGAATTTCACAAGAATGGATGTCCCAATGACTCTCCCAAATAGTTATTCCACTTATTGTAAGTATAAAAAGTAAATTATTTATTGAAAATATAAAATTAATGTTTACAATGTACAAAAATTAAAATTTGAATTTCACAATTACTTGGGTGGTTAATGTTTTAACCAAACAAACCAATGTTCAATAACTGGGTTGTGATTGTTTTTCTTCAGAAAAATTGTTATGGATATCCCTGGTTGCATCTGAGTGAACTTTTTTTTGTCCTTATTTCATCAAGTTCTTGCAAACACAGTTTGAAAAACCCTGTCCTAAAATAACCTGCTACCTTCGCATATAGACAAAGAAAGTTCATTGTCAGTGTTTCACATGCAAATCCAGTCAGGTTTTTGTATATGAAATGGGAGGGTAGACTTTGTCTGTTGTTTCTGACAGCAAAATTGGGATAGACTTGCTCACTCATATCCCTAAACCTTTGGGCTAGGATTGATGTGGTACAGATACTCCTGGTTCTAGTCCTGCATTAGGCATGGAAGCCAGCTGGGTGACTTTGGGCCAGTCATTTTCTCTCAGCCCATGGAAGAAGGCAGTGGCAAACCACTTCTGAAAATTTGCCAAGAAAACTGCAGGGACTTAAACACATGGTTTCCAAGAGTCAAGAGTGACTAAAAGGCACAAACACACAAAAAGATTAGATGATAGATAGATGAGAGAGAGAGAGAGAGAGGGAGGGAGAGAGGTGGATGATAGAACAAATTTTTGCAGGCTGGGACTTTTGTATGATTAGACTCAGCCAAGATTCCTTATCAATCAAAGAGAATATTCACCTGGGAAACTGTGAGCATCTTAAACCAAGCCAAATCCAAAAATGCTAGAGAATTCCTGGAAGCTTGGCACTCAGACAAAGCAGCCATCAACAAACACATAGAGGTAAACAACAATTCATAAGAGACAATAGAAAAGCCAAAAGACCAGAATACCTCCTTGCCAGCAATCAACACCCAGATATGCAAAGATTAACACCAGGATTAGCACCAGAGGAACAATCAAACAGCACAATATACCCTAATCAAAGAACTATTAACTCAGTCAATCAACCAAGCAGCAAACAACAGCCCAATCAAGGAACTCCTTATATATATATATATTTATTTGTTTATTTATTTATTTATTTATTTATTATTGGATTTTGAATATACATAGTTAAAAGTTAGAAACAGAGAAAGAAATAGAAATACAAATCAAAAAGAAAAAGAAAAAGAAAAGAAAAGAAAAGAAAAAGTGAAGTAAAGCAAAGAAATAGAGAAAAAAGATACATAGAAAGTAATCCACTTGCAATTTGTCCCCGGTCATAATAATTTACAGAATTTATCTTACATGCTAGGTCTACATATGACATTAAAAAACATTTCCTGTCTAATACATCAATCCACCTATACTTTAATCTACAAATCCCCATACAAGCTTTGCCCCTCTTGCATTTCCCAAATAGTCCATCAATAATTTCTACTCTTTGAGAAAGTAACAGTTATAACAATTAAAATTTTCTTTTAATAAAAATATCAATTTATCATTTTCTACCATATCCATTTTCTATCGATCCATCAATTTTAGCAATAAAAAGTCCATATAAATCAGCCATTTATCTCTACTCCATACTTCTGTTCAATTCTATAAAATGCTTCTTGCATTCTCCTGGTGCCTCCCTCATATCCATCTTATATTTCTCTAAAAATGTTTTAACTTTTAAAGTAGAACTTATCCTTAGCTTTTGTCCTTTAAACACCTTCAATAGTTCCAATTACCATAAGAGTAAAAGCAAGCCCCAATAAGAGTAAAAGAGAAAGTAACTTAATCCGTTTCTGGCAAAGTCAATTAGCTTCCCGGTTAGAGGCTAATAGGCAAATAATATTTAAAACTAAAAATATGTGTCTAAAAGGTTGGGTGCTGTGCTACTTATCTTGAAGAATCGCGGTTTCCGCAGAGCTTCGGTTGTCAGTTCCAGCCGTCTTTCACCGCTTCAATCTCCCTTCTCCCGTGGTGGAAAAAAGGGGGTTGGGAGAGAGCGGCGATCCGATGACCCTTCTGTGAGCAATCTTCTGCTCGCCCTCTCTTCAAGGGCAATTTTTCAGCTATTTTTTTCTTTTTAAATCGCCGCAAACGGAAAAAAACACGGAGCTTTCTGCTCAGCGCACCAGCCACCTCAACACCCGGAAGTCGAATCCCAATCAAGGAACTCCTAAGGAGAGAACAACACCTCCACCAACACAAGCAGGACAAGCCGTGGTATATAAACAGAGAGCAAGTCCCACTCCCTTTTTGCACTGAAGATGTTGTCTAGTCTGGCAATGAAACGTCTGCAAGAAGAGAGCAAAGTTGGTAAGGGAATCCTAAAATTCCCTTAAATCCTAAAATCCTTAAATCCTAAAATTACCAACTTTGCTCAGACTGAAGAAGCCCCTTGGATAAGGAGCGAAACGTTTCCATTAAGAAAATAGAAATCCAGTTGACATGATTCAAGCTACAGACAATTCCACCTGGATGACTGAGAACCTTCATAGACGTCTGCAAGAAGACAACAAGGCTCAGAGAGCACCAAGGTCTCCAAAGATTCCTTATCCCTGCTCCACCACTATATCTATTTTCCATCATAAGCTCATAAAAACATCATGTTTTCCTATCACAGTGCCATGACACCTTACACCAGCCTTTCTCAATCTTTTGACCCTGGAGGAACCTTTAAAATATTTTTCAGGCCTTGGGGAACCCCTGCACATTCAGGCTCAAATATAGACCAGAAGGTACAAAATTATTATATTTGTTTCATGTGTAGCCCTATATATATATATGCATTAACAGTGTTCTTAAACTAAAAATAAAGAATGAAACTTACCTCTTTAATGTGAAGTTGCCCGAATTTGAAATAATTTTTTAAATAATTTGTGATCTCCCAGGAAACCCCTAGTGACCTCTCACAGAACCCTAGGGTTCCACGGAACACTGGTTGAGAAACCCTGCCTTAGACCATTGCTCCAACTACCCATGTAGTATCTCCTATACTGCAACTAGCAACTGGGATTAGTGTTGGCATAGATCTCTCTGAGCCATGTCACCTGAAATTCTACCTGAAATGCAGGAATTGAATCTTCTTCTCTATGCATACAAGATAGAAGGTCTACCAGAGAGGAATGATCAGCAGAAAAAAAGGACAGGCTTTGGAGAAAATGGAAGAAGAGGAGAAATGGATGCCACCACTGTTTATTTATTTTTTTAATTTTTTAATTTATTTTCTATCCCGCCTTTATTATTTTTTATAAATAACTCAAGGCAGCAAACATACCTAATACTCCTCCCTCCTCCTCTTTTCCCCACAACAACCCTGTGAGGTGAGCTGGGCTGAGAGACTGGCCCAAGGTCACCCAGCCAGCTTTCATGCCTAAGGCGGGACTAGAACTCTCAGTCTCCTGGTTTGCCATTGGCTCCTTCCTAGTGCTGAGAGAGAGGGACTGGCCCAAGGCCACCCAGCTGGCTTTCATGCCTAAGGCGGGACTAGAACTCTCAGTCTCCTGGTTTGCCATTGGCTCCTTCCCAGGGCTGAGAGAGAGGGACTGGCCCAAGGTCACCCAGCCAGCTTTCATGCCTAAGGCGGGACTAGAACTCTCAGTCTCCTGGTTTCTAGCCCGTTGCCTTAACCACTAGACCAACCACTGTTACCGGCACACTGTTACTATAGTGTAACCTCCCTCTGGGATTTTGTTTTCATGAAAGGTCCATGGTTCCACTTCAATGAATAGTCCATTTCCATATAAGCAATAACCTAGAGAGAGAAAAAGGATAATTCCAGTTTCTTTTCTGTGCCACCTTTGCCATTTTGGCAGATTCATCTAGTTAGTGAGGGACAGGGGGATCACTCGTCAAGATGTGGATGCTAATTAATGCCCACCATACTCACCACAGACATTGTAATAGGGTGAAACATAAATGATGCATTTGTGTCACATTTCAGTACTTCCTGTTCTTTATTGGACTTCATTCGCTTTCGACTCACACAGCAAGTTCAGATTAGTTTTATACAAGGCAAATGTTTCATTTCAGTGTTCTAGCCTGGATCATTCTATATGCATTTTATGAGTACTAGATTGATGCTATATGCTTAACAAGAATGGTGATAGGGAATTATCATAAAAATGCCATCTATCAATATACTTTTCCCTCCTAACATTGCCATTCATTGTAGTAATTGTTAATTAAACCAATTTAGCGAAAGAGCAGAAACAACAATGTAAAATAAATCTTAGAATAACCTAATTTATACGCTATAATTTGTTATAAAATAATATAAGGGTTCAACTCTGATGGGCCAAATCACACTGGCCTGTGCACTGTTGCTGTTGAATATCAGTCCCCAGCATCCTACTCTTCATGCTTGTGGTGAGCATCAGTTGACTGTCTTCTGAGGAAGCTGAGATTAGCAGCAGTGGCTATAACTGAAGCAGCCACTTCTGGAGGTAGTTCACTCCAGTTATTAAAACGGGGAGACACTGGAATCTCCCAGCATTTCCTGATTTGCTTGGGGGGAAAAGCTGATTGGTGACTGTTTTCCCCATCTGTCTAAGCCATGTAGTGAAATGGAGCAAGCTGCCTTAAGAGATGGGATTTCGACTTTTGTTGCATGCAAGAGTGGTAAAGAGCTGAATGTAATCCATCAACAATGCTTTTGCTCTTAGAGATTAACAGCACTCGGGCTGGACACACATTAACCTCTCTCTTCCCCTGCGCTTCAGGTCCTGCCACTCAAAGGAAGGTTAGATTTGACAGAGTGAAGATAAATGGTATCACCTGTGCATTTCATATAAAAAGGATCAGATCAAAGTTATTTTGCCCACAACAACATTTTACAGTTTCTAATTACATTTACCTGAACAAGAAGCTTAAGGAAGGTGGTAGTCTTCCCAGTGTACAGATAAGGAGCAGTGGATGTGGATAAGAACAAGGACCTTTCCAGGGCAGTTTTGCCTCAGTTGGTGTAAGGCGTCCAAATATTTTCTCCTCAGAAATTTCACATTTTTTTCAGTCCTCAGAACTTCAGAATATTTTTTTAAAGAAATGAATTCTTCTTCCACGTAGCAAGACCATATTCATTAGAATGTGCCTAACATCTGATCCAAGAGTGTGCCTAAGATATGTATACAGACATATTTATAAAAATCTGAAAATGAATGGATATTTCTAGGAATGTTGCCAATTAAACAGCACTTCCATAAATTAATACCTTATTTAACTATTTATATCTGCAAACACACTTGCACACACACATGTCAGAATTTATCAGCTTTCCCAACATTTTCTTCTTTTCTTCAGAAGAAGAGCTGTATTAAAAATAAATTAGAATAATTTTGCACGGTAACATATATACATTATTTACCACAAAGGAAGGTAGTTTCTTCTCAAAATGTGCTCATGCGAAGTTTCTTGTTGCAGAACTATGAAGTGCAGAGCCACCTTAAAGGCAATTATGAAAAGTGTTTGCCTCAAAATAAGAGCTATATCAGCATCAAACATTTCCATTTTTTCTTGTGGCTATGCTTGCTAATTGATTTTACTGCTCATAATGATTAAAACATCCCCACCAAGTCATTGCTCCCACACCAGAGGAGAATGCTCTGAGCCCATTAAGTCATCTAACTGGGTTTGTGTTCCTACATGGAGAGAGGGATTCTGTGTGTGTGTGTGTGTGCCTGTATTCATATCCACATCCACACATACCACCTGTCCATATATATTTACAGTACGTATATATGTTCTTAAATGCTTGCACACACGTCTATGCGTGAAGATAAGCACAGTCGAGCAGCAGACTTTTTATTTTTCAGGGACTTTGTCAGCTGCTCCTATGTGTCCATCTTATAAATATTTCATGCCCAATATTTAATATTATTCGTTTCCCAAATCGGATCAGCTTTGAAATGCTCCTCAAAGTGAATTCTCTCCTAACAATGGTTTGATGCAAAAGCCTTTTTTCCTCTCTTAAGAAGAAGAGGTTGCACATGGTCTGCTGCCATAGCAGCATGAATAGTTCTTTTTTTAATGGAAAATCAAAGATACTTTACATTAATTCAGAGAGAAGTGGTGGGAAGGGAGGAAGGAAAAGCTGGGCACATACACACCTTGTGCTTCCAACATGGAAAAACAGCACATCTTTCTTTCCCTGATTCTGTGATTATTACCCAGCCTGTTTTTGAGCTATAATGAGAAGTGACAAGTTTATGTAAATGATCCACCCAAGGATTTTGCTGTTATAAAACAGAGCAGTTACTCAGGGCTTTCTAATTATTTCATGCCTTGTGGTTCTGTGATAAGGCAGAGATGACGATACTTGGAAAGTCTATTGTGATTGATGCGCCACGGTCCCTGTGGAACTCATTAAGGTTTGTGTTTTGTAAAGGGGAAAGAAAACCCTACCAGGCAAAAATAAAATAAAATAAAAATAAATCAACCGTTTTTAAAAATCCCACTGGAGGTGGCTCTTTCTCTGTTTATTTGCTTGGAATTCATAGAAGAATCTTAAAATATAAAGAAGGATTTCTGCATGCTTACTGTGGAGAAGCACTAGTTTTCAGCTTTTATGTGCTGATACTGTTTCCTAAGCTGATTATACCAAATGACTGTATATATGCAAGGTCATTGAATGCATTGTAAAATATTCATTAGATAGTGTTATGAAGAATTAAATGTTAGACCACATATCATTTTTTAAAAATTATAGAATTACACTCATCTCCCTTCTTTTTCTTTGATGGAACTAGTGATAATACGTAGGTATGTATCTATGTACTGTATATTCTCTTCTTAAATTATTGATCTCATTAGAGAACTGTTTGAATCATACCATTCCTGATCATGGTGTCAGCCTTGAAAAAAATTGTTTATAGGAGTGTTTCCAGATTCATCCATATGAATAGCCAGCTGCTGATCAACCTGTCTGAGCCTGTCAAAGTCAGTTATGATGTCACAGAAAAACCAAACGGCAAACTGTTGGGGAAGTCCACACACTTCTAGTGCAATTTTTTCCTAGTGCGTGCAGTTATGACACTATTAAGACTTTGCCCATATTTCCTTGAACTGATTTCTCAGAATGGTGCCGCTTATTCCTTTTCCCATTAGTATATACATATTCAAATATCTGTGGTTTCAAACATAATGACAAATTTCAGGATGCAGATCTACTTATGTAGTTATAGATTGAGACAGAGGTAAAGAGATACAAATGATATAATAATATACCTGTTGCTTGGAGAATGTGGACTTTAAGCATACCCTGCTGCTATGATTGCTGGAGTACAAGAGATAAAGTACTTAATGTAGGTTTGTGCAATTCTTACTCTTTGACATAATTTTTTCACCTATTGATCAGCGTTGAGATTAACCATACCAATTACATGATTGTGAGTGTCTAGTGCTCTGGGTCATTGGGTTAGAAGAAGTTGGTTGGGAATGATGGCTACATCTTTCAACAGCTCAACACATCTGGAGAACATCAGGTTGGTTAAGACTGCTCTGAGGTTTACCACTCTTGCTAGTTGAGATTCTTTTACCAGAAGATGCCACCTAAATCTTACTGCATTTGTGTGTTGTTACTGAACAAAGGATCTTTTGCCAGAGAACTGATAAATCACATGATATTTGTGTTAAAACTCACATACACTTTTCTCATTAGCATCAATCTTTAAAGAAAGGGAGTATATAATATGTAATCTAAAATGTTTCATTCAAGCAGATTAAGCAATTCTTCCAAGAACCCAGGAAGAAACAAAAGTTAATAATACTGTTTGGCTGAGTTTGCATGACACACTGAACTGCAAATAGGCAAAGTGAGTTGTGCAAATCCAGGCAACTGGGTTGATTGAACATTAGGTTAATTAACCCTGGAGAAATATGTTGTGCAAATATAGTCATGTGTTGGTAGCTCCTTTCTGGCTTTTCCATCGAAGAGAGTATCATCAGATGCAGCTTTTCCTGGTGTGCTTACAGTGACATCATTAATTGTCTCAGACAGCTGCTAGAGATATAGAACCTTATGTTCAGAAAATATCTGGCTGCCCTAACCCTCTGATTTCTAACCCTCTAATATACTGTGGTCTGTTTTTAGTTAAACCTTAACAACCAAATTCAAATACAGTCACCTAATTCACCCATTATGCTAATCTATAATGTCGTTTGTTTGGGTTGGCTTAGCATGTTTTGTGAATGGAGCAAATTGTGGCTTGTTCAACAAACCTTGGTAAAACTAACCATGATTTATGTGTGTATTCATTCAATGTTGGTAACTGACAGATTTATTAACAGGGTTTATAAAACTACCTAGCAAGGTTCTTAAAAGAAGCCTGTAACAATGTCACTGGCCTCCAAAAAACCCAGCAATCAGGTAATCTGAAGGTTGAATTGTATTCAGGTGGAGTCTGCAGATAAAATAATTGTGGGTATGACAAAGTGAAGATCTTCCAAAAACTGGATGTTATAGTAAGGTAAAGGTTCCCCCCGCACATTTGTGCAGTCGTGTCTGACTCTAGGGGCCGGCGCTCATCTCCGTTTGTTAGCCGAAGAGCTAGCTTTGTCCGAAGACGCTTCCACGGTCATGTGGCCGGCATGATGCACACAGAATGCTGTTACCTACCCACCAAAGTGATACCTATTCACCTACTTGCATTTGCATGCTTTCGAATTGCTAGGTTGGCAAGAGCTGGGGCAAGTGCGGGAGCTCACTCCGTCACACGGCGCTCAGGTCTCGAACCTCCGAACTTGCGGTTTTCCAATCGACAAGCCTGGCGTCTTACCCGCTGAGCCACCACGCCCCTTTTACAATGTTATATTATAGTAGTATAGTATTTACTTAGCACTCTGGAAATCAGGTGTTATACCTATTTTGTCTAGTTGAGTTTAGTCCAGTTTCTGCCACAGATTTTATAAAATGTTTCTAAAAGTTCCCTATGCTTTTATTGACAAGTGTGGGACATCCTCTTTTTAGAACTAATTTCAGAACTGCAGCTGACCCATTTTGATATTTTTAACATCACAAGTTAATCTTTTCTGAGTGCTTCTTATCCCTAGACAAACCACCTGCTAGCAACTTTTGTATCTTCTACTTTGAAATGTGCAATTATGATAAAGCAAATGATTTTTTTTCCTTTCCAAACTTGACATGGGCATTACTAATTTTCCTAACATTAGTTGGCTGCTTTCCTTTTCATCTTTATGCCCCAACTATACCTTCCTCAGATGTCTTCTACCCTACTTAAAACACTAAAAATTTAGATACAGAAAGTCTTAAAGACTTTCAGCATAACCACGACAGAACAAACGAACTGTACTTGCTCTGTCTAATTATGAGACATCCAAATATGGTAACAGAAAAAGGAAACTTGTACCAAAAGATACTGGGAAGATCCTTCCTCATCCCCAGAGGAGAGGTAAAAAGAAGTCAAGAGGGCAGCTGAGATTGTGTGGTCACAGCCACGATCTTGGAAATTTTTTTACCCTCCCCCCCACAGATCTCCCTGCTTGCTTGCTTCCCTCAAACACACACACACACACACACACACACACACCACAAAATAAACTATGAATTGGAATAAGCTGGAGGAAAGAGAAGTGCTGCAGGGATCTATCCTGTTCCTATTTCATATGTTAAGTTCATTGATTCTCCTTCATCAAGAAGATTTGCCTGAGGAAACAGAGTACAGCTAAATGCCTGAAGATCAAAGCTTTGGCTTTGGCTGGGTCCTTCAATCAATGTGAACTTCAGCTTCTCTTCACCCTGAAATTCTGGGGTATGTGGCATGAAACCCTCCTCAGTTTACCACTTACCTTGGAGACCCTCAGCATAAAGATACAGATTGGGATGTGTAAAACACTTGGAATTCAAAACATTTTGAATTTGAAATAGGTCTTCTGACTTCATAAATGTCCTGACATGGTTCTGACAGTTTCAGAAGTGTTCTGAACTCAAAACCAGAATCAGTTCAAGCTTGAGACACTTCTGGGAATGCTTGGAACAGTATCAGAATAATTCTGGAAAGGTCAGCTCAGCTGCTTTGAACTCAAAATGGGGCATTTTGAACTCAAAATAAAGTGTTTTGATCTAAATACACTTTGAATTTGAACAGCATACATAAATATATCAGAGTAATAGATTAGGTTTTTCTCACCCAATTAGTCCAGAAAGGTCTATATGAGATCAGATTTCAAAGAAACAACTATCTTATATCAAATCAGACTAGTCTTTGGCCTTGCCTCATCCCTTTTCTTTTAACAGGCAGCGGTTCAAGGGATTGGACAGATATCTTTCCCCGTTATTTCAGTTTATTAGGTGTCAATGATTAATCCTGGAATACTTGTCCACTAAGTCATGACCAGCCTGAAAAAGATTTACATTGTAATCCTATGTATATAAGTTTATTCGGGATTTTTTATCACCAAACATTTGGAGTTAAAAATCACCAAATGAAAATATGGGCTTCCTACTTCCCAGTTTGCAAGAGGAGTTCTGCTTTCGTAAAGACCTCTCCTGTCTTCTCTTCTCTTCCTCCACATGCAGTCACCCATATAGTACTAAAATTTCCTCTTTAGAGTCCCCCAACCCTCCTGAATAGGTCTGAGCAGGTACGGACAGTGTCAAAGGGACAAAGAGACCACTCTATGACACAACTGGATTTCATTCTGAGCTTCTGCCATTTGCCACAACATATTCATGATCAGTGGTAAAATATATTCATGATCGGTGATGAAGAAATACAGTATGATTGTTTCCCTGGTGTCCTGGTCTTGAGGCTAGATATCAATGAAGGCTCTGACCAAACCTCAGACTATAAGGGATGCAAGTTACCCTAATTTAGCAGAAACCATTAATATCCCAACCGATGCCTGTCCTAATATTGCAATGTCCCCATTATCCATAAGGTCAGATTCAGATACTTCTATAATTTCTGCCATTGCAGCATTATTAGGCTTTAGAAAGGGTGAAGCGCTTTAAGTCTAGTCAGCAGCAGGCAGGGTGGAATCACCTGGCTCTTCAGTTTCTTAAAGCCTCAGTTGAGTTTAGATAGTTCTTGCATCAACCCACAGTTTCTTGCATTAAGCTCTCCAAGGTCCTAGTGGTGTTTCACTTTGCCAGAGACCAGATCTGCATGGTCTATTCAAAGTAATAGGACTATGATATTTATTCATATATCAAATTTATTCACCACTCATCTACTCCATAAAAAGGTTCAAAATGTGTGATAGCATGAAGACAAACTGTCTGCAGCTCAGTAAAGAATGTGTGTCATTCTACTACATTCCCAAAGTGCTGCACAGCCCAAAAATGTAACTATCTTCCAAGGAATGTTTTAATTTAGATTTCTGCACTAAGTAAGATTCAATAACATACATGGCCCCTTTCAACTCTGATGTAATTATATTCAATCTAGATTTCTTAGACAATAATTACATCTTAGAGCTGAAAGGGGCCATGGGAAAGGTTGGCATAAAACTATCTGAATGTTTTTCATTTTTCTCCCTTTTTATTTATAGACTACACTAATATAGCTCCTTTCTGATATGGATGATCACTCCAAGAATCTGCAGCCAGCACATCTGGAAAATAATCCATCCCCATTCACTTATTCATGTAATTTATTTGGATACCACTCTTTCCACTCAAAACAACTCCCATACAAAAAAAAAAAACCCATCAATTATCACCAGCATTGATTGACTGATTGACTGATTAAGTGCCATCAAGTTTGTGTTGATTCTTAGGTAACATGTAGACTTTCTCCAGGATAATTTGTCCTCAACTTGGACTTCTGGGCCTCTCAGTAGTGCATTCACTGTAATTGAGTCCACCCACCTTGCTGCTGGTTGTCTTCTCTTTTTTTCCACTTTTTCCACCATTAATCTGGTCATTTGTGCCTCCAGTGAGAATTCTGAATTTATTTATTCTATTATCCTCCCCCCCCTCCTCCCAGCTATCCATGGTATTCTCAAGAATTTTCTACAACACCAAAGCTCAAAAGCGTCGATATTTTTTTCTATCCTGCTTCTTAAAAGTCCAACTTTCACATATAGAGTGTCACAGGAGGTATAGACATGTCATGGCATCTGAATATGTTCCCCAAGGCCTTCATTGCTATCTTACCAAGTAGCAATGAAGTCTATGGTATATTTATTGAATGCAGGTTCCTTAATTGTTAAAAGGCAGAAGTTATCCACCACTTCAGTGTCTTCAGTGTCAGTTCTAAACCTGGTTGCTTTACTGGTTGTCATTAGTTTAATCTTGATATTTAATTGTACTCCCATTTTTTTCATTGTGCTCCTTGACTTTAATTACTAGAGCTTCCAGACCCTTTGCATTTTTGGCTATCAGAGTAATGTCATCAGCATAGTGGAGGTTATCGATGTTTCTTTCTCCAATTTTAAAACCATACTCATCTTCTTCCAATCCAGCTTCCCTTAAAATATATTCAGCATATAGGTTGAATGAACAAGGAAAGAGTATACAGCCTTGTCTCACACCTTTGCCAACCAGTCTGTTTCACCATGTTCTCTCTGGACTGTGGCTTCTAGTCCTGTATACAGATTTCACATGAGGACAACAAGATGTTCTGAGATTTCCATTTTCCTAAACATGTCCCATACCTTGACATGACCGTTCTATAGTTAATAAAGTACATATTGGCATATTTTTGTTATTCTTTGGATTTCTCGATTATCCAAAGTTCATTGGCGATAGCTTTTCTGAACATCTGGCACTTAGAATCCTAGAATCATAGTGTTGGAAGGGGCCTTGGAGGTCTTCTAGTCCAACCCCCTATCCAGTGCAGGAACCCTCATACCATTCTGGACAAATGGCTATCCAGTCTTCTCTTGAAAACCTCCAGTGATGGAGCATCCAGAACTTTAGGCTGTTCCATTGCTTAATAGCTCTCACAGTCAGGAAGTTCCTCCTTAGTTCAAGTTTGGATCTCTCACTGTAGAGCTTCCCCCCACTGGTTCTTCTCTTACCTTCAGGTGCTAGAAAGAATAAATCTACTCCCTCTTCCCTGTGACATCCCTTCATGTATTGGAAGATTGCTACCATGTCTTCCCTTTCCATATAGGGCTCTAATCTATGCTGAAATATCCTGAGCATTGTTTTGCTAGCTTGTGAAATTAAGGCTATTGTGTGATAGTTTGCACACTCTGTTACTATAAGTTTCCAATCGAAGAGATTGGAAACTATAAGTTTCCTTTCTTTGGTATTGGTATGTAGATTGACCTCTTCCAATCTGTGGCCAGTGTTATTCTTCAGATTTGTTGGCATAGCTTGGTTAGAAACTTTACTGACTCTTCTTCTATTGCTTGCCATATTTCTTTAGATATTCCATTAATTCCTGTAGACTTCCAACTTGACAATGACTGGAGTGCTGATCTAACTTCATCTTGCAGTGCTAGAGGTTCTTGTAAATAGGGAATATCTTCTAAAGTATATTGGATATTGATACATGTACTGACCAGAATTTCAGTATTCTCTTTCCATATCTATTTGATTTTCTTTGACTCAGTTACTATAGAGGGCCTAGGGAATGGCCTTGAAGGACAGGAGGAAGAGCCACTACCAAGGCAATGATCAGACAAGCAGGGCTTGAGCTGACTCCAAGAAACAATTTCTTGGTCTGGTCTATCTTATAGGGCTGACAGTTACTATGTCCATTAGCACACCAATTTGAGGTTAGAACCTCCTGAGTTTGGAGACCATTTGGAAAGCTTTCCTTGTTTTCTGTATCAGTTTCCATCTTCCGTTTCTTTGCAGATGTCATTGTAATACTGCATCTTGTCTCTTCTAACAGGTCTCTGAAATTCTTAATTAAGTTCTTTCTTGATATGTTTTCTTTCTTGGCTTTGCTTCTCTCCTCTTATTGGCAATTACCATCATCTGTTCTGATATCCAGTTTGCTTTCTTCTGTTTCTTGATCTTTAGCAGTCTCTTTTCACATTTATTTATTTATTTATTTATTTGTTGAATTTCTATAACCGCCCATCTCCCCCTCAAGGAGGGACTCTGGGCGGTTCACAGTATAATATCAACAAAATACAATAAAAACAGTAATAAAAATACAAATACAATAAATTACAATAAAAATACAATAAAATCCAAGTGGCAGGTGGTTCTTAAGTGACGTTGAATATTTAAAAAATATTTTAGATATTTAAGGTGGTTCTAGGGACTTTCCTTTTTGCTCCAGGCGAGATCACAGAGCCAGGTTTTTAATTTTTTTCTGAAATCCAGGAGTGAGGGGGCCTGTCTTATTCCTGGTGGGAGGATGTTCCATAGGGCAGGTGCTGCTGCAGAGAAGGCTCGTCTCCGGGACCCCGCTAGGTGGAATTCTTTCATAGAAGGGATCCGCAGCATGCCCTCTCTGCAAGATCGAGTGGGACGGGATGATGTAATGGGGATGAGGTGGTCCCTCAGATAACCTGGTCCCGTGCCATGTAGGGCTTTAAAGGTGATGACCAACACCTTGAATTGGACCCGGAAGCAAACCGGTACCCAATGCAGCTCACAGAGCAGAGGTGTTATATGTAACGATCTTGATGCACCTAAAACTGCCCGCACAGCCGCATTCTGCACCAGCTGTAGCCTCCGGATATTCTTCAAGGGTAGCCCCATGTAGAGTGTGTTGCAGTAGTCTATATGGGAGACAACCAGGGTATGAGTGGCCGTTCGAAGGGCCTCTCGGTCTAGGAAAGGGCGTAACTGGCACACAACACCAAGTTGAGCAAAGGCCCTCCTGGCCACGACTGCCACCGGCTCTTCGAACAGGAGTCGTGAGTCCAAGAGGACCCCCAAGTTACGCACCGGGTCTGTCTGGGGAAGTGCAACCCCATCCAGAACTAAAGATGACAAATTCCCAGAAGACGAGGGGCCATTAATCCACAGTCACTCCATCTTACCAGGGTTCAGCTGAAGCCTGTTTTTCTCCATCCAGACCCCTACAGCCCCCAAGCACTTGGACAGGGTGGTCACTGCATCACTTACTTCACCCGGGATGGAGATGTATAATTGGGTATCATCGGCATATTGATGATACCTCAGCCCGTGTACATTAACTTCTTTGATCTCATTCCACAATTCCTCTGGTTCCCTATCAATAAGGTTCAGGACTTCAAAACCCTTCCTCATGTTTTCCTTGAAAATGGTGGGTATATGTTCAAGATCATATTGTGGAAACTGGTTGGCTTTGTTTGTCTGCTTTAGCTTGATTTGGAAGTTGCACATGAGCAGTTTATGATCTTCCACAGTCAGCCCCTGGCCACATCTTTGCTGTTATAACTCATCTTTTCACATCCTATACTAATAATATAGTTAATTTGATTTCTCTGTGTTCTGTCAGGTGCTATCCATGTGTATAGGCATCATTTTGGTTCTCAGAAGAATGTGTTAGCAATGAAAAAATCATTAGACTGGCAGAAACTGCTTCATTTCTGTTTTCTAGGTCATACAGTCCAACTACATATTTCTTCCTTATTATTTCCAAATTTGGCATTCTAGTCTGCTTGCATGTTTTGGTTATTTGAGATTGAAGTTGACAATACAACTTGTCAACTACCTCTTCTGCATCAGTGATTGAGGCATAAACTAGAATAACCATCATATTAATGGGTTGTCCGTGAAATTGATATTACTTAGTCATTGACTGCAATGTACCCAATGTCTTCCTGACTATGAAAGCTGTGATGTTCCTTCCTTGTTTTTCACGGCCTGAGTAGTAAACAGTAAGTCCAATCCCAATCCATTTCAATTCAATGCATTCCATGTTCCTAGTATAATTCTGCCTTTGCAGCTTCAGATGTTCTTTTTCTGCCTGGTAACATCAGCAACTATATGCCTGGAAGGCTTTAATCTAGCTGTGTCATAAACCTTTTTAGTAGTCTGAAAGATCCTCAATAACACATTAAGTATCAGCCAACTTGAGGGGCCCATAATCAGTCAATCACTTTATCTTGTCTATATGTAATTTTCTTGATAAAATACAGGAGTAATTTACCATTGCCTTGTCCTCCACTGTATGAAAGAATACTTTGTCATTACTAAAGTTATCATCCACCTCCTACATAGCTGCTGTCTCATACAGGTGCTTGCTTGCTCTAGCTGGGCAGCAGGGATGATCTTCACACCTTGGGTGACACAACTGGGAGTAAAACTCTTGGTATAAACCCCAGCATGTTTTATTCTTCCTTCCAGGAACATCCCCTCCTGCCATAATGAGACAGAATAGCGGGAAGATTCACCAGTACTATAATTAGTACTGTGCTATAAATATAAACCAGTATATACTATGCTATAAACCAGTATTATAAATTATTCAAAGATGATAATAAGAAGTATCTAATTAAAGAAAAATATGGTTAATTTATAAATAAACTGACAAATCAAGGCCTAAATACCAGATTAGTTAAGAAATGCAAAATTAATAAATAATATATCAAATAATGACTAATAATAAAATATAAGGCATATTTTACACACACACACACACACACACACACACAAATATCCCACTATAGTGAACAATTTCTGGACTATTTGGATGAACCTTTGAAGAAGGTCAAACCCATAAGAGCCAACTGAAATCAATAGAAAACTAGTCTTGATGCATATGATACTGGGAGAAGAGATAGTAAACTTTATGTTACAGTGCTTTCTCATATGGATTATTCCAAAGACAGGAAAAGAATCAGCCCACACGGTTATAACTTTGTAGGCTGGCCTTGAATAGGATCAGAAAGTGCCAATGGTACATATCCTTGAGTTGGAGAATGAATGCTTAGTCTCTCACATTCATCAACTGAATGTTTCTTACATACAGTACATACTTGAATGTCAGCTGGTCTCCCAGAGAGGGTTGGAGGTAGGCCAAAAGACAGAGTAAATGGCATACTTCAAGCAAGGTGATACTCTTCTCCCTTTTATCAGCTTAGATTGTTAGAAGTGTATTAGATTCTGCTGCTGTTGTTGGTACCATAATCTAGGAAGGAAATCTAGAAAAAAAAAATCTTGGCTTATGGAAAAGATAACTACAATCTTTTTTTTTCTTTTTTGTGATATCTATGCAGACCACATTAGCTTTTTTATCTCCTCAGATTAGTTTGTATGGTGCCTGACTGTCTTAGAATAAAGTCTGGGAATTTCCTGCAAAGTGCATAATACGCTTGAGGTCTCTAGCATTCAACATTTAATTGCCAGAAAAGTAGGGTGTATTTTTTTGGCTTCTTTCCATTGTGATGTAATTCAGGGACTATGAAGAAGACGGGGATGGAAAACACCTTTGAGGTGCTCTGTAGCAGTCATCTCAAACTGGATAATACATTAAATAGGGACCATACTGGAATCTTCTATCTCACTAAAGTGAGGGTGCCAATGGCATCCATTTCATAGCAACGTCAGTAACTGGGATATTTAACTGCAGTGTTATATATGTTATTTTTTGTTTTCAGAATCACTATAAACAAGTCATTTATCCACTTCTATACTCCAGCTCCTTTCTTAAAAGAGCAGGAATAAAGTCATTAACAGAGTAGATATCTAAAATCCTGCTACAAGTAAGTAATGAAATCAACTGTTCAAAAATGGGATAATACCCTGAAGAAAACATTTTAAAAATATAATTTAAAGGATAGCATTTTCCACGATAAGTGGGCCTGCTAATTAAAATCTTCAGAAAATGTTATTCAGGCAAAAAAAGAAGTATCCCATTTTTATAGGCTGTTGTTGTTGTTCAGTCGTTTAGTCGTGTCCGACTCTTCGTGACCTCATGGACCATAGCACGCCAGGCCTTCCTGTCCTCCACTGTCTTCCGGAGTTTACTCAAATTCATGTTCATTGCATTGGTGATGCTATCTAACCATCTCATCCTCTGCCGTCCCCTTCTCCTTTTGCCCTCAGTCTTTCCCAGCATCAGGGTCTTTTCCAGTGAGTCCTCTCTTTGCATTAGGTGGCCAAAGTATTTGAGCTTCAGTATCTGTCCTTCCAATGAGCAGTCAGGTTTGATTTCCTTTAGGATTGACTGATTTGACCTCCTTGCAGTCCAAGGGACTCTTAGGAGTCTTCTCCAGCACCACAGTTTGAAAACATCAATTCTTCAGCGCTCAGCCTTCCTTATGGTCCAAATCTCACAGCTATACATTACTACTGGGAAAACTATAGCTTTAATTATATGGACCTTTGTCGGCAAGGTGATGTCTCTGCTTTTTAATATGCTGTCTAGGTTTGCCATAGCTTTCCTCCCAAGGAGCAAGCGTCCTTTAATTTCATGGCTGCAGTCACCGTCTGCAGTGATCTTGGAGCCCAAGAAAATAAAATCTGTCACTGCTTCCATTTCTTCCCCTTCTATTTGCCAGGAAGTGATGGGGCCAGATGCCATGATCTGGGTTTTTTTAATGTTGAGTTTCAAGCCAGCTTTTGCACTCTCCTCTTTCACCCTCATCAAGAGGCTCTTTAGTTCCTCTTCACTTTCTGCCATTAGGGTGGTATCGTCTGCATATCTGAGGTTGTTGATATTTCTCCCGGCAATCTTAACTCCGGCTTGTGAGTCATCCAGCCCGGCATTTCTCATGATGTACTCTGCATATAAGTTAAAAAAGCAGGGTGATAATATACAGCCTTGTCATACTCCTTTCCCAATTTTGAACCAGTCGGTTGTTCCATGTCCGGTTCTAACTGTTGCTTCTTGACCCGCATACAGGTTTCTCAGGAGACAGGTAAGGTGGTCTGGTACTCCCATCTCTTTAAGAATTTGCCACAGTTTGTTGTGATCCACACAATCAAAGGCTTTAGCATAGTCAATGAAGCATAAGTAGATGTTTTTCTGGAAAACATTTTATAGGCTAGATGGTTGTAAAGGGGGCATTTTCACTAGAGGCATTAATATATGGACCAGTACAAAGCTGCAGATTTTGTATCTCCTTACCATCAGGTCCTTCAATGTTATCTATTCTTCAATTAAAAAAACCTTTTTTTTAGAACAAAACCAGGGATGCTTTACATATATGCTTTACAGTGAGAGGCAGTTTGGTCTAGTGGTTAAGGTGCTGGGCTAGAAACCAGGAGTCTGTGAGCCTTTGGCATGAAAGCCGGCTGGGTGACCTTGGACCAGTCACTCTCTCTCAGCCCTAGGAAGGAGCCAATGGCAAACCAGGAAACTGAGAGTTCTAGTCCCACCTTAGGCATGAAAGCCGGCGGTGACCTTGGGCCAGTCACTCTCTCAGCCCAACTCACCTCACAGGGTTCTTGTTGTGGGGAAAATAGGAGGAGGAAGGAGTATTTGGTATGTTCGTTGCCTTGAGTTATTTATAAAAATAATAAAGGCAGGATAGAAAATAAATAAAGAAATAAAGAAATAAAGAAACAGTGGTGACATCCAGTGATTGTGGTATCCAGTGGTGGGATATAAAATAAATAAAATAAAATAAAAATAAAAAATATAAGATATATATTCTGTCACTGAATTAGACAGATTCTCCAGGTGAGATTTTTGGTATCTTGTAGCATCAAATGAATTTTTTCTTCTCTGCTCTTTGAATTCCCATATGCCAGGTAGAACATGGAAATTATGGTACATTACATATAGATGATATTCTGGAGGTGATGGACTCGACCTTGGGGGAGCTGGGGATGGCAACGGCCGACAGGAAGCTCTGGCATGGGCTGGTCCATAAAGTCATGAAGAGTCGGAAACGACTGAACAAATAAACAACAAAACATATGGAGTTGGACCTTTCCTCCTTCTGCATTCATGCCCTTACTATTATGAATGCTACAGGATATATATACATATACATACATACATCATAATGTATATATATAACATAACAATACATAACATAACAATACATAACAGTGTTCCGCACGCGTCATGCGGCCACATGACTGTGGAAGCGTCTTCGGACAATGCTGGCTCTTCGGCTAACAAATGAAGATGAGCACCGGCCCCTAGAGTCGGGCACGACTGCACAAATGTGTGGGGGGAACCTTTACTACTACTACATACACACACACACACAGAGAGAGAGAGAGAGAGGATCATCAGGGGAGGTAAAAAGAATGAAGATGATGCTTGGGACTTGTGCAGTTAAACCCCTGTTCCCTTTTTTACAAATATATAAAGGCCTGGGATGGGGATGATTGCAACAACCATCTTGACTGTTTTGCCAGACACCCAATTAAAATACCTCACAGTAAATCCAGGACTTAATTCCTAACAGTAAAAGGGGCAAGAACTCTGTGATAAAAGAAACAATAAGGTTAGGAAAGCTACAGGGAGCACTTACTTGGTTCCCAAATAGGAAAAATGATAGAGAAATAAATCCAGGCAGAAACATTTAATTCAGCTGCTGAGTTCCTGCAATATACTAATTCAAAACATGGTTTATTTGTTGGTGGCTGTGTTATATAAACCCTGCTAGTGCAATTTGTAAACTGGGCTTCGGGGTTTAGTCTGTTGTGTGAATCTAGCCCAGAGCTTTCCAAACTGTGTGTCGGGACACGTTAGTGTGTCGGCTGCAGTGTCTGGGTGTGTCGCAGCTGCTGCTGCCTCCAAACCTGCCCTGCCAGGATTCCACGCAGGTCCTAGTGCCTGCCTTGTGCCCTGCTGTAAGAGTGTGTCGCAAAATGATGCATGTCTAAAAAGTGTGTCACCAACATGAAAAGTTTGGAAAGCTCTGATCTAGCCAATTGTGGTTAAGTAAAAAAAATATGATAAACAAATCATGGCATGGGGTGATTCTCAATTTTAAAATGGAAGCTGTTTTTCAAATTGCACAAAGATGAAACTACCTGCTAAATGATTAGCATGAAGAAAGAGTTAGTATATCTCATAAATTGAACCCATCCCATGCAGCGCAGTTTACTGTGCAGTTGTATGACATGATAGAATCTTAATTTACGAGGGTATTTGTTAAAGAAACTCTACTTGAATATGCTTTCCCTTTATGTACTATTATATAATAATGCATTCAGGAACAGATTTGTAAACGATTAATTAACAATAAAAGCTGGGAAATGAAGTTTCCACACCTTTTCTTTTAAAAAATTATCTGAGCTAATTCAAGTAAGTTTAACTTCAAATATTATTATCAATATAATTATTGGATTGGACCAACATTACTTGCCTAGAATATCATTGTAGTTGAAATATCATCAATATCAGTAAACACCAACTCTCAAGACATGGATGTGTCCCCAGGATGGGAAGTTGGATTGTTAATTAGAGCCCTTGATGTGGTTATTATCTGTCTAGATTGGTTTGGCTGCTTGGCTGTTGCCTGTGTTTTATATTTTGTTTGTATTATTTTTAAATGTTGTAAGCCACCTACAGCCACAATTGTGAGATGGCCAGCTATATAAATCAAACGATCAATCAGTTTCATTAACATTGTTATTGTCTTGAATTTCACATAGATCATTATGAAAAGTGCGAATGTCTGATGGGGTGGGGAGTGTATCCTACCTTTCCCCCCTTAAGCTTATTCACAAAATCCTACTATATGCTTATTCAGTAAATTAACCAAATTATCTTTTTCCCTGCAGCTGATTAGTTTAGGCAGAAGAGACTGTAATTACAAAGTCCGGGTGGCTTTATAGAAGTGATTCATTCACCAAACCTAGGCCAAAAAAATATGGCGTAGAGGATGCTGACATGATCAAAATTGTGTCCTTCTATAAAAGACGGGCACGAGATAGCTCTGCAAACAAGGTTATGAGAAGCGTAGTCACAATGGTTCATAAAATATGTGTTCATAAAGGGCAAAAGATACTGGATAAGAGTGGATGTTACTCCAGCCTTGGAAAGGGATTTTAACTACAAACATTCAAAGGAGACATCCTGTGAATAGAAAATTCAATTTCTATTCCATTGTACCCTTTTCCCATTAGCATATGAAAAGTGTAAAAATCTCTAGAAACCTTCCTTAGGATGATTCCTGGTAAAGCACTTAACATCAATCAGTTATTATGAAAAATCCAGTCCATGTTTCTGTCGAATGGCTGCATTCCCATTTCTCCCTCTTTGAAAACATGTTTCTTTGCAAAGAGCAACCTGACAATAGGGGCCCAGGAAGCAGCTGGTTATTAAGTAGTCAGTGTTCTGTTTACAGAGGACAGTCCTCTATTTTGTAGCATCTTCTGTCTGAAAAGCCACCCAGTTCAAGCCAGCTCCAAGACAGAGAAACAAAGAAAGGAGAGCAGAGCCTTAAAGGTGTCAAGGAACAGTTAGCAATTGGTTAGTAAACTCAGCTGGCCACAGAGATCCCGAACTTCCCCACTAACATGGACTGTACTGCATGTCTACTGCATTGGTAGCAATAATTGTTTTAAATGTGTGTCTAAATATATAAATTAGCCTGTGTCAAGGTAGGGCAACACAAACTTTTGCCATCTTTGCTTGGTGCTGTATAAATGAAGACGCCACTCAATGTTGTAGTTCAGCAATGGATGCCTTTCTCTGTCACTCACCTGGCATATCCTGATTCCATAGCTACCATGACTTGTCCTGGACCCATTCTGCAGACTTAAATTGGGAGAAAGAAATCCCTCATCATCAGCTGTACTGGAAAGAAGACTTGGCTTTCTTTTCACACCCAATAGTTGAAGCAAATAATACTCTGATCAGGTTATTATTTATTATTATTTCCTTTTTGTGTCTTCAAGGATACAGTCTTCTTGACAACATTTTCAGAAGTGGTTTGCCATTGCCTCCTTCCTAGAGCTGAGACAGAGTGACTGGCACAAAGTCATTAAGTTGGCTTCATGCCTAAGGCAGAACTAGATTCATACTTTCCCAGTTTCTAATCTGGTACCTTTACAGCAGGTTGGGGAACCTTTTTTCTGCCAAAGGCCATTTGGATATTTATAATCAGGGACCGGGGGGGGGGATTTCTGGGATTTCCACGGACCAGGGGCCGGAGATTGCGGGCAGGAGCCAATCACAAGCACTGGGGGGCGGGGTTTGCGGGCAGGAGCCAATTGCGTGGAAGGGGCAGGGTTTGCGGGCGGGAGCCCTGCGGGCCTTAGGCGGGAGCCCCGCGGGCCTTATATGGCCCATGGGCCTGACGTTGCCCACCCCTGCTTTACAGTAACCACAGACTGGCTATTGTTGTTGATGTTATTGTTATTTACATGCAGTAATCCACTATCAGTTTCAGCCTTAGTAAAGGGCCATGTTGAAGCAGTTCCAGTTAACTGGAAAATGTGGTGCTTCAGCACCATTAAAGGATGTTGCTTTGGAAGAGCCCTGGATCAGCATTTAAATAAATATCAGATGGAGGGGGGCAAGCCATAAATCACACTGAGGCTCCACAACTTTATTTTTGCATCTCTTGAAGCTCTCATGGAGCCAAATGGTTTCTGAAGTGCAATTTTTTGCAGTTTTCTGAACGTAAGACTGAAAATAGTGTGTTGAGTAAGGCCCTATATGCTTAGTTTAGCTATGTTTCCTTTCTTTTTCTTATCTCATGCATCTGATTTCTTTGGCTTACTCCTCTACATTCTGTATTATATTGCTTACCCAATAAGGAACAGCATGATGTATGTGTGTGGATGTACCTATGCATATTTCAGATCTTGTACAAGCACAGCATATCCTAAAATACCCTGACTTTGTTTTTCATGCTTCTAGGCCTGCATCCCAAATAAACACATGAACATTTCATTCCTGTCCCTCTGGTGGCATTCTCATAATGTCTGTTGTAGCTAGGAGGAGGAGGAGGAGGACCAATTGCAAATAAGTTCCTCTTCCTCCCATAGATCACTACATCTACTTTCTATTACTTTATGTTAACAGAGAAGCAACATTATTGCCAAAGTTAAGCTTTGGAGGGTCAGCCATAGTTTCCACTGGGTGTCAGAATTGTCTCCATACATGTAGCCAAACCTCTACCTCCAGTTAAATAGCTGTGTGGCTTACACAAATCCTGCATTTTCGCTCTATCTGCTTTTTCTTGCCAGATGTCTTGACTCTCATCAAATCACAGAAAGAGACAGAATTATACTATGTATGATAAGCATGGGGTGGTTACCCTGTTCATGCAGCCTTCAGGATGAAGAAGATGACAGTTCTTGGTTTCCCTTCATTTACACTAGAATGATTTAAGCCAAAGCTGAATTCTGACAGGCACTTCCTGTCCTGCACACACTCCCTTGTCAGAGAGCTCTACAGAAGATACCAAAAGAGGATTAGCTGTGCTAGATGTCTGCCTGTCACTTGGAGTCGAAAATCTCTGCAGCACTAGCTGGATTCTATTTTTATACGTCTATAGCCCAGCACCGTGCAGCAGCTTCTGAAAAAGGAATTTCATTCACACAATTTGCCAGGTCTCTCCTGGGAAGAAAAGGACCACAAACCAATTGTTCCTTGATGAATTCCTAGACGTTCCCAGAGGCCATTGCCTTAGTCCTAGGGCATCCTATCCTAACCCTCCCCAAACTTGTAATCCTGTCTAGAAGTATTGACTTCAGTTCCCAGAATTCTCAGCAATGGCTATGCTGCCAGGGTAATTCTGGGAGTTAAAGTCCATATACCCAGAGCACACTCAAGTGGAAAAGACTGAACTATTACATCAGATTTGCAGAACCCATACCATGAGACATCTAGGTTTCATGCAGTATCTAGACTCTGCAGGATTATCTACACTCATGGACAGTTTGTCATAAGTGATATAAATATAATTGCCCAGAACTATAAGAAACTTTTTCTATGCATCCCTCATATCTCATATGTATGGATATTCCTGTATTCCTAAGCCACCTTATCCCCCAATACTGTTCTGGAGTAAAACACCTCTTGGACATCACGATTGTGAAAGCAAAACAGCTAATGCATTATTTATATTCATTAAGTATTTTTAAATGTTGCAGCAACTTTGTAACAATTGTATTTTAATAATGAATGGATGGTTGTGGTAAATACTGCCTTTAAGGATATACATTTTTTTCATTAACTGCCAAATACATGAAAGTTTGGTTAATAACACCATCTCAGACCATGGGTCATGTGATTATCTATGTTCTGGCTTTAGGCCCAGCTGCTCAGCCTTAACTCTTACTCCTCAATTGGCACCAGGACAATTACTTCATAATCCTATATGCAGCAAATGTTCTTCATTTCTACTGCTCCTTCAGTTTTATAAATTACATCCATAATTCGTTTTTCTTTTTCCTTTGATGATGGTACTCTATAGGCTCAAACAGATTACTTCTGCTCTTGCCAGATTTATCAGCAAATTCTTATGCAGAACTTGGGTGTTTTTTTCTTAAAGAAATCTTTGCAAGTTCTTAGTAAATTTTAAAACGTTCATGTCACTTAAAGACTAGGCAGATTTATAGATACCTTTTCTGCATAGGAACATGCAACTGCCTTAAGTGTGTTTAAGGATAGGGATGGGGTTGATAGAGTCAAAGCTGGGTTGTCTGAGCCAAAGTCAAATGTGGATGAGATCACCTCCCTTTTTCTCCATCTCTCTGAAATTCTCCCCTTGCTTTCTTTGTCTTCTTTTCCAGCCAATAGATTGGCAGACAAGGGATAGATCTTTCTTGCTAGAGGTCTGAACTGATTACAAAGAGCTTTTGAAATACAGCTGAGGGTTTTGCATTAATTAAAAACATGGTAGGGCAATTTTAAACCTGTCTGCAAATTACTACAAAGGTCTGACAATTAAGTCCCAGAATAGATATAGGAAGGAATCATAGAACTGTGGAGTTGGAAAGCACCACAAGAATGTTCTGGCAAAGCCCCCCACCAGCAACATTACTAAGAAGGAGAGAAACGCCATAGAGACCCTCAATTCGGACCCAGACATCATCATCCTTCCAGCGGACAAAGGCAATGCCACGGTAATTATGAACATAGATGAATACAAAGAAAAAATCAGAGAATTACTAGACCCCACCACATACAGAACAATAAGACGGGATCCGACCAGCAAAATCATGAAGCAAACCAACACACTGATAAAGAGCTCCTCCCTGCATCCCAACGTACTACAACGTATTTGCAAGACAGAAGCTCTCTCACCTAGACTATACGGACTCCCCAAAATCCACAAAGACTCGATCCCACTCAGACCCATTGTAAGTGCCATTGGCTCCCCGACATATGAATTATCCAAACATTTGGCAACCCTTTTACAGACCCACATCGGACAGACTCCATCCCACATCAAAGACTCAGGACACTTCATCAACAAAATCAGCACCCTAAAACTCAACCACACGGACAAACTGGTCAGCTTTGACGTGGTCTCCCTGTTTACCAAGGTGCCAGTAAGGGACACCCTGGCACTCATCAAGCAAATCTTCCCAGAAGACATTACAGCTTTATTTCAACACTGCCTAACAACTAGTTACTTTCAATGGGAGAATGAGTTCTACGAACAGATGGATGGCGTTGCCATGGGAAGCCCCCTGAGCCCAGTCATAGCAAACTTTTACATGGAACACTTTGAAAAACAGGCTTTGGAATCGGCTCCCATTACACCAACAGTCTGGTTCCGGTTCGTGGATGACACCTTCGCAATTTGGAGTCATACTGAAGAAGAACTGGAGAAATTTCTGGACCACCTAAACGGCATCCACCCCAATATACAATTCACCATGGAAAAAGAAACTGATGGCAAACTTCCATTTTTAGATACGCTGGTCATACGCAATCCGGACCTCAAACTAGGACACAAAGTATACAGAAAACCCACCCATACGGACCGATATCTACACAAAAATTCCAATCACCACCCACGACAAAAGAGAGGCATGATCAAAACCTTGGTGGATCGTGCTAATCGAAACTGTGAAACCCAATTTCTCAACAATGAACTTAACCATCTGAATTGGGTCCTACACGCAAATGGCTATTCCAAGAATGAAATAAAAAGAGCCATCAAACCAAGAAAACAACATCCAACTGAAGAAAAACAGCCCCCCACAAACAAAGTATTCCTGCCCTACATCAAAGGAGTCACTGACCGCATGGGAAAACTGATGGAAAAACACAACTTTCAAACAGTCTTCAGACCCACCAGAAAATACAACAAATGCTAAAATCAGCAAAAGACAAAAGGGACCCCCGCACCGCTGCAGGAGTATACCGCATACCATGCAGCTGTGGACAAGTATACATCGGAACCACAAAACGAAGCATTCACACCAGGATAAAAGAACATGAAAGACACTGCAGACTACAGCAACCGGAAAAATCTTCAGTAGCTGAACATGCTCTCAAGCAAACGGGACACAAAATCCTATTTGAAAACACAGAAATACTGGACAACACCAAAAGCCACTACACCAGATTATACAGAGAAGCCATTGAAATTCACAAACACCAGCACAGTTACAATAAAAAAGAAGAAAGTTTAAAAATTAGCAAAACCTGGCTACCAGTCCTGAAAAACACAGCCTGCAAAAGGTCAACGAACTCAGTCCAACCACCAGGACATGGGAATACTTCTCACAATGAACATGCTAATCACGCTCATCAGCCACTCGTTAACATTTCAACACAACAAAAAACCCCACCTAATCTCCTATAATTTAGCTCTATAAATAGAACATTGCCACTCTACCTGGGCACAGAGATTTTGCTTCTATCTGTGCTCCTGCCCTCTGAAGATGCTGGCCACAGATGCTGGCGAAACGTTAGGAACCACAACTTCCAGAACACGGCCATACAGCCCGGAAGACCCACAACAGCCATTGAACTCCGGCCGTGAAAGCCTTCGACAATACACCACAAGAATCATCTAGTTCAAGACCCTGAAATTTGCAGGCAGACCAATTAAACCATCCTCGAGAGGTGGTTATCCAAGCTCTTTTTAAGAAATATCCACAGATGGAGATCCCACAACCTCCTAAGGTAAACTGTTCCACAACTGTACAGATCTTACTGTCAGAAAGTTTTTCCTTGTATTTAAATGAACTGTGTGTGTGTTCCCAATCTAAACTACTCAAATCAACATTTCCTTTGGTTATAAAGTCAGAGACAAAATAGGATTTAAGTTCCTCTTGGTCATCTATTAAGATTTCTCTATTTGGAGTTATCAGTGATCCCATTAGCTCCTTTGTCCTCCTCTTGCTATTAACATATCAGAAGGATTTTGCTACCTTCACCTTCCTTTCCCCCTTCCCACACTTCTGAGCTGAAGTTTGTAGAGTTCCTTGGGTATAAGCCCTTCCTTCTATTTCCAAGAAGAAACTTGGCTTGCATTATAGAAAGCATCTTCAAGAGAAATTCAGGAAAAAAGGAGCCATAGAGAATAGGTTTTGTTTCCTTCTCAGCTAATCAGAATTTGTATCTATTGCTGCTG
Source organism: Charina bottae (assembly GCA_023362775.1). Classification (NCBI taxonomy): domain Eukaryota; kingdom Metazoa; phylum Chordata; class Lepidosauria; order Squamata; family Charinaidae; genus Charina; species Charina bottae. Next base: position 26,576,826 of record JALMGJ010000008.1, read on the forward strand.
GGACCAGAAGACCAGTCATAATGGATCAGAACAAAAGACGACTCAAACCAGCATTTTGTTCCACTATTCCCAAGTACTGCTGGAAAGTCCATGAGAAGGATACGAGTGCAATACAACTTATGCTCCCTGATTTTCAAACAGGCTGGATAGTCATTTATCAGGGATGGTGTCGTGAATCCTACAGTGTGCAGGGGTTGGATCAGATGACCTCTTGACTGAATTTATGATTGTATGATTTTAAGAGGCATCTGAGTGATAAACTAGCATGGATAGCTTTAGGCGCATAAGTCCATGTTTCTGTTCTGGAAAAGACTTTATCATAGGATAGAAAATATATAGCTAAGCCAAAATACATTTTATCTCCCCAGAAGACTTTTGGTTTTGCAGGAGGTATGAGTGTAGTGATCCACATCACTGTTTCCAAAATGAAGGGAAGGGATATAACTTAACTTGTTCCTGGCAGGTTCCCCCACATTTGGCTACTGTTTAACAGAAATGTCATAAATACCATTCAGTACATGAATCATAATCTGGGAAAAATAGGTTGAAGTGCTCTTGTACTGTAAACCTTTCTCCAGGAGCTCAAGAGGGCACATACGGTATAGGGATTTTCTTCTAATTTTATTTCCACAGAAACAGCCCCAGTTACCTGAGAATGGGTGTGTGGACCCAAAGTCACTGAATTAAGCTCTATGGTTATGGGAACTTAATCCTGGGTATCCTCTTTCCAAATCCACCCCTTTAGCACTACTTTGTAGACATATAATCCTGTAAATTTAATTTCTACAAAGTTAAGCAAAATAAAAAGTATGTATAAGTAAAATATAAGGAAAAGCAGATGAACCTGGTATCTGGATAGATGGCTTTCTCATTTGCCTTTGGGGCTTTAAGGCATTTATATTTCAATGGATTTCTGTCCTTTAATTAAGGCACCAGAGTGAATTCCTTTTGAAGCTATGTATGTATCTGCCTAATTAAATCTCATTATCGATTATAGACCAGTGAATGAGGCAGACAAAGATGAACTACAAACTAATGTAAACTAATACCAGAACTTGGTACCTTCCCAGAACAAAATAGTTTATAGACACAGATGCAAAAGCACCGTTTCTTATTTTTATAGGGCTAGTTTGAATTGATGAAAGAGTAAACTATTAAGTCATTCCAAAAGCAAAACTTCAAATCATTCTGAATCATTCATCAACAGATCTCTGTTTGTGGAACAATATAAAAACATTTCATGTTCAATTTGAGAGTGCCAGGCTACTTTTAAGGGGGGGGGGGGAGGCTACTTTTTTTTTTACACTATTTATTTTTTAAATGTTAGGCCAATCAGTTGGATGACAATTGAAGATAAAGAAAAATTGATTTGGTTCTTTAGATAAAGAAGTTGGGGGGAAACAAGCAGGGTCTCAGGAAGTGGTAGCACTGCAGCTGTGAACATCCTGCCCAAAGCTGTGATGGAAGGGAGAAGGCAGCATCATGTGCTGTCAATGTTCTCATTTCCTATGAAAGATGGGTGATGAGATCATCATGGGCAGTGAGATCCTTGGCTGTGCACCACAATATAGACGTTCCACTGTGGCATCTGGGAGGCCTAGTTTTCATCTGGTTTATTACGGTCACTGACCAGTACAAGATTCTACAAGGTATACTCATTGAACCTTACAATATGCACCATCTGATTTAAAATAGTTTTAAAATTATAAGTTAAATTACATTGTTCCAATTAAAAATTAAAATACATTCAGACCAGAATGTGGCTGAGCCCCTTAATCAAATTTAAATATGCTCTTAATATTAGTCATAACTAATATTCTATCAGATGTAAATGCTTATAAAATAAAATATCATATATAAAATATGGTGTGATATATATATATAAACCTTTTAAAATTATTAAAATCATTACAAGGAGTACATTACTACATTTTTCCTATCATAGTCTGGCGTATCTTTATAGCAGCTGCACAGAATTTGGCTACTTGCGCCGTAACAGTTGGATCTTCATCTATAAGTAACATTTGCATATACTCTATATCTTGCCTCCTAGGATATTTCTTGGTCAAAGGTAATATTAATTTACTCCTAAGCTCTTTATAAAAAGGACAACGGAGGAGCACGTGGACTGTATTTTCTATCTCTCCATTATTACAACAGCACCACCTTGCAGCTTTTGGGATTTTTTTATATCTACCATCCAAGACTGCGGAAGGGAGTGCGTGGCTACGAGCTAAGGCAAAGGCTTTCCGATGGCTAGGGATTTCAAGTTGAGTAAGGTAGTTAGCAGAATTAACAATATATTTATTATACTCTGATGATAAGAAATTAGGGGCCTTCTCTAAGTCCATTTGTCTCTCTATGTCCTTTATCCTTTGCTTCAAGGCCAATTTTGCCTGTTCATAATCCATCCTGAGAATTGAATCTGTAGAAAATCCTAGCTTGGTGAGACTAGATTCAATATCCTTTAACCAAGAGGATTGGAAATAATCTTGGAAAATGAGTGGTGCTAAACCTTGAGGATAATGCTTGAGTTTTAGCCAAAGATTCAGGGAAGCTAGGCGCACTCTTGCCTCAACTTTTATCATGCCCGCTTCCAATCGAAGGTAAGCGTTTGGAACACATTTGGGCATTTGAAATACTGCTCTAATAAATTTTGATTGCACTCTTTCCAGGGATATAATACTTGAACTTAGAGCACCAACACAGGACCCATAAAGGAGCTGGGCTAAAGTCTTCGCCTGGAAGAGTTTAAGAGCTGCCGGTATATAATGCCCTCCTTTACTCCAGAAAAACTTTAAAATGGCATTAGCTGAATTTTGTCCGGAATCAGCTGCATAATCAAAGTGAGGTTTCCTAGATCCAGTGGCGTGCATGACTACCCCTAGGTATTTAAAGCTAGTCACTTGCTCTATTCTATGCCCATTTATATTCCAAGAACGAAATTTCGGTCTTTTGGCGAAGGTCATTATCTTTGTTTTCTGATAATTTATTTCTAGCTGATTATTAATACAATACTGGGCCACAGTTGTCAAAGCTCTGTTGAGACCTACAGGAGTCCTAGAAAGTATGACCGCATCATCTGCATAAAGCAGCAGGGCAATACTATGGTCCCCTACTTTAGGAGGGTGAAAGTCCGGGTGATTTAGACAACTTACCATATCATTAATATAAAAATTAAAAAGTAGCGGGGCCAAAATACAGCCCTGTTTCACCCCCTTTTGTACCTTAATCAGCTTGGAAAGAGACCCAAACCTATTGCATCTGACCTTCAAGGCCGTATCAGAGTATAAGGCCCGAATTAAATAGAGAAGTCTACTGTCTATTGAGGCAGCTTCCAACTTCTCCCACAGCTTAGGCCTAGATATAGAATCAAAAGCTGCCTTTAAGTCTATGTAGGCTGCATACAATGATGTTATCTTGTTGGTACGATATTTTTCAATCAGATGTTGAAGAATCAGGCATTGTTCAATGGTTCCTCTGCCCTCTCTGAAGCCAGCCTGCTCATCCGCTATAAGCTTTCTCTGGTCCAGCCATTCTTTGAGTTTTTCTTGCAGATGTCTAGCGTAGAGCTTGCTAATTATATTCAGGAGACTAATAGGCCTATAATTGGCAGGATCATTTGTCATCCCTTTTTTAAAAATCGGTACTATGATAGCCAGGCCCCAATCCTCTGGAATTCTCCCTGTTTTATCAATATAAGTAAAAAGTGTTGCTAAAATTGGGGTCCACCATTCAACATTGTTCTTTAATACTTCCGCTGAAATAAAATCCATCCCCGGAGCCTTCCCTTTTCTAAGTTGTCCTATAAGAGATTTAATTTCAGTTACCGATACTGGAGGCCACAAGGTTAGGCCTTTGTTCATATGTGTCAGCATCACATTATTAGGGTCCTCATACATTTTCTGAAAATGATATTCCCAGACCTCTGGTGAAATGTGAGTGTCTAGAATAGTAGAAGATCTTGCTATCTGGTTAGATAATAATTGCCAAAAAAGAGAGGTGTTCTTCAATTTGGCAGCTTCAATAAGGCGCTTCCACATGGTTTTCATATCCTGCTTCTTCTTATCAATCACCAATCTCTTATACTGTTTTTTGATGGCAAGAAGGTGTTCAAGAGACTTCGTATTTCTGTTGTTGTTAGACTCTGTCTCAGATTTATATAGATGATAAGCTGCAGTGAGAGCTTTCTTGGCTTCAACACATTCTTTGTCAAACCATGTCTTGGATAAAGGCACAGCTCTTTTGTTATCAACGTTAGAAGCGCGAGTTAATATTGGTTGTAATTTTTGTGTTAAATTTTTATACAAAGTCAATGGGTCTTGTGAGATATTAGGAGACATAAACGATAATCGAATTGTTTGTAGATCACCCTCTGCTAATGTCTTCCTCACCCTTTGATCAAGTTGTGGGGTCCATTTAGCACGACAACTTACTTGTCCTGCTGGGACGATGACAGGGGTAAAATATGCCGCTAGGAGGCCTAGTTTTAAAGAACACTCATGAAAAGGAAAATAGCCATCAGTGCTGTTCCATAAATGCACACAAAAGTTTTCATGAAGATTTTACTATGGTTCTCTAACTTGTACAAGAATTAATGAAAGTTCTCACCTGCAATTCTTGAGGATTTCTTTCCTTCTGGCACTGAGTTTTAATATGAGATGTAATAGCTCTTCTTCTTTGGAACCTTTGGATCCACCTCAATATATAGAAGTCTATTATCTATTTTGTGCATCTCTGCTTGCAGAACTATACCCTAGGACAACATAGGATTGAGGACACAATCTGAAGACACATCATGAACAATCTTGCTTAAGCTAATGATATTTGGCCATATCTTTGTGTGGATGAAGACTACAATTTGGGAAATCTTATATTAATTATGGGACGTGGTGGCTCAGCGGGTAAGACACCAGGCTTGTCGATCGGAAGATTGCAAGTTCAGAGGTTCGAATCCCTAGCCCTGTGTGACAGAGTGAGCTCCCGCACTCACCCCAGCTCTTGCCAAACTAGCAATTTGAAAGCATGCAAATGCAAGTAGATGAATAGGTACCACTTTGGTGGGTAGGTAACAGCGTTCCGCGTGCGTCATGCCGGCCACATGACCGTGGAAGCATCTTCGGACAACGCTGGCTCTTCAGCTAACAAACGGAGATGAGCACCGGCCCCTAGAGTTGGACACGACTGCACAAATGTGCGGGGGGAACCTTTACCTTTTTATATTAATTATAGTAATTAGTTATACGTTATATTAATTTGACTCATTTTTTTGACTTAACTCAAAAATAGCTAAGAAGATAATTAAAGCAGAATTTTAAAAACAATTAAAATTTAATACAGAAATGTATAAGTATACAGAAAACCCACCCATACAGACCGGTATCTGCACAAAAATTCCAATCACCACCCACGACAAAAGAGAGGCATGATCAAAACCTTGGTGGATCATGCTAATCGAAACTGAAACCCAATTTCTCAACAATGAACTTAACCATCTGAATTGGGTCCTACAGGCGAATGGCTATTCCAAGAACGAAATAAAAAGAGCCATCAAACCAAGAAAACAACATCCAACTGAAGAAAAACAGCCCCCCACAAACAAAGTATTCCTGCCCTACATCAAAGGAGTCACTGACCGTATGGGAAAACTGATGGAAAAACACAACTTTCAAACAGTCTTCAGACCCACCAGGAAAATACAACAAATGCTAAAATCGGCAAAAGACAAAAGGGACCCCCGTACCGCTGCAGGAGTATACCGCATACCATGCAGCTGCGGACAAGTATACATCGGAACCACAAAACGAAGCATTCACACCAGGATAAAAGAACACGAAAGACACTGCAGACTACAGCAACCGGAAAAATCTTCAGTAGCTGAACATGCTCTCAAGTAAACGGGACACAAAATCCTATTTGAAAACACAGAAATACTGGACAACACCAAAAGCCACTACACCAGATTATACAGAGAAGCCATTGAAATTCACAAACACCAACACAGTTACAATAAAAAAGAAGAAAGTCTAAAAATTAGCAAAACCTGGCTACCAGTCCTGAAAAACACAGCCTGCAAAAGGTCAACGAACTCAGTCCAACCACCAGGACATGGGAATACTTCTCACAATGAACATGCTAATCACGCTCATCAGCCACTCGTTAACATTTCAACACAACAAAAAACTCCACCTAATCTTCTATAACTTAGCTCTATAAATAGAAAACAAACAAAACATTGCCACTCTACCTGGGCACAGAGATTTCGCTTCTGTCTGTGCTCCTGCCCTCTGAAGATGCTGGCCACAGATGCTGGTGAAACGTTAGGAACCACAACTTCCAGAACACGGCCACACAGCCCGGAAGACCCACAACAGCCATCGAACTCCGGCCGTGAAAGCCTTCGACAATACATTAAAATTTAATACCATTAAAAATTATATATATATATACACACACACTACATACATCTACCCAGCTGATATGAACTGGCAGGGTTGGCATGTTCCCTAAACAGTTCAACTAAACAGTATCAGCTTTCAGAGCCCAGGAGGCATGCCTTCTCTGTCATGATGCCTATCCTCTGGAATGAAGTTCTTCCTGCAACCCAGGTGGCTCCCACCCTGATAGCACTCTGAAGGGCCTGGAAGACCTGGTTCTTCTTCCAGGCCTTGAGCTAAGGTGGCTGGGGCCCCTGGTGAGTTCTGTTTTGGGCAGGATTTGCTGCTTGTTTTTAATCTAATTTTACTTGTTTGTTCTTTTGCTGGTTGTGTTTTTGAATTGTGTTGTATATTATTGTCTTTTTTACATTGTGAGCCACCCAGAGTTGAATAAATTAAAAATTAAATTACATTAAACATATAAAATATCATCAATGGTATTCTTCTTCCATATAGTTCTTTGTTTTTAAACTGGATTCAGGCCTTCAGATAGAAAACTCTTCTTTACATAATACATCATATGTTCACTGTAGTTTAGCCTGCTTGGATGCACTACAGTGACACCCTCAGTCTAAGGCATCTAAAATATAATGTCTAAGGACTAGGCTGACAGTCCTGTTTTTTTAGCATTTTTCAACCGTCCCGTCGTTTTGATAAAAATCTCAATTTTGTCCCGTTTTTTAAACCCGGCGGGAATGGTGCAAAAGGAGGATCCGAGCTGGAGCTGCCGATTGGAGGCAGCCCAGAAGAGGAAGCCCTCCTGCCTATCAGCATGCAGCAAAGGAGGGCGGGGTTTACAGGTGGGAGCCAATTGCACGGCAAAGGAGGGCAGGGTTTGCAGGCAGGAGCCAATCACGTGGACTGGGGGGGGGGGCGGGTTTGTAGGCAGGAGCCAATCGTGCGGACCGGGGGGCGGGGACCCGTCTTTTTCATGAATACGGAATATTACATAAGACCCTGTCCCGTTTTGCCCTCCCAATATCCCGTTTTTGTCTCAAGGAAATATGGTCAGCCTACTAAGGACTCTCCTGATACCAGTTTCAACCAACATTGAAAAACCTAAACTATGATAGTATTCCTATCTTCCTTTCCTGATAGTGGTCTCCATGCCTGTTGTAATTTTTGTCATTAAATTTGTTAAACAGTAGCTTCCTCTTTGACAGAAATCGTTAACTGGATTTAGAAAAAAAAATCCTTAGCATTTCATTGAAGACATCATTCTTATAAATCAGGCACAACATTACTTTAGTCCGCTAGAAAGTATGAAATTGAAGCAACCTAATTATGAACACTGCAGTCTTTGAATTTCATATGCAACAATTGTTCAGTTTTTACTTTCTATATTTGGGTCTGATAAACCACATCTATAGATTATCTGGCAGCAATGTTTTATGGGCAGATATAAACTAAGAAATGAATATTTATTTTAAGAAATGCTTCAACAGCCTTTACTCAGGTTGGAGTGGGACAAATTGGCACCGCTATAATTGAGTAATCATATTAATAGGACAACCAATGTGATGGCATTTGAATGGAATCTTCAAGTCTATTAGTCCATCCTCCACTGTACCATCCTTCACTGATAGATCCTCCTTGGGAGCAACTGTTCATAAAGAACTTCTGAATTGGGTTGTGTGTTTTTCTACTAAACCCCTCCCCCAATTATTACATCACTATCTTATTTTTAATTAATATTACATTGCTTACATCCTGCCTACTTAACAAACTCTAAGCAGCTCATGCCACATATGATTCTAAAACTCTAAGATGATGGCAGTCTTCAAATATCTGAAAGACTGTGATGCTGATGGTCTGGCATTTCCCTGAGACAGCAGGTCCATGATTTCGGGGTTCTCCTGAATTCACAGATACTACTATATGGACAGGTGGAGGACAGGGCCAGAAGGATCTTTCCCTAGCTTCATGAACCAGTTTGCAGGGAAATCATGATAGAAGGAAAATAAGTGTCCATTTCCTACCACTGAATACACCTAAAGCATCTGGTTGGCTTCCTTAGGAAATAAAATGGTGGATTAAGATGAGTGTTGGCCTGATCCAGCAAGGCTATTCTTGTGTTCTTATTTTACAAATCGTCCATCATCAATATGCATAGTGTTTTATGAAGTAGTGTATAAGACAGCAATGCCCTGTTGCAAAGAGCAGGCAATCTAATATTTGTTGCAGAGAAAACAATTGAGGAAGGGGAGAGAACTGGAGGTAGGAAAAATAAGACAAGACTATGAGTTTGTTTCAGTGTTATATGCTTAACACAGAAAGGTTCACCGAAATATGGGAATATGGAAGGAAGCAGGATTATAAAAGTGTTCTAGGAAGACATAAGGGGCAGCGTGAGAGAGAGAGAAAAGAGTCATTTGAAGGAACATAATACTTTGGGACAACTGCGGATGAGCTAAACAGCATGCCATCATACTTGCAATTAAATTTATTTTGAAATTGCACATACTTGTTCATCCATTTGAGATATAAACATTAAGAAATCATGAATCCAGATCAAAGTCAATTACTCACACTATTCTCTAATGCCAATGAATTCTAAAATTCAGTTAAGCATTGCATGAAGAAATATTTTGTTTATCCTGAACCTATTGGCAAACAATGCTCATTAGATTAATCCTAACATTTTGAAAATTAGAACTCCTCTTGTCTCTCTATTTGTAGAAGGTTTACCATTCTACAAGCTACATTCATAGTTCAGAATTGCTATTAATAAACTTTGGCTTTAAGCCACCTTTAGCTAGACACACTAGTTGCCTAAGAATAAAGGTGGAGTTTTGCATTTGTGTACGCATTATAGTGGTGTCCTGACAAGGAACTGCAATGCAGATGAACTGAATTTTCATTTGGTTTATTTTCAGGTGCATATTTAAATACATGCACATTTGGGTATTAAATGTAATCTATGCTATCATAAATGTCCACTCATTTTTTGAATGTGGATCAGAAAAAGTATGTTTAGCTTTAAGTAGAATATATAAATTAAAAGATCAGATCAGATCAGATCAGATCAGATGATTAGATTAAAGACATTCAAAATATCTATATTTTTTAAAATGTCCTTTCATTGTTTGCATCATTTAGGTGGGGTTTTTATTTGTATTCTTTGTCCTTGGCGTACATGAATGCCTTCAATTTTCTTCCTCCCACTGCAGCCTTTCTCCTTGTTTGAATATCATCCTAATAAATTTAAGAAGAAACTTTTTCCATAATGTCCTCAGGATAATCAGGAGATGGATGAGGTTTAAAAATAAGTGAGAGGTGACAGCTAAATCTTCAAAATCATGGTATTACTAATTTCTCTGTATGTATGGTTTTTACTAACCACAGAAGTTTATCTTGTAGAGCAGATTAACTGCACCTCTAATTTATAGGAAATTCCAGGCTGTCTTTAAAAAAAAAAGCAACTTCTGCCCTGTAGGGCATCCAGCCTGATCCACACTTTTGTATCCACTTCCTCTGCCCTGCATATATTCTGTGTGTGCTTCAGGGCAAAACCAGTCAGCCTCTTTCAATAATCTGGCTCATATTCCGGCTGTATGTTACACACTGAATGATCTTTAAAATAAGTGTCTCATACAGCTTCCCAAATTCATGCAACAAACTTTAAAATAGTTGCACTTTTCACATCACTCTGACTATTAAAGAATGTGCAACTTTCATGTGCAAAACTGGGCAGTAAGTTTCTATTTATTTAATCAATACCAATTGTGAGCTTTTTTCCCCCACTGAATCTACATTGTTGCAAAAATTTATCATGGATCAATATTTTTCTTGCTTCATCTGTCATGAGAAGAAAAAAGTGCTTCCTGTTTCTCTTCTGTTCTACTTGGCAACATACCTTCTCCAATTTTAAGTAGCATTCTTATGAAACAGTAACACTGGTAAGAAACTAGAGTTATGTCAAAATGATGTTATGTGAGTCATGATGTCATTATGCAATTGATGCAATTCTATATTGGTATCATGATATCTGATGCAAATGATAACTTGCATCATTTGTGTGATAATATCATTTCACATATGACATTATTTGCTTCCCCTTGACCCTCCTATGGATGCCACTGCTGTCAAAAATTAGGTTTGGTGGAACTCTAGTTCATTCTGCCTGAACTAAGTATCCCTTTCTCCTTAGTCTGCACAGCGATTAATCTGAACAAAAAGAGAGCTTTACTTAGTCCTTTTCTTTCTTGCTTGCCCTAAACAATGTAAAATTCACTGCAGCAAATTTACAGAAAGGACGCCACAGGAGATTACTTAGCAGAATGTGACTCTTACTATAAGCATTCAAAATGGTTGCTTCCGTAAAATACAGTTCCCTATTAGTATTGATCAAAATTGCACCTGATAACAAAACAATATGTTTCCTACTATGGATTCTGCCCAAATCCATATCCTAAGCTGAAGTGGATAACTCTTAATACATTTTTGTGTATCCAAGAGGAACTGAAAGCTTTGTTTCTGAGCTTCCCTGGAGATTTGTGTAAAACCATCTAAGGGAAGCAGGAGAGGAAGTAATGGATCAACTCTTTCTTGATCACCATATTGTATAAACCCTGAAAAATAACCAAAAAGAAAAAACCAGCAGTTTATTCTTTGGAGCCATAGGTAAAGGTAAAGGTTTTCCCCTGCACAGTCGTGTCCGACTCTAGGGGCTGGTGCTCATCTCCGTTTCTTAGCCGAAGAGCCAGCGCTGTCCAAAGACGTTTCCATCCCACCGAAGTGGTACCTATTCATCTACTTGCATTTTGCATGCTTTCGAATTGCTAGGTTGGCAAGAGCTGGGGCGAGTGCGGGAGCTCACTCCGTCACGCAGCGCTCGGGTCTCGAACTGCCGACCTTCCAATCGACAAGCCTGGCGTCTTAACCACTGAGCCATCGCACCCCTTCCTTTGGAGCCATAGCAATATGAAAACCATGTTAAGTGCTGAGATAAAAAGCAGCAGCTGCACTATATGTTCTTTCTAATGTTCTGTAGAGTGGGAGACTGGTGAATGGACAGAATGCCCAATAGCAAGTCTAAGAACCATAAAGACTTTGTTTTTTTGCTATCAACAGCTATTTTTAGAAGATGGCTATATTCTGAGCATGATCTCTGGAGATGATCTTAAAGATCAGGCAAGTTTAAATGGGGAACAGCCAGTCCTTCAAGTCACCTAGCTTAAACTGCTGAGGGCAGGAGATTTTATGCAAATACTATTAGACTTCAAGTCACATCAGTCTTAGCAAGCCTGACTGAAAGTTAGAGATGATGGGACCTCTGGAATACTCTGGAATATTTGAAGTGCAGGGCCTACCAATTGCCCTCCTTTAGAATAGAAAAATGTCAGAATAGCACCTAGTGTATGCTGGGCAGTTGCCAAGACGTTAAATAAGTGTACTTTTCATAAAAGGGACTTGTGAAAGGTGATGCCCAGGTATTTAAAAGAGGGACATTGCTCTATTAGTTGGGTATTAATTGTCCATATATGTTTAATATTACTTTTGCCAGAAACTACTACCTTTGTTTTATTGTAATTTATCTTCAGTTTTTCCATTTCATAATAAGCAGCTAGTCTGGCCAGTAATCTTCTAAAGCCAATCTCAGTACAGGAAATAAGAGCCATGTCATCAGCATACATTAACATTAAGATTTCCTGTCCATTGAGCAAGGGAGAGAAAAAACTTTGTGACTTCATGGCCACTACAATATCATTAATATAGAAGTTAAATAAAAAGGGAGCAGCCCTGTTTAACTCCTCTGTCCAATAAGATAGATATGTTGGACCACCTGTCCTAACAATTCCAGCTGGCACAGCTATGGGCCAAAATGTCTGACGATGATGTTGTAGTCCAGCTCATCTGCCAGACTGAGAAAAGCTGTTATCAAGAGATATATAACTATGGCTAGATCTCGTTTTTCCAAGGTTGCTGCTAGCAAATTAGCCAAGCGTGACAAAAATGTGACAAATATTCTCTGGCGTATATCTCCTGGAAAAAGACTAGCCTAATAGCACTTTTAGGGTCTCCATCAGAAGCTGAATAATGGTATTTTCAAAGATATGGTTCCTCTTTTTATCTTTTGCCTTTTTTTCCCCGTCCAAAAATTATTTCATCCCTTAACATATTTATTTGCATAAAACTGTATATAAAACTGTATTACCTGGTGTGGCTTACAATAAATAAAACCAGTTAAGTATTAAACTTCTTTAAAAACAACCAAGAGTAAAAAGTGATTGCAAAAAAATGCTCCTAAACTAATAAACTCATAAAATATATTATACAATAAAAGCCGGCAAAGACTGCAGCTAACATATTCAATTAAAATTTGCACTGCCTCTTGAAATAACAACTTCCTAAAGAGGAGAGCCTTAATCATTGGTGAAAAACGTTATATGAGGAACCAACCTGGCAGAGAGTTCTATAATTTAGGTACAACTGCTGTGATGGTGTTTTGTAGATTTTTGTCTTTATTAATGCCAGAGCATCATGTCCTTCTCTGACTTCATATGCACTAAGCATATACTACTATCATTCACAAGTCAAGATCTGAATAAATTCCCTAGCTCTCTTGGGGCTGTTAAAACAATTTTCCAAAATTTATTTTTACTACTAGTGAGCTCCCGCACTCGCCCCAGCTCTTGCCAACCTAGCAATTTGAAAGCATGCAAATGCAAGTAGATGAGTAGGTACAACTTCGGTGGGAAGGTAACAGCGTTCCGCACGCATCATGCCGGCCACATGACCGTGGAAGCGTCTTCGGACAACGCTGGCTCTTAGGCTAAGAAACGGAGATGAGCACCGGCCCCTAGAGTCGGACACGACTGCACAAATGTGCGGGGGGAACCTTTACCTTAAAAGAAAATTGTTTGATACACGTGCACACCCACAAAGCATAAGCAACAGTAATATAGTTATCTCCAGCTGATCATTTTTGTGTGGGAAGAAACCCAATAAGCATTACTGTAAATGCATTCAAGCTCTAGGGCTGTTCCTTTCTAAGATAACATCAGGTATTAGTCACAAACACTTGGCTCTTGTTATACAGATCCTGACAGTGATCAGTTTTTAATTACATATATCTCTGAGTGTTTTTAATAACAGGGTTAAAAAAATTCACAAGATTTTAACTACTTAGGATTTGGGGGATCTTAGGAAGGTAGAATCCTTCCAGTGAGAAAGTGCTGAACTCAACACAACGCAGTTAGACAGGACTTTTAGCTGGATATTTTTTGTTTGTTTGTTTAAAAAAGCAATAATTTGGAGGTGAAGGTAAATTGGGGAAAGGTGTTGAAACTCTCTTGGACATGAATACTGGCACTTTGATTTCTGTAAAATAACAGCAAGAGAACCCACCTGCTTAAAACACACCTCTGATTTTCTCCCTGGCTTGCCATGCTAGCTGGGAATTTTGGGAGTTGTAGGTTCAAAACATATGAATTACACTAACGTAGATTAGTGTAAATATCACTATAGTTTCCAATTTTAATATTGTAGGAATTCTGGGATGGTAGTACCAGAACTCCACACAGCTTCTTATTAGTATATAGCAGAGTAGAAGCGTTCCCATAAACTTGCACAAGGCTTAATCAGTTCAAAACACAAAATAAACACACTTCACACGTTAATGTAAAGTTACATAAAAAAGAGAGTTTACAATTTTATTGTAACTCACAGTTCCTTAGTAGAAACGGTCCATGTGTGCAAGCAATTGGTTCTGACGTGAACCACATGCTTCTAATGTGGCCCACCTGGATGGAAGCATGAGCAAACTTGGGCAGCCATAGCTGCCATCCTCCTTGGTAGGAGATTTGAGCAGAAAGAGATGAAGAGAAAGGAACAGGAACAGGAAACTGGGATTCAGCCCCTCCCACACAAAGCAAGTAAGATTAGGTTACAGCAGAGGATGCCTCCTCCTTCAAGCTTGTGTGAGAGGAGCTTGGTTGAAACCCAGTCTCTAACAAATATTATTTTTGAATTTAGAATTTTTAGAAGCTTTCATAGAGAGATCAATAAACTAGTCTTTTGCAGTAAAAAAATGAGTTGCATTTATTCAAAACAAAAGAACATATTTACAATCCTGTTTACCTTCTAGAGGCACAGAGGCAGGCAAACAAATCTTCATTAGAATAGATACAGATAAGTAGAGCCAGCCGGCTTAAACAAAGGATTTCTTTTATACAACTTAACTTCTTAAATGTAAACAATCATTTACCACAGAAACCAATTAGCATGTGACTACCCAAGAGTCAGGGCGTGGTGGCTCAGTGGGTAAGACGCCAGGCTTGTTGATCGGAAGATCGCAAGTTCGGAGGTTCGAATCCCTAGCCCCACGTGACGGAGTTACAGTAGCTCCTGCACTCGCCCCAGCTCTTGCCAACCTAGCAATTCGAAAGCATGCAAATGCAAGTAGATTAATAGGCACCACTTCGGTGGGATGGTAACAACGTTCCGCTCACGTCATGCCAGCCACATGACCGTGGAAACATCTTCGGACAACGCTGGCTCTTCGGCTAACAAACGGAGATGAGCACTGGCCCCTAGAGTCGGACACGACTGCACAAATGTGCGGGGGGATCCTTTACCTTTTTACCCAAGAGTCAGCCTAGCTGAAGCAAGTATACCTTACATGGTAAGGAACACTTAAGAACACAAAGATAAGCCCTATATGGTAAATGGAATCTTAATGCTTGGAGTCCTTCTGGTGCCAAAGGTAAGAGAAAAAAAAACTAGCTCAGCTTGTCCTTTTAAACTGAGGCTTGTGACCCAGATTCTTTTATATCACAAAATAAAAAATACAACATCTAATACTGTAGTAGCCATCTCATCCCTCTGGGATGCTTTTAAGCATCCTTAAGCCTCAGCCACAAAACACACCTTAAGCCTCAGCCGCAAAAAAGTAAACAGATTGCAGTTCAGAATTATAGTAAGATCAAATATTTTTATCTTTTTTATAGGCTGATTAACAAGCATGTAAGCAATGGTGTTCCCTCACCTCTTGTGTCCTGGAGATAATCTGCTTCTAAATCTGGAGACTGAATTAAATAAATGTGTTCAACTAGGTACCTATTATGTTTACCTTTTAGTACACTAGCAGAAAATGTGAACATTGGGATTTGGGAAACAGAGGGAAGGCATGATCCAAATGGCTTGGGAAAATGGATGAAATTTGTATCAGATTCTCAAGGTCAAATTCCAAGGAAGTTGGCTGGCTTCCAACATTGCCAACTTTTTAAAAATGTGTTAATGAATAAGTGTTAAATGGGACTTTTTTTGCAAAACAAAGTGCCGAGTTCCAGGATCATTATGATTTTGAAAAATGTCTTTTGTACCAACACCAGCCCAGATGACAAAGGTAAGAGAGTGGAAAGAACCATCACTGGGGCGGGGGGTGGGAGTAAGGAAGAGGGTTGACCAGGAAAAAACATTTCCAATTTCCCTTTTGATGTTTTGTTCCTGAGGGACACAGCCAGTCACTAAACATCCCATAATCACAGCCATTCTGTGAAATTGTCTGTAGTTTGCTCTCAGAATTACTGTTCTTATGTTTTGCCAATGGAAATCAGATAGTGTGACCTTCCTTTTTTATATCATTTACAGTACAACATTTCAAGAAGAAATGTTACCCTCAGATAAACATGTGCGTTTCATTAAACATTCATTTATTAAACACAAAGCTGAATTTAAAAATAACAGTTGAGTTTCACATGTTAATGTCATACCTGGGCCAGAATTCAAAGCAATCATCTATTCCTAATTCATTTAAGAAGTTGCATGCCAGGAAGAAAAGGATACAAACAGTAGAGCCTTTCCTAGAGACTGGTTATGTTTAAGCAAAATGGAGAGATTTTGTCTTGGGGACTAACGTATCCAAGGAAGATGCAGATGCATCTAACCCTAGTTGCGATTTTGCTGTTTCAGCAGTTGCCGAGCTGCCTTCAGGACCACGGCTTAGCAATTAGAGATCTTTAATGCATTAGAAATGACTAGCATCCTCAAAGATTGCTAAAGCTGCCTTCTCGTGTTTAATGGCAAGAAATAGCTTCCATTAGTACAACAGGCTGTGACACTGGCTGGACCCTGATATGTGATTTTCCTGCCTCATCCCTAATCATAGATATCTGTGGCACAGAAGCCTATACACGTAGGATTCCAGGGTGGGCCATTTTTAGGCACAGGGGCAGTGGAAGTCATTGTCCTAGACCTGCCTCATGGAGATAGCACCATAAACAGTAATAATTAGTATTTGAAACTTTTAAATGGAACAACACTGTTCATTCAAAGCAGAAAAATGGACTATTTAAAATATTGGGGCTGTGCTGGGATGCTTCATTTCACTGGATAGCCCAGTGCCCCTGCAACATGAAGCAGCCATGGCATTTTCCTTTGCTCAGCAGCAATTACATCATGAAAAGAAGCTACTATTTGCATTTGCTGATTAAGGAGAATTGGCCTGCCTTGATTTTTCATCAAGAAAAAGGCAATGCCCCTCTGCAATGTAATGGGTTGCCAGCCATCACAAACCCCTACAAAATCTAGTCTGGATGTTAAAGTATTCTAGGATTATCCACATGTTGGCTAAAAAAGAAAACCTGTGGCGGCCCAGGTTCGAATTGAGGGGTTTACCTATCCCCACCCATCCCCCCTTTCTATCTTCCAATGCCTGTCAGAAAGTCTTAACCGTCTTGTCCCTGTTTTACAACACAGCTGACTAGATGGAAAGGGACTTAATTCACTACCAAACCACCCAGGGGCTGTTTAGGATTAAAGCTAACTCCTTATAGCTTCTTCCCAAGTCACAGGACCATTCTCATTTATTAAGCAATTGACTGCAATGGATGAAAACATGACATTGACATAGGATGAAATTAGAAGAAGGGAAGAGGGCCCAAACTCACTAGAGGTAGTCCTAGACTAACAGCAGCAATTGGGGCCGGAATTTCCATTGCTAAGCAACACAGCGGTAAAGCGCAACCACATCACTTAGTGACAGCAATCCCTGCAGTCCCAGTTGCCATCATTAACTGAATCCCACAGTCATTAGGTGAGGCAACTTCCTGCCAGCTTCCGACAACCAAGTCAGTAGGGAAGCCAGCAGGAAGTTGCAAGTCCCAGGTGGCTCTCAAGCAGGCTGGCAGGTAAGTAAGTGCCTGCTGGCAGGTGGGGGAGGGCACAGTGGGGTGTGCAGGGGTGCGAGGGAGGAGTGGCAAGAGTCGGGGAGAGTGTGTGGCCATGCACGAGGGTGCAAGGGAGGTAGGACGGGGGTCAGGGAGGGTGCGCAGGGGTACATGAGTGGCCAGTGTGGCGTGCGCGCAGAGGGGCTGGGGGAGGATGCGCGGGTGGGGGAGACTTACCCCAGCATCTTGTGACCTTCCCTGCCGGCTTCCCTGTTGTCTTTCTGGGGAAGCCAGCAGGGAAGGTTGCAAATGGTGATCACGTGATTGCAGGGCACTGCAACCGGTCGTAAGTGTGAACCGGTTGCCAAGAGCCCAGGTTGCAATCGTATGATCACGGGGATGCTGGGACAGCTGGAACTCCAGGGACCGGTGGTAACCACCATTTGTTCAGTGCCGTCATAACTTTGAACAGTCACTGAACGAATGGTTGTAAGTCGAGGACTCCCTGTATGTGGAATCTAGACAATGACACACTTGGTTCCTGTGGCGTGAGTCTCCTTCACGCTTTCTAGGGAGGGATGGCAGCACCAAGCTAATGTGACTCTGTCAACTACTCAGGAAAGTTAGGTCATTGTTATGGAATGTGTCTCTGAAGGGGGGGTAATGTGGTGGATTTTGGCGGTGCCACTGGTTCTCAGGGAGGAGGGAGCACATTCCAAGGAGGTGGAGGAGATAAGCAGAGGCACAGTCCAGGAGGCAATGGTGGGAAAACGAAGAGGTTCAGGGTAGCCCCGCTCAAGAGTCTCCCAGGTTATTTCCCCTTAGGTCAGTTAGAGTAGCTTTAGTCTGGCAAGATTCTGTCTGTACGGTGTGAGCAAATAAAGAACTGGAGTTTGAATGCACTGACTCTTCATTGTTTTTGGGCTGGGCCTGACAGTTATTGAGACGAAGAGACATATAATACACACATCAGTATAAATCAATCAATCTGGTCTTTTGTTAGTGGTCACATTTTATTGTACCAGACCTCTGGTATACAGTACTTCTATCTAATGATAATCACTGTCCCAGTTTAATTATTTTTATTTTTGTAATGTATAAATTAAAAAGAAAAAGAAAAGAAAAGAAATTACAGTGGGTAACTATAATTGGATAAGATATAAAGATTTGTTGGAATATCATCAAGGGGACATTAAATTGAAAACTAGAGAAGATTTGACCACACAAGGTTTCAAGTGTCATTGGTTTCTATATATACAACTATTCGAAAGATTTTGAAAATGGACATTCAACTGAGACCAGAAATTTTCTCATTGGGGATGATGGACATACACCTAGAAAAAGCGCATGGTACTTTACTTCTTTATATGACAACGGCTGTGAGACTGCTTTTGGCCCAACATTGGAAAGACCAGACATTACCCACAGTTAAGGAGTGGTTAGTTAAGCTTTTGGAATTAGCAGGAATAGCGAAACTGATGGCAATTGATAAAATTTAAGAAAGACTGGAAGCCATTCATTGACTTTTTGCATGAAATTGAACATAGTCAAATAGTGACATATGGTTTCAATGATTAGTTATAATTATAGATTATCGGGAAAAGTAGAAGCGATAATATAAAGTTAAACAAGAGTTGTATGAAAGGTTTTTTGTATATATCCTTTGTAAAGGAAGCCGGAAGTCGCTTTGTTAAATGTCTATATACGTTTGTATTTCTTCTTTTGTTTCTGTTCTGCACCTCCATTCCTTCTATTTCTAATGATAATCACTGTCAAGTGGCTAATGTCTCTTGCCTGATCTGCTAAATTCTCGTGTAATCTCCAACATCTGAAAAAGTGCATGCAATTTTTTTGGATTGGTAGAATTTTAAGCTGCAGGTGCTTTACCTCCAAAGAGAATCTGCTTTAGGACAATGCCAGAAAGATTTCCCATGAGTTATTCAATCTTTAAAAGGTACAAATTGTATTAATGTCACATGACCAGGATATTAATATTAGTTCTAGGGTATTAGAACTCACCCACTAATTAATATTGCTTCAAGACTTTATTTGAAACAACAATATGAATATTCCAATGAATGTACTTCAAAATGCAATGGCTGAGGTTTCTGTACCATCCACAATGGATGCCTCATCAAGTTTGTGAATCTGTCTTCCATATTTATAATAAGTTCTTTTCCTCTTTAAAAAATGAAAAAAGATGGGATCTGGGCAAAATTGGATAGGCTTTTCCATATCACAGAAACTCTCTGTTTTATCATCCAAAATAGGCCTCTCTGGAGCCAATTTAATGGGGTATAATGTATACCAGACCTTTGCTGGAATAAGTCACGCTCTGTTCTCTCCTCTGATCTGTTGCCAATAGGGAGCTCTGTCTTGCTGGCTGTGTTTTTATTCAGAGATGCAAATACAAAATTTAGCATTCGGAGACATTACGCGCATTGGTGACACTCGTTTGAAAAATATTTCAAGTTCCATAAATCAATAGATAGTCTAGGCACACTTCCAGGCATTTCCCCTCATGTAAAAAGTTAAAATATGTTTTTAACATCAAGCAACACTTATATTATAACATCTTAGGTTCAAGTTGATTAGGACACAGACCCATGTGTTAGAGACTCCTAGCCAAGCATAGATCTAGTCTTGAGCTCAGAGAAAAGTGACGTAAAGAAGTCATCCTGAAAATAAATAAGAAAGCAGAGCCTGTCTATAATCCCTTTGCTGTTAAAAATGTCCCCCCCCCACATACATTTTTGTCTATACAACACAGAAGTAGATCTGGATTTTACATTTTGGAGCTGTTGCTATTACAGGCAGTCTGAGCCTCCACTATGAAACTAAAATAATGATAGATTCTAACACAATGGATGTGACCCAAGAAAGTTGTAAGAATTTCATTTGAAAGAGTTTTAAAAGCAACTGGAGGACTGGATACAACAGAATTTGCAGAAAAAGAAAAGGAGGCTCACCCCAAACCAGTGTAGATGCACATCTGAAAAACACAGTGCTGCCTGGGGTGATGCTTCTACTTAGTGGTCCTGTATCCTACAACTGAAGGGGCGTGGTGGCTCAGCGGGTAAGACGCCGGGCTTGTCGACCGGAAGATCACAAGTTCGGAGGTTCGAATCCCTAGCCCCGCGTGACGGAGTGAGCTCCCGCACTTGCCCCAGCTCTTGCCAACCTAGCAATTCGAAAGCATGCAAATGCAAGTAGATGAATAGGTACCACTTTGGTGGGAAGGTAACAGCGTTCCACGCGTGTCATGCTGGCCACATGACCGTGGAAGCGTCTTCGGACAACACTGGCTCTTCGGCTAACAAACGGAGATGAGCACCGGCCCCTAGAGTTGGACACGACTGTGTGGGGAACCTTTACCTTTATGCTACAACTGGCAATATCAGTTGTTCTTGCTTCAAACTATATATGCTAGATGCCAGATGGATTGCCTTATTCTGTCCCTATTGTTCTAACCCATCTGTAACATTCAATTCTTGCCATGTTTTAAAGTTGCTTCTTATTTATCAGGAGTAGCAGGCTTTTATGTGATCATGCTAGCTAATGTTTCAGTTAACATGGTTTCTCAGGTTGTACTGGATCAATGAATCCTCACAACTGGCATCTCTATATAGCCCTCACCATCATGAATCATATCATATAAAGGTTATTTCGCATCTGGAACTGAGGAATAGAATATCATAAACACATACAGCACTTCCACACAGTACCATTTCTTCTCCCCAGTCCCTCTACCATGTTTTGAAGTCAGCTGTGCCATTTTATAAAACACACAGAGAGAGACCCCTTATCTGTTGGTAAACTGCCTGGACATCAAAATTTCCCTGTTCTGCATATAAATAACCACTGAAAGTTGTGATAATGGCATGACACTGTAGTTTCACAAGCCCTTTTCCAACAGCTGCAATCAAAGCTGGAGGTCACAGTGCGAAGCTTCTCTGTATGTACTGTATGTGTGGGAGGAGAAAGTGAGTGAGTGAGTGAGTGAGAGAGAGAGAGAGAAATGGTTTCTTGAAGCCAGAAGCACAGTAGACAAGAGTTTTATACAGACCACTTATATAAGCAAAGAAAATGAAGCCAAATTTTATTTTACAAAGATGGTAAAACTAACTACAAACTGATTAGCAGTATTAAGATAGGTTTGATAAGGCTGCCTGACAAATCTACAAGAGAGGTTTTTTGTTCTCAGCTAACCCCAAGCCCTGTGGAACTCACAAGCCACACAAGTATCACAATTTCTGGAGTACCTTTTTGGGTTAGAGGGCACCATTTATTAATGATTCTGGTGATTTGGGGAAATTCTTCCTTGGCCAATGTGTTGCCTATCTCCTATACTGCTCAACATCTTTATCAGAGTGAGCAACCTGCAGCCACATGCAGTCTTTGGCTTAATTCATTCTGCCCTAAACTAATGTTTGGACTTCAGTTTCTGGAATTATTAGTAAAGCTCATCCTGAGAGTTGAAGTCCAGACATATGAAGGTTTAGAGAAATCTGGCCTAATTTCATACAGCTCTATGACTAATTAGAAAAAAAAAACCTTGACAAAATTAAGATGTCATTTCCCCAGCACCCTGCTGTAACAGGAGGTAGGACAGAGAAAAATGTTTATCAGAGTGAAAGAAAGAAATTGTGTTTTAAAAAAAAACAGCCACAAAGAAGAATACTTGTAGGCCCACCTTCTGCTTGATTTGAGAGGATGGCCCTCCCAACTTCTTGATCTAAATCCGGAAGAAAAACAGCTCTTGGCAGAAAAAGGGCTAGGTCCCCCTCATCTATGAGAAGAGGCCATTTGAAATTTGGGAGTTTGTTTTATTTATTTTACTGTATTTATAGCCTGCCCCAATCAAAAAACTCTGGGAAAATTATAATGGAGTAAAAATATAAAAACAACAACAATAGTAAACCAAACCCCTCAAGACTGGGCAATTCAATTAGCAATTCAGTTAGGGTCTTGGAGGAATAAAACAGCCTTCAGTGATCATATAAATACCATGAGGGAGTTTGCTTTTCATCGATGTACCATTTTACCTCTCCTTCCCAAACAAAGCCCAAAAATATCTAAAAATTCTGAATGGGAAGATGTAGACAAACTGAACCTTAACCCAATCAAAAAAGCATTAATCCTGGTTAGTATGTTTGGGGTTCATATTGGTTTGGTTATTCTTATACTCCCCTGAAGAAAATCCTAGATCTGAGTTGGTAACTCATTCTCTAATGCCCTCACTAAGCATTAAGCCAGAGCTTTCCAAACTGTGTGTCGCAACACGTTAGTGTGTCGGCTGCAGTGTCTGGGTGTGTCACGGCTGCTGCTGCCTCCAAGCCCTGCCAAGATTCCGCGCAGGTCCTAGTGCCTGCCTTGTGCCTTGCTGCCTCCAAACCTGCTGTGATTCTGCACAGGTCCTAGTGCCTGCCTTGTGCCCTGCTGTAAGAGAGTGTCGTGAAATGATGCATGTCTAAAAAGTGTGTCACCAACATGAAAAGTCTGGAAAGCTCTGCATTAAGCAGTTAAGAAGTGACAGAGACAAGTAGGAGAAAATGTCATACTATTGTAACTGTATGGTAGGTCTACAGTGCACCAGACCTAGGTGACAAAAGTGACCATTCCAGATCAAATGCACTTATGTTCCGCAAAACAGTAGTTTGCAAAATATGTAACACCGATACCTTGCAGGTCTGCATTCTACAACCTGGTGTACTCCAGATGTATTATATTGCAGCTCTCATCGGTATGTGGTGCAGCACATCTAGACCACACCAGGTGGAGAAATGCTACAGTGTTTATATGAAAAGTTATTCTACTAGGGCAGAAGTTATTGTGACTAAACCCTAAGTTATTCTAATCAAATTTAATCATGGTCTTTGGCGTTCTGAAAAATCAAGGTTTTAGCTCCCTGGTATCAGAAGAAAGTTTACATTCTGTTTTTCAAAATTCCCTTTAAAGAGCAACTTGGCTTTTTACACAGTGGATTTTGGTGACAGAAAACCTTCCATCACCCCCATTCCCAACGAGAGAGAGATGAAGGGAGGAAAAACATGTCACCCTCAAGCAGTTTCAACAAGATATGAAATTTTAAATCACATCATGTCTCACACCCATTTCTTTGTGCAAAATAAATCATTCTAACAGAGTGCAAGCCAATTTTTACTTTTAAAAAATATTGTGTCCTAAGGCTGTCTTCTTGAACTTCAAAAGCACACTTCGTAATTACTCTACCTATCAAAGGAAACTCAATATTTCACCTCCAACCCCATTCTACTTGTGTTTTAATTTTTAATTGTTAATCAATTATATTAATTTTAAACAGGCTATTCTCTCCTGAAATTACATGTTTTTAGAAGCGTATTCCAACTTATTTTAAATGAACATCTATCCCTCAAATTTACAGTATGGCGAATTGTTTATAACACTGTTCCCAATTAACTTCTATATTAACCTCACTTTTTGTCATTCTAAACTGATTTGCATGATGTTACCCTTCATTTATGAGCTAAGTATCTTTCATTTAAAGTCTTCAGATGTTTGTGGTACATGAGACTTTATTGTTAGAGTAGTTAAACTAGGATGAGCCTCTATGAATGCAAACTATTGGTCATTTTAAAAGGAGAGAGGAGACCTTTCAAACTGTATCATTGAACAGGGATATTGTCAGGGTTCACATATTACGTTAGACCACAATATCATATGTTTAATTCTGGCTTTAAATATTGTGTGAGCCCCGGTACTGTGATTGATAAACTATGCTTAATTGCTTAGTGCGTTGGGTGAAACCAGTAATATAAAGTATAAAGTTTCTTCACTAAACCACGGTGAAGCAAACCACAGTGCTACAGAGAGGGAATGCCAGTTAGGTGACAGAAGATAACAGAGCCTTACAGCTGGCACTTGGTCAGGGAGAAGAAGCAGGAGAAAGATGATCCAAAAGGTATCTAGATCCTAAGTCACGTAGGGCTTAGTTATAAAGTAAGCAAATTATAATGTGAAAGACCAACACCTTGAATTGTATCAGAATTCCACTGGTAACCAGTGTAGCTTGCAGAGCAAAAATATTACAGTATAGGCAAAACAAGTAATACCTGTAACTACTTGTGTGTCTGAATTTTAGACCAGTTCTAGCTTCCAGTGGTCTTCAGTGTGATGTAGAATATGATGCAGTCTAAGTAGGATTTTTTTCCATAATGCTGACTGGGATCACATGTTACACTAAAACCGATTTTGTGTTAATCATGCAAGGTTTAAGGCACCCATTTTCCTCCTTAACCTGCACCAAACCCAAGCATTTTCACACCCACCTTCTCCCAGGGGTTCTGGGACTGCAAAAAGGGCATAAGGGGCACAGCTTTTTACCCAAATTGTAAGTTGTAAGCTGTGGTTTACAAAGCATAGTGGCTGGGTACACACATCATGCCAAGCCATGCCAAGCCATGCCAAGCCGTGCCAAGCCATGCCAAGCCATGCCATGCCATGCCATGCCATGCCGTGCCAAGCCGTGCCAAGCCATGCCAAGCCATGCCAAGCCAAGCCAAGCCAAGCCAAGCCAAGCCAAGCACCTTACGGCTTAGTGTAAACATAGCCACTCACTTGTATTGAATCAGATCACTAGTCCATCTAGCCCAGCACTGCTTATTCTGTTGGGGTCTTGCTGTTTTCTCAGCTTGGTTGTTTCCTTCCAGGCATTTGTTTGTTTGTTTGTTTGTTTAATAAATTTATATGGCTGCCCAACTCACACCCAGTGACTCCAGGTGGCTTACATGGATGGATTTTGCTAATTAAAACTTATTAGACTTAGTTATTCAAAACTATCAAGAACTTTAACCACTGAGAATACTTACAGATGATTCACTGGAACTCCATAGCAAGATCTGGATTTATCGGAAGACAAAGCAGATCATCCAACAGATATTTTCTAGGAAAATGAAAGTATATTTCAAGTAAGGATATTAAACTGCCCAATCAATAATTTTATAAGATGACTTTATCTGGAAGGTGCTGTCTAGATGATTCCAATACGACAAGTTTAGTATAAGTCTGAGTCATAGGAAAATCAGCCTATGATGTGGATTCAGGAAGGTTCTGATCTGGGTATGCCTAAATATGACTTTGTTTAGAGGAATTGTCCAGCAAGTATGGAAAGGAGTCTGAATTTACACACCCTAATATTTTCTGTGAACTTTCAGGATTATTAGCCATTGAGGTCACATATTTTATTTATTTATTTATTTATTTATTTATTTCTCACATTTCTTCACCACCCATCTCAGCAAGCAACTCTGGGCGGTTTACAATCAAATTAAGATAATAAAAGATTAAAATATCATAAAAACAGATTAATTATAAAGGTATAAACATAAATATAAAATATAAAATCCAAGATGGTGAAATAACAGTCTCAATAAAATTTCCCAGGGCCTCATCAAGGTACCAACCACCCCCATGATTGACTATTCCCCCTCCCACCCCAAGCGAGGTGGCACAGTCAGGTCTTGACTCCCTTTCGGAAGGCCGAGAGAGTGGGGGCCTGCCTCACCTCTGGGGGTAACTTATTCCACAAGGCGGGGGCCACAGCAGAGAAGGCCCTCTTCCTGGACCCTGCCAATCGACAATCTCTCATGGACAGCGTCCATAACATGCCCTCTCTGCCTGACCGGGTGGGACGGGTCAATGTAATGGGGGTGAGGTGGTCCCTCAGGTAACCTGGACCCATGTAGGGCTTTAAAGGTGATAACCAACACCTTGAATTGGACCTGGAAGCAAACTGGCACCCAATGCAGCTTGCGCAGCAAAGGTGTTATATGTGCCACCTTTGGGGCTCCTAAAACTGCTTGCATGGCCGCATTCTGAACCAGCTGTAGCTTCCGGATGCTCTTCAAGGGTAGCCCCATGTAGAGCACATTACAGTAGTCTATATGGGAGATGACTAGGGCATGAGTGACTGACCGGAGGGCTTCCTGATCCGTCTTCCTGACCGTCTCATCCCCATTACATGGACCCGTCCCACCTGGGCATGCAGAGAGGGCATGCTACAGACCCCCTCTGTTAAAGAGTTCCATCTGGCAGAGTCACAGAAGCAGGCCTTCTCTGCAGTAGCCCCTGCCCTTTGGATCATTCTTCCCCCGGAGGTAAGACAGACCCCCTCTCTCCTGGACTTCCGGAAGAAACTTAAAACCTGGTTTTGTCAACAGGCCTGGAGAGGGAAGGACAGTGTTCACTCTTGGGGATGGCTAGCTCCCTAGAACGGCCCGAGAGTGGCCCTTTTTACTCATGGACTGAAGAAGAACCTCTGCCATCTGGATTTTATTACATTTTATAATTTTATAGTTATTTTACTGTATTTATAACTGTATTTAATTAATTGTGTTTTTACTGTAAACCACCCAGAGTCCCTCTTCTGGGGGAGATGGGCAGTGATAAATCCGACAAATAAATAAATAATAAATAAATATGTCCCCAGTGCCCCTTTCGGACATATGCCAAGCAATGGCTTTTTTAACCATTGTTTAATGAATAAGTTACAACAGGGTGGGTTCAAACAACATACTATAAGTCATAAATTATTATTTGCAAACTACAATGTTCACATAATACAGAAAGCCAAAACCAACAAATTGTATTATGTCATAGTACAATAAGCAACTCCATTTAGAAGTTTAAATCAAGATAAGCCTGTGGCCTTATCATAGACATTCACAGTGAGATAATGGGGGCAAGTGATGTCATTCATGTCATTTGGATCATTTGTGAGATGACATCAGACGCACGTGACATCATTATGGCTTGTACCCAATACTCCTGGACTCATATGTTCTTGTATGATTATTGCATCAATCATGGACGAGATGCTTGCTTTGAATGTAGGGTTCATGTCTGAGAATAATTTTTAAAGTGTGGCTGCTTTCCTATAGTAAAGGCAATTTTCAATGTTTTTAATTGAAACTGTTTGTAGCATTGTTTTAATGACTATTTCCTATCATAGGAAACAGCCTCATCTCGCAAAAAACTTACACTGCTGTCTAGTTATGCTATATTCTCTAGCACAGGGGTACCCAACCTTTTTGGCACCAGGGACCGGTCGTAGAAGACAATTTTTCCATGGACCGGGGGGGCTGGGTTTGCAGGCGGGAGCCAATCGCCCGGACCGGGGGGTGGGGTTTGCAGGCAGAAGCCAATCACGCAGACAGGGGCGGGGTTTGCAGGTGGGAGCCAATCGCATGGACAGGGGGTGGGGTTTGCAGGCGGGAGCCAATCGCACGGATCACCACCACTCACCTGCTGTGCGGCCCACTTCCTAACAGGCCGCGGCCTTGGAGACCCCTGCTCTAGCACATCTGTGGTTCAGTTCAGTAAAGAAAAAGAAGTAAATAATCAAAATTCAGGACCACACCCAACAGCATGATATGGGGTCATTTTTGTTTACTCATTAAAAAAATAAAGCAACTTAGTGCAGCAATTTGCATAAAAACACAGTATTTAATTGCCATTGCTCCTGAATGTTACTGACACAACAGAAGCCTTTCATCTCTTCAATACATACACACACCAAATTTTTTCTTCTGACTATAGAAAGAAAAAAAAGCAGCATGACATTCTGTGGGTATGCATCAATATGCTGATAGTTTTCTGATTTGGATGATGTGGTAAAGCTTTCTGGAAAATAGGTAGTAGACCTGCCAGCTTCTCTCGTTCCCAATTGTTTAACAATAGCAATAACAACCATTCTAAATTATAAAGCTGAAGTTAAGAAACAATGTGGGCTTTTGCATTAGGTTCTGGCTAATAGAGTAAAGGTTCTGGTAAAAAAT
Organism: Charina bottae; assembly: GCA_023362775.1. Classification (NCBI taxonomy): domain Eukaryota; kingdom Metazoa; phylum Chordata; class Lepidosauria; order Squamata; family Charinaidae; genus Charina; species Charina bottae. The sequence goes on from JALMGJ010000008.1 coordinate 26,605,188, forward strand.
ACATTCCACAAACATGAAGTCTTCTTATTTCTCACTTATATAAGCAAAGGTCTGCAATATAGAGATGATAATAATTCAGTCTTAGGGACCACTATATACTCTAAGGAGATTCTGCAAGAGTTTCAGCCAGGAAGCAAACATGCTTGGAAAGATCACATAAAATGCAATTCAGTAAGTGTGTACTTACTGATTTGTGTTCAGAAATAAGTCCCACTAAGACATAGAAGCTGTGAAAGCTGACACAAAACATTTGAGGCCTGCATTCACATCTGGTACCTCTGGAAAGCTGCCACTTACTTACATTTATTTATTTGTTTAGAAGGTTTATAGGCTATTCAATCCCAAAGGGTCAAGGCAACTGAGCAAACATATCAGTAAACAAAAATAACATTCAATCCACTAGTACAGGGGTCGGCAAACTTTTTATGCCGGGAGCCATTTTGACATGCTCGTGCACATTTTGAAATGCTAGAGAGCCAGGGGGCGGGGTTTGCGGGCGGGGGCCAATCACGTGGAAGGGGGCGGGGTTTGCGGGCGGGGGCCATTCGCATGGAAGGGGGCGAGGTTTGCGGACGGGGGCCAATCACGTGGAAGGGGGCGGGGTTTGCGGGCGGGAGAGGGCGTCCACCCGGCCCAGCTGCCCGGGGTCCAGGGAGATCAGCTCCGGCGGGATCTGTGGCGAAGAGCGGCCGGGGGGGGGGCGGCGACGACAAACGACACGCTTCAGGCTTTCAGCGCTGGAAGGAGGCCGCCTTCCAGCGCTGAAAGCCTGAAGCGCGCCACTTGTCGTCGCCGCCTGCCCCCCCCATGGCCGCTCTTCGCCCGCCCGCGTGGAAGAAAGAAGACGATGGAGGGTGGGAAACGAGGCCTGCCCGCTTACCTGCCTGCTTGCCTCCCTCCGCGAGGCCCCCCGCTGCCTTCCCAGGGTCCAAGCCGGATCGGGGGCCTCGCGGAGAGAAGCAGGCAGGCAGGTAAGCGGGCAGCCCTGGCCTCCGCCGCCGGGCCCGCCCCCTCGGCTGCTTCCGCCCGCCCGCGTTGAGCGAAGATGATGATGGGGGCGGGAAACGAGGCCTGCCCGCTTATCTGCCTGCTTGCCTCTCTCCGCGCAGGGGCTGCTGTGGCTGGAGATGGCGCTGCCTCCCTGCCGCGCCGGGCCTCGCTCAGAGCGAGAGCCAGGGGGCGGGGTTTGCGGGCGGGGGCCTATCACGTGGAAGGGGCGGGGGTGAGTTCAGCTGCGGAAGAGCCACACTCAAGGGGCCAAAGAGCCGCATCTGGCTCGCGAGCCGCCATTTCCGACCCTTGCACTAGTAGAACCATGAAAACTAGCAACATAACAATAAAACTCTAAAATGCTTGGAGCAAAGTATATGTTTTAAGCCCACTTCTAAGGAGAAGACTGGCCTTCAGCAACAATAGCAAATTATTTTGCAATGTAAGCCCCAAGAACAACTAATTCCAACAAATATCTGTGGTGGGACCTGCAAAAGATACTCCTTTTAAGACTGCATGGGAGTAGGTAGTCCTGCTAGTAACTGGGCGTAAGCTGTATTAGCATCCATCTTAGCATTTCCTCCTGCTGAAATTGTGTTGTTTTGTTTAAGCATATGACTTGTAATGCAGTCCTTGAATTCTACTGATACTGTGATCAATTTGGAAGTCTTTAATCAAAATGCAGTATAAAAACACATTTTGAAATATCATTAAGGTATATTATATTAAATATATCATAAGGTAGATATATTATCTACCTCCACCAAAGAAGACGACATTTTACATGGCGAGGGATAGTAGACCTCCTTTACTATGGTTCCTTAAGGAAATAAGGAATAATTTGGCTTACATGCTAATATCTTGTACAACAGCATTTAAAAGCCAACTGTATGCTAAATGTGGCACTAACATTTTATGTATTTTATTTTAAAAAACCAAACACATGGGAGAATTTGAGAAAATAGCAAATAGGACCGTGGAGATGCAGTTGCTGCCCAGCAGCCCTCTTCTACACACACAGCCTCCAAATGCAGTTTCTCATTGGGCCGGTTTGCACATCGTGTTGAATTGAGTTGGCCAGCGGTGGGGACATAAGCATATCGTGAGAACTCTCAACCTACACAAACGATTCAACTAACCCAGTGGCAAGACCCCATAGCTGGTAAACCCAGGAAGCGGGAACTCATAGCAAGCCGATTAAGGTGGACTCTCTTTGCAATATGTCCTTCCCGTAGCCCCATGTCTGAGCGGAGCGGCCTCATCTTACACCAGTTGAACTCCTCCTCCTCCCTGCTTGCTTCCCACCATCTCTCACATCCAGGGAGGTTTAAATTAAGCCCCAAACATACATGGTCTTGATGGGAGTAACTTAATTCCCCCATCAACTAATTTGCCCATGTCATACAAATTACTTACCAGGGAGTTGTCTGTCCTTAGGTTGCATCCTAGAGACCTTGCACAAGCGCAACCTCTTTAGGAACTCCCATCTGTGTCCCCAATAGTTTCCGCCCTTCCTATGGTCATAGGAGGCTGAAAAAGAGACAGAAATGGGTGAAGATGAGTATCTGCCCCACCCACCGCCAAGTCCAATCACAATTGTACCACCAGTTTTCTGCCTCCCTGTAATGGGCAGAAGGAATAACCTTCAGGAACAGTAGGAAGAGCCACAACCAAGACAATGGTCAGATAAAAGAAATCTGAGTCCAAGGCAGAAATGTAATTTGAGAAAGCATCTCAGACATGACCTTCCGTTGTTCTCACGAAGATAAAGGCAGGGAGGGGGGAAGTGTATTCAGACTTGCAAGATTCTGTTACTATAACCTTATAATAAAAGTAGTATTAGCCTTCATAACTTTGGTTTCCTAGTCTGGTTTGTCTTGAAGGGCTGACACTCCCTCTCTAGATTTTTTTTTAAATTAAAATGCAGAAATGGTGAAGAAAATGATCACCTACAAAAATAGCAGCCACATGGCAGACCAGCCATCCTGAGTCATCTGCTGCTAGCATGAAAGGGAGAATCTGTTGATGGTGAATCTATTGATTCATGTCACATCAACAGAGCCATTGGAAAGAAAAAAATGCATTAGAATATTATACTAACCCAGGGGTCGGCAAACTTTTTATGCCGGGAGCCATTTTGACATGCTCGTGCACATTTTGAAATGCTCGAGAGCCAGGGGGCAGGGTTTGCGGGCGGGGGCCAATCGCGTGGAAGGGGGCGGGGTTTGCGAGCGGGGGCCAATCGCATAGAAGGGGGCAGGGTTTGCGGGCGGGGACCAATCGCGCACACTTAGGGCCTGCTGCCGCCATGCCCGCCACGCCCACTGCATTGCCTGCCGCTGCCACGCCTGCCACGCCACGTCCGCCACTGCACCTCCCCCAGGGTCCGAGTAAGCCGCGACGGGCGGGCGGCGAGCGAAGCGTCGCCCCGCCTCCTCCCCTGGGGTCCTTCGTGAAGGCCTTCTCCTCCATCCTCGCTGCTCCCGCCGCCGCTCCTTACTGCCTTCCTTCTTCTCTCCCTCGCCGGCACCCACCACCCCTGCCCCACCTCCGCCCACCCTTCTCCTCCCTCCCCCTCACAGAGATTTCATCTCTGTCTCCTTCTTCTGTCTGCCTGTCTCCTTCAAAGCAAGCAAGCGCCCAAGCGAGGGAGAAGCCGCTCTTTCTTTCTTCCTACGGCGTAGGACGTAGGAAGAAAGAAAGAGCGGCTTCTCTCTCGCTTGCACAGTTTAGAAGCAAGGAGAAGGGCCGCGAGGGGGCTAGGAGAGAAAGCACGGAGCCCAACGCGAGGGCAGGCGGCAAAAAAATAGAGCCTTCCTTACAAAGCGTTCAGTAAAGCGGACATTAGAAAGCCCACCCGCGCGGATATGTGCAGTGTCCTGAGGGTAAAAAGGCTCCGAGATCTGGGGAAAGAAACAAAAGAAGCTCAAGGCAATAGACGCGGCAGGGCGGCGCGTGGGTGTACCTGCGTGAATTGACCCTGTCAGCCTTACTCGCAAGGAAGTAGACTTGGGCTCTCGAGAGAACAGGCTTAGGATCCCTTCCAACCTCATCTCTGTCAAGAGTTGTCCTCCTCCTCTTTCCCGCCCTGATTTGGAGGAAACGCTGCCCCCAAGTTCCTTTAGGTTTCCTTTTCTATTCCGTTGAAAACCAACGAACTGCTGTTTCTTCCTGCCCCGTTTGCGTCCTTCTCATTAATCCTCTCTTCTGTACGCCCGGCTTAGAGGGGACGGCAGCGAGGCGAAGCTGAGTTCTTCCTAACGCGGCCTCCTCCCTCCCCCTCACAGAGATTTTGTCTCTGTCTGACCCAGGTCTCGGCCTCCGCTCAGCCGAAGCCTCATGGCCACCGAAGAAGGGGAAGGCACTGGCGGGAGGGAGGGAGAGCGGCCGGGAGGGAGGCGCTCCGGCCCTTCCCTCCAACCTCCCCGCCATCCCGCCTCGTTCCCCGGGCGGGCGGGCGGCGCTCGGGAGCTGCGCTCGGGCTTCCTCGGCGGCGGCGGTGCTCAGGGATAGACGCGCGGGCCCGGGTAGGGCTCCCCGCCGCACCAGAAGTCGGGCGCCTGCGGCGTCTCCAGCAGCCAGAGCGGGCGTGGCGCGGCGGGGCAGGCGCGGCGGGCGGCGGCGGCAGGCTCTGTCCGGCGGGCAGCCGGTAGTAGTGGCAGTCGCGGCCGCGCGCCGGGTCGTAGGGCGGCGCCAGGATGTCGAGGAAGGCGGCGGGGCCGCCCTCAGCCGCGATCTGGTGCAGGTTGTCGCGCTGCGGGGACAGCAGGCAGGGCGGCGTGGCGGCCGTGTAGAGGCGGTGCGAGCGCAGCAGGGCACGCAGCCGGCAGGGTTTGATGGGGCGGGAGCGTGCACCCGGAGGGCCTCCCGCGGCCGCTTCTCCAAGGCGGGTTGCAGAGCGCGGGCCGCGCCCACGGGAACGCCTGGTCCCTCCGCTCCCTCCAGCTCCGCCACCAGCCCCAGCAGCGCCGCCCGCCCCGTCCTGCCGCCCGGCAAACCTCCGCCGGCTCCGTCCCCCCGCCGCCACCGCCCCGGCCAGGCCCCCTGCGCTGCCCTGCCGCTCACGTCCCGGGCCCGCACCCTCGCCCAGTGCCTGGATGCCGCGGAGCAGCACCATCTCCAGTCGCAGCAGCCCCTGCAGCCGCTCCTGTGCCACCTCCGACAGCGCCGCGTCCAGGGCCAGCAGCGCCTCCCTGCCGCGCCGGGCCTCGCTCAGTGCGAGAGCCAGGGGGCGGGGTTTGCGGGCGGGGGCCAATCGCGTGGAAGGGGCGGGGGTGAGTTCAGCTGCGGAAGAGCCACACTCAAGGGGCCAAAGAGCCGCATCTGGCTCGTGAGCCGCCATTTCCAACCCTTGTACTAACCTGTGTTATCATGTTTAGTTTGGAGCTAGGGTTTTCCCCACCCTCTCCCAGTTCAGCCACATGGATTAAGAATTGTTGCTTTCCTTTCTATGTTTTAGTAATTAAACTTTTTACATGTCAATAGGCATAAGCTTGATTGATCCCCTCCAACTCTTTCATAAAGCAAACTGAAATTTTCAGTTTCAATTATTTTTCAAGAGATTAATTTTACTTCTACTGATTTTCTATACTTAGTTCACCAGCTAAAATTATTTACCCTCGTTAACATAAAACCGTCTAAATGATCATAATTTCTGTATTCCACCTACTAAGGCAGAGCTTTCCAAACTGTGTGTCGGGACACATTAGTGTGTCGGCTGCAGTGTCTGGGTGTGTCTCAGCTGCTGCTGCCTCCGAGCCCTGCCAGGCAGGTCCTAGTGCCTGCCTTGTGCCTTGCTGCCTCAAACCTGCTGTGATTCCACACAGGTCCTAGTGCCTGCCTTGTGCCTTGCTGCCTCCAAACCTGCCCTGCCAGGATTCCGTGCAGGTCCTAGTGCCTGCCTTGTGCCCTGCTGTAAGAGTGTGTCACGAAATGATGCATGTCTAAAAAGTGTGTCACCAACATGAAAAGTTTGGAAAGCTCTGTACTAAGGAATCTATGTGCTGTAACAAATGGTGAACATAATAGCTAGGTTTTATTTTTCAGAAATGGGGGTGAACTATTATGGATTTGCTTCTTCATCCTAACAGTCCTTGGGCAATCCTGAGTTCAACCTGAAATCGTCATAGGATCTGATGCAGCCTAATTTGAATGTTTCTCATTTTCTCTGATAATCCATTTTAACACTCTGACCATGTAGACTTCATAATTACAAATCAAACTAATTTTCTCCCCTCTAACTCCTCCCCGCTTCATCTGGTTTTCTATCCTATATTTTTATATTTCTAATGAGTCCTGAAGATCTCAATAGCTTGTACATTTCACTGAGCTCTGAACTGATCTAATTTTCCTATTTTGGGCTTTTGTTTTTTATGTATCTAGAAGTGTGTGTATTGTTAAGTGTATCTAGAAGTGTGTGTATTGGCCCAAGGTACTTAGCTGCCCCAAAGAGATCCTAAACTCCATCACCTCCCAATACAAGACTCAACACATTAACAAGTTTTGCAGAAACACTTAGATGCATATTCATTATGTCTTCATCTATCCCACCACCACCCCACGTGAAAAAGGTTGCATCACAGCCCCTGTGGCAAGATTAGCCTTGGTCCCATTCATTATAGGGCAATATAAGCCAGGGCCCTATAAAATCAAAACACTGGATCCAAAGTTTTGCTCATAGAGTTTTGATTGCGATTCCTTTGCAGCTCTTAAAAATATACTGTGAACAATTTGGAGACTTTCCAAAAACTTCAGCGGAGGAGCACGGAGATGGAAAAACTGGCAATAAATGTTTCATTCATGAAAAACACTAGATCCAGGCAGTGACTTCCTGTTTTACATACCAGTCTTGGGGGTTTAAAAATATATAAAGTATATCACTTTAATTCCCCATATTATTTTAAATCCACTTTGAACAATTAGGAAATCTTAAGAACCATATTATAAGGCAGAGATGGGCAGCCATAGCTGCATGCAGCCTTCAGTATCCTATTTGCAGCACCCCAAGGCCTCGTAATGATGCTGCTGAAATTCAGCAACAAAATTTCTAACTTTCAATCGAGTATATTTTTTTTAGTTTTTCCTACAAAGGAAGTATAGAAATTGGAGTAAGAGGCTTCTTGGAGGCAAGATCTTCCACTGTACACCCTTAAAAACCCTCAAAGAGCACCACTGAAATTCAGCTATTTTGCCTCCTAAATTTGTCACTGCAATTTTCATGGTAGAAATAAAAGCCATTTGTCTTCTGGTGGATTTTTGTATGTGTTACCACCTTAACTCCCCTGAAAACCCCCATATACAGCCCACTCCTTACTATGACATCACAAGGTTTCTGATGGTGTTATGTGTGGCCCATCCGTTGGGTTGCAGGAGGAAATTGTAGCCTCTGACTCTAGAAATTTATACCATAATGAGAAGACTCCATTCTTATAAAGTTTTCTCAAAACTTACTATTCACTTCTCTGATCTTAGAAGTAACAGAATGTCCTAAGAGCCTGCTTGATCAAGAAAAAAGATAAATTCATCTCAATATTTTTTACAGTATGCCTTAAAAGCAAGTCTTGCCTTAAAAGCAAGTTTTTCCTTGTCAAATATGTGGCATGTACAGACTCTATGACACTATGGATCATATTGGCACTCATTTGGCAAGGCTCCATGATTTCATTATGCTTTTACCACACCTGAGTATTGCAGCTACATCCACTGAATGCCAATAAAAAAGTCTTAGTACACCAAAGCATCATTTATTTTGCATTATACCCTTAGGCAGTTTTCTGTAGATTCATCAATTCATAATTACCCTTCCTTGTTTAAGTTCAAGTGTTAAATGAGAAGCTCACTAACATGATCAATCTTCTCCAGTTTAAAAGAAACTGTATTTGACACATCTTTTCATAAAATTATGGGTCTATCATCTGTTATTAAAGTAAAACTTATAAATGCAAAAGAATTTCAAAATCCTATTTTTTACATGGTAGGCTACAAACCAAGCTCACTAAGTAATTGAATAATTTGGAGCCCTGCAGGGACTGGAATTGATCAAGTCAAGCTGTGGAATGTGCTCAGAAAAATGGGGATCCTGGAACATCTCATTGTCCTCATGCAAAACCCATGTATAGGTCAGGAACCCACAGTTCGGAGAGAACATGGTAAAACAGACTGGCTCCATGTTGGCAAAAGAGTGTTACAAGACAGTAGACTCTCCCCTTATTTATTCAATGCTGAAAATAAATTAAGAGAAGCTGGATTGGAAGAAGATGAACATGGTTTTAAAACTGGAGGAAGAAACATCAATAACTCTTCGATTGAAACATCAATAACTTGTTGTATATATTTTTTATGTCTGTAGAATATGTGGCTGAGTTTTTAAAAAGCCAGGCCTCAAAACTTTTTTCCTGTTTGGGCTCAGGAGCACATGTTCACCCCCACTCAGGAATGCTAATTGCCTTTCAGGTGCCGGCCAGTCTGAGAGTTTTGACCAATCAGAATTAGCTGTTAGAGCTTTGCCCATATTGGGAATCTGTTGCCTAGGTGTTTTGGTCACATGCTGAATTCTGTCCACTCAGATGCTGATCAAGTTAAGGTTTAAAATGTAAATGCCTTTTGTCCTTTTGCTCGTTCTCTGCATTTCTGCTCTGCTATCTAAATGGCTATGTTAATCATCCATGCCATGCTTTGGCTAAAGAAGAAGATTCAAGGTTTGTTCCTATGTTTTTGTTTTAAATAAAGCAAAATTTTTACTACAAACTTATCTCTTGGTTTTTCCATAACTCTGATCACAAATTTTATAAAAATACAAAATAACTTGCATTATGCTGGTAACACTACTCTGGTACCTGAAAATGTAAAGGATCTGCAAGCTCTAGTAATAAAAATCAAGGAGCACAGTGAAAAAAATGGGACTAAAGTTAAATATAAAGAAAACCAAACAAATGACAATAGGTACAACAAGCAGCCTTAGAACTGTCAATAAAGATACTGAAATGATAAATAGCTTCTGCCTTTTAGGATCAACCATCAACAGTAAAGAATCAAGCAGTCAAGAAATACACTGCAGACTAGGCCTTGGTAGAGCAGTCATGAAGGCCTTGGAAAAGATATTCAGATGCCATGATGGGTCTATAGAGAAAATTGGACTTTGAAGGAGGAGGATAGAAAGAATATTGATGCTTTTGAATTTTCCTGTTGGAGAAGACTCCTGAGATTATTGTGGACAATCAAGAAAACAAACAAATGGATCATCAAACAGATCAACCCAGATTTCTCATTAGATGCACAAATGACCAGGTTCAAATTATCCTACTTGGGACACATTATGTGAAGACCTAGTTCTCTGGCGAAGGCTCTAATGCTGGGAAAGGTGGAAGGAAAGAGAAGAAGGGGACGACCAGCAGCAAGGTGGATGGACTCAATTACAGTCGTGAACCTGCAACCTGAAGGACCAGGTTAGAGACAGATTGTCATGGAGAAAATCTATCTATGTGGTTGCTCAGAGTTGACACCAACTTGATAGCACATAATCAATCAAACAGACCAGATCAAGTCACATTTTAACACAATTTGTGTAACTTAATCATATAAGTAACTCAAATAGACCAAAAGTACAAGCCTGTTCAGTGCACAAGATCTCGCCAGAATGGGCATGCAACTAAGTACACCATCATCACAGCACAATTTAGAGCCAACACTACCCATTGGCACCTATAATAGGGTGCTTGGCAAGAACAGAAGTGAGAGTGCTTTGTTTATAGGAAGAATACTGCTGGCTTGGGGCAAAAGCCCAATCTAATTCAGCTTTCTTTCTGGGTCTCACAGTAGCCAGCCAGATACTTCACTGAGCTACAAGCCATCAAAGCTAGTAGCCATTGATAGTTTGATCCTCCATAAATGAATCCAATCCTCTTTTAATACCATCAAAATGGGTCATCATCAGTACATTCATAGTTTAGCATACCTTTCCTGGATGTCTCTCTTTATATCAGAATAAATACATAAATAAATTTTGTTTACTTGTACCATTGGAGCTTTATCTTGTCTCCCTTCCTTCTGACCAACTGGCATTCTCTACATCAGTGTTCCTCCGCCTTGGCAACTTGAAGACGTGTGGACTTCAACTCCAAAAATCCTGCAATGGTATAAGTACCTATTGTGCCAGAACAATTTGCAAAAGTGGCTATGGATATTGGAGGCCCTCTCCCAGGAACAGCCAAAAGGAATAGATATATACTGGTGGTATGTGACTTCCTCACAGACACAAGTTTGGCATCAGGACTCAAAACAAAGACAGGGTAATTATTAGAATTCTGGGAGTTGAAGTCCACACATCTTCAAGTTGCCAAGGTGGAGAAACACTGCTCTACATGCTTGACAATGTCTACTGACATCTCCTCCAATTCCTGGCCAGTAAAACCTATCTAATATTCGGTAGAGTATCCTTTCCCTACCCACGTGTCCTGCAAAGGGACTTTCATGCACCAGTTGTAGAATCTTTTATCTATATTGGCTAGGGACTACTAACTGCTCTATACGTTCTTGGGTAACTGGGTTTTTTCTTACCCTGTACAGCAGAGCTTTCCAAACTACTGTATGTGTCGGGACATGTTAGTGTGTCGGCTGCAGTGTCTAGGTGTGTCGCGGCTGCTGCTGCCTCCAAACCTGCTGTGATTCTGCGCAGGTCCTAGTGCCTGCCTTGTGCCCTGCCGTAAGAGTGTGTCGCGAAATGATGCATGTCTAAAAAGTGTGTCACCAACATGAAAAGTTTGGAAAGCTCTGCTGTACAGGATATTATTTATACAGAAAGCAAACAGACAAAGAAGCAGGAAGCAACATCTGGGCATTTACAATTGTTGCAGGCAAGCAAGAGGGCTGTCAGTCAGCTGCCAGGACTACAAGCTACAGTAACCAGCCCATTGTGGTGTGATTCCTCCCTGGAGTTTGGCTTGGGAACTCAGCTTGGGTGCTCAAAGCAACACTGCTTAAAAGCAGAGCTTGGAGCTTGGCCTGGAGCTTGGCCTGGAGTTCGGCAGCAACTGGAAAAGGAGCAACCATGCTAATCCCAACACGTGCAAGAACTTTGCCAACTTTGGAGGGTGGCAAAGGTTGTATGCCACTTCACAAACTTCAAGACTTTTGTTTGTTTCAAGCACTGAGCATCAAAGACTTATTTATTTATTTATTTATTTTATTTTATTTTATTTATTTGTTCAATTTATTCCCCGCCCATCTCCCATGCAAGGGACTCTGGGCGGGTTACAACAATTAAAATATAAAAGCTATACAAAATACAAACTATCTAAAAAACACAACCAATAGAAGATCTTGGTTCACCTCACGTGCTTTCTCTAATGCACTGCAAAAAGAAACAAGATCTTTTTCTCCCTCTTCTTTCTCTTCTTCAAGCCGTGCCACTCGATTAATCAAATTGCTATTTCCAAGTTCCAGCTGTTCTTTACTGTATTGCAGATCATGTAACTTGTCATCAAGGTCTGCCTTTCCTTGCTCAAGGGATAAGAGCTCAAGTTGAAGACTGAGCACTTCTGAAGACATAGTTTCTTGTACACGTTCTGACATTATGCGTAGTTCTTCTGATTTTGAAGCAATCACATCTTTCAGATGGTCCACTTTATGCTTCAGTTGTTTCTCACTAAGTAATGCTTCATCTAGCTCTGATTTTAGTTTTTCTGCCTTATTTTGAAGCTCATTTATTTCTTGCCCATGTAACATTTCCAGTTGCCTACGCAGTGCATCTAGCTGTACATTTTGCTGCTCCTTAAGAGCCTCACATTCGAGATTTAAACTTCCCAACATTCGATTCTTCAATTCTACTTCTCTCTGGAGAGTATATTTTTCTTGTTCAAATTCTCTGTTATGGTGACCATTTCATTTTGCATTTCATCTAGCCGATTCTGCAGCAAGTTTTCGCTTTCCACCAGCTTTAAACCATACTGTGCCGCTTTTCTTCTTTCCTCTTCAGCTTCTTTCAGTTGACATCGAAGACGTGAAATTATGTCTCCATCCGTCTCCATTTTGTTTTAACACTGAAACCGCTTCGCCTTTACCTAAAAGACACAACCGCCACAAATCTGCATTCGAATTTTACTCTCACAACCTGCGCCTCACAACCCGCACAACCCGCACAACCCTCACAACCCGCGCCGCACATTATTAATGTGGCTACATCAGCTTGCAAAGCCCAGGAGGGTGGAGTTAACTCAGGGCAACTGCCTATTATTGGGAAAGGTGCAGCTTCAATGAAGCATTGTGTACAGTTCTCTTTTACACTGTGGTGTGTCCAGTTGGAAAACAAAAAACCCTCCCAGTGTCTATTAATTATTTTGCACAAAGAGTGTCTCCTTTCTTCTGTGTGGAATCCAGAGCAGCATTGCTGGCAGATGATAGCGTGCGTGTGCATGTGTGTGTGTGTGTGTGTGTGTGTGTGTGTGTGAATAATGGATGAGCAGGTAATCAAATTGTGGCAAGTTCTTGGTGGTATGAGGATACCAAGTCATCTTGTCTACCTCCTGAGGAAACTGTATAATGACCAAGTAGCAACGGTAAGAACAGAGCACGGAACAACGGACTGGTTTAAGATTGGGAAAGGAGTACGGCAGGGCTGTATACTCTCACCCTACCTATTCAACCTGTACGCAGAACACATCATGCGACGTGCTGGGCTTGAGGAATCCAAGGCTGGAGTTAAAATCGCTGGAAGAAACATTAACAATATCAGATACGCAGATGATACCACTTTGATGGCTGAAAGCGAGGAGGAGCTGAGGAGCCTTATGACGAAGGTGAAAGAAGAAAGTGCAAAAGCTGGGTTGCAGTTAAACCTCAAAAAAAAAACAAGATTATGGCAACCAGCTTGATTGATAACTGGCAAATAGAGGGAGAAAATGTGGAGGCAGTGACAGACTTTTTATTTCTAGGCACAAAGATTACTGCAGACGCTGACTGCAGCCAGGAAATCAGAAAACGTCTATTTCTTGGGAGGAGAGCAATGACAAATCTTGATAAAATAGTTAAGAGCAGAGACATCACACTGACAACAAAGGTCTGCATAGTCAAAGCAATGGTATTCCCCGTAGTAACCTATGGCTGCGAGAGCTGGACCATAAGGAAGGCTGAGCGAAGGAAGATAGATGCTTTTGAACTGTGGTGTTGGAGGAAAATTCTGAGAGTGCCTTGGACTGCAAGAAGATCAAACCAGTCCATACTCCAGGAAATAAAGCCAGACTGCTAACTTGAGGGAATGATATTAAAGGCAAAACTGAAGTACTTTGGCCACATAATGAGAAGACAGGATACCCTGGAGAAGATGCTGATGCTGGGGAAAGTGGAAGGCAAAAGGAAGAGGGCCCGACCAAGGGCAAGATGGATGGATGATATTCTGGAGGTGACAGACTCGACCGTGGGGGAGCTGGGGATGGTGACGGTCGACAAGAAGCTCTGGCATGGGCTGGTCCATGAAGTCACGAAGAGTCGGAAGCAACAACAGGTAATCATGATTAATATTAAGTTTGGTTTAACATGTTGCACAAACACACTTTACAAGTGCTCTTTAGGTGCCGGTTCTTTGTTACTACAGCATCTGAATATTGATATAAGCAGATTTTGTTTTTATCCGTTCAATCATGTCCAATTCTTGGAGACTGCCTGGACAAGTCCCTGAAGTTTTCTTGGCAAGGTTTTTCAGAAGTGGTTTGCCATTGCCTTCTTCCTAGGGCAGAGAGAGAGTGACTGGCCCAAGGTCATCCAGCCGGCTTTGTGCCTAAGGCAGGACTAGAACTCACGGTCTCACGGTTTCTAGCCTGGTGCCTTCACCACTGCACCAAACTGGCTCTTTTAGAAGCAAATTAGATGCTCACAATTGCCAGATCCTCAGATCAAAACATTTGTAACATTAAAAAGGCATCAATGTAGTAATAACACTGCCCAGTAGAAATCCTGCCATAGGAAATGGCCTCATCCAATTATTATGGAGATCCAAGTGCATATATGTTGGTGTCGACCATTTATAAAAAGAAATCCACAAATTGCCAGTCTTCTAGGATTTCTTTTTAAAATTGCCCATGGAGTATTCCATGTTTATCCTCCCAAGTCACTGAAGTTACACATCAAAGAGCATGTTTGCATTTCTGTAATAGATAACAGCACTGAGTCAGGCTCCAGGGTTTGTACAAACCATAAACTGAATTAACAATCTCACATCAGTATACAGTACTATAAAGATTAAGCAGAGACAAAAAAGAAAAAGAAACCCTTGTAGCAGGTGAATTAACAGTTTTAAAGGCTTCCCAATGCCACTTTTTTTTATCATAATAGTCTAAATCTAAATGGCAACATTTTACTTTCATTCACAATTTCCCATTCAGTTTCAAGAGATTAACAATAATCCTTAGTCTGAGAGTTTTAGTACCTGAAATTCAAGTAACCTAGCATTCCTCTTTATTTCATTGGATCCCTCTGTTGCTGATTTCATTGAAATGCTGGAGGGTTTAATACTGCATTACAGCAGCACAAACTAGCTCTACTAGTAGCCAGGCTCATATACCATGCTAAACCATGATGTGGATGCTTCCACATGAATTTTTGAACCAGATTGAAAGCTGATCCAGGTTTATGTGTTCCAAAAACCTCAACAGTGTCACAGAGCAGAGCTGATTTATTTCTGGCTCAGCTCTGCAGTAGCTACAACTATTGCAGAGCAGTATGTCTATGAAGGTTCTCAGTCATCCAGGTGGAATTGTCTGTAGCTTGAATCATGTCAACTGGATTTCTATTTTCTCAGTGGAAACGTTTCGCTCCTTATCCAAGGAGCTTCTTCAGTCTGAACAAAGTTAGTAAGGGAATCCTAAATATGTTTCTAGGTAGCTGTGTGACCTTACACCTGGGGCTAGGTCATGGTTATATTGAGATGTTATTTTAAGTCCTTTTATCATCTAAAGGAGGATCGTTAAGATCACCATGCTGCTGTTGAGCTTGTGAAATGGTCTTAATCTTCCTAGGCACAGAAGACAAAGCAGGGAGGAAGATGGGGGAAAGATTATGCCCGAGGCCCCCACCTCTATTCAAGGAAGGATTTTCCAAGTTGGCATAAATGGATTCCTTGACCCCTCTCTCAAACCACCTATCTTCTCTGTCTAAAATGTGAACATTAATGTCCTCAAATGAGTGTCCTTTTTCCTTTAGATGAAGATAAACTGCTGACTCTGGTCCTGTGGTGTTACTTCTCCTGTGTTGGGCCATCCTCCTGTACAAAAGTTGTTTGGTTTCTCCAATGTAGAGTTCAGAGCACTCCTCACTGCACTGGTGTAGAGCAGGTTGTTCATTTTGAGATGTTTTGCTTCTTTTCCACCCTAAATGAAACTCTTCTTTGATCCTGCTGAGCTTCTGGATCTTGTAAGAGGAAGGCTAGCTTGAGGGCTTTGAGGTTCCCCACTCAAAAAGCAAGTGTGAAATTGACAAGAATTTTATCAGTTTCCCTCTAGACCTACAAAATGCTAGGCCACTTTTTTTTTTTAGTTTCTTTTTTCCCTTTTGCCTAGAGTGAAATGAGAAGATGTTTGTTGCTACAGACATGCAGTAACGCAGAGCAGAACAGTAATTTTTTATTATTGTTCTCAGCATTTCAAGTTGGCAGAAGTGAAAACAATTTTGGATTGCCTTTAAGCTGCTTCTGAGGTTTTGTTGTTGTTGTTCAGTCGTTTAGTCGTGTCTGACTCTTCGTGACCTCATGGACCATAGTACGCCAGGCCTTCCTGTCCTCCACTGTCTCCCAGAGTTTATTCAAATTCATGTTCGTTACATCGGTGATGCTATCTAACCATCTCATCCTCTGCCGTCCCCTTCTCCTTTTGCCCTCAGTCTTTCCCAGCATCAGGGTCTTTTCCAGTGAGTCCTCTCTTCGCATTAGGTGGCCAAAGTATTTGAGGTTCAGCTTCAGTGTCTGTCCTTCCAATGAGCAGTCAGGGTTGATTTCCTTTAGGATTGACTGATTTGACCTCCTTGCAGTAAAAGGGACTCTTAAGAGTCTTCTCCAGCACCACAGTTCGAAAGCATCAATTCTTCGGTGCTCAGCCTTCCTTATGGTCCAACTCTCACAGCCATACATTACTACTGGGAAAATCCTGTACCATTTATTTAGTATTTGGTTTGAAATAAGCTTCACTGAATTCAACAAATACACTGATTAACATCGTTTAGGTATAAATGTTAAGCAAATTAAAAAAAACCAAATTAAGTGCCTCTAAATACAGAAGGTGGTGGAAGAAAAAACAAAGATCAACTATAATCTCTGTTTGGGCAAGTTCATGGAAGCAACTGTATCTTGAATCATGTCAACTGGATTTCTATTTTCTCAGTGGAAACGTTTCGCTCCTTATCCAAGGAGCTTCTTCAGTCTGAGCAAAGTTGGTAAGGGAATCCTAAATATGTTTCTAGGTAGCTGTGGTCACAGCTATATATGGCTGTGAGAGTTGGACCATAAGGAAGGCTGAGCGCCGAAGAATTGATGCTTTCGAACTGTGGTGCTGGAGAAGACTCTTAAGAGTCCCTTGGACTGCAAGGAGGTCAAACCAGTCAATCCTAAAGGAAATCAACCCTGACTGCTCATTGGAAGGACAGATGCTGAAGCTGAAGCTCAAATACTTTGGCCACCTAATGCGAAGAGAGGACTCACTGGAAAAGACCCTGATGCTGGGAAAGACTGAAGGCAAAAGGAGAAGGGGACGGCAGAGGATGAGATGGTTAGATAGCATCACCGATGTAATGAACATGAATTTGAGTAAACTCCGAGAGACAGTGGAGGACAGGAAGGCCTGGCGTGCTATGGTCCATGAGGTCACGAAGAGTCGGACACGACTAAACAACTGAACAACAACAACAACAACATTTATATACCATCTTTCCTCCAGGATCCTTAAGTGGCATATACAACATTCCCTCTATCCATTTTCCCGCACAACAGCAACCCTGTAAGGCTGAGCTGAGAGACTAACCCAAAATCACCCAGCAAGCTTCTATACTGAACCAGATTTCCCCAGTTCTAGTTCAACATCTTAACCACTGGTTAAGTGGGATGTGTGAACTCTACCTGTATGAATACCAGGAGTTGCAGTAAGCTGTATAAGACAGACTAGCGAATTTTGAAGTCATCTGTTTTGGAGGTAGAGTTAAAATGAGTACAGTACAATACATAGTAAATTAAAATCGATGATGTGTTGTCACACTGTGTGTGCCCAACTGCCCTGCATGTGCTGCAGAATTGTCTTGAGCAGATGCCCAATTTCATTGTGCTTTGTGAGCAGAATGAAGGCAGATATCTATGCAGAGCAAGTACTAAATTGTGTGTTTTGATGTTAGGGTTGCTAGAAGGGCAACATAAAATAGGTGAGTAATAGTATTAGGAACAATGCGATGGTGAGAGCAAAAGTTTATCTGTAATCAGTTTGTTTTGTTGGAAAAATGCTTTGTGAAACTGAAGAGAATCAGTTTATGATGCTGTCTGACTCTTAATGTGTGCAATTCTATACATTTGCTTTCTAATTGATTTGGGTGGGTTGGATGAGTGTAGAAAATGAAGGTATTTGCCATGATTTGTCCATGTAGAAAAATCTTTGGGAGAAATGTTTTGGGGTTCATATTTTCATGTGCAATTAATATAGGCTTTGAAAAATCATTTAGTAAGCATGAACTTTCCAGTGTCCCATATACAATTCTTATTCACTCTTGTTGCAAACTACTAAAGAATGTGTCCTGTCCCTTTCCAGGTGGAATAGAGTAGAACAAGAACATGAATCCCATGGGAATGGGAAAAACTAATAAAGTCAAAGCTAACAGGCACTGATTCCATTCTATCAGACTGCATTTCTTACTAGCTTGACAAGGAAATACTTGCATTTTTTCTTCTTCTTTGACAGTCCATCATTTGTTTGTTTCTTTGGTTTGGACTGCCATACTTATTCTAGGGCAAAGCCATTTTGGGAAAACAAGCAAGCAAATAACAGCTCAACGTGGGATACCATTATGTACTACATCTAGGTTCAGTTTGTTTTTTTTTATTTATGGAATTTGTATACCGCCAAATTATACATTCAAAGCAGTTCATAGACATCACCACAAAACCTAGTGACATGCAGAACATGGTTAAGTCTCCTAAAACATTATACTGTAAAAATAAGATTCTGATCAACATGCAGAACACAGCCAAATTGTTTGGAATGTGCTGTTCCAGATATCAGATATCTCCAAAAGCTTGTTG
Organism: Charina bottae; assembly: GCA_023362775.1. Classification (NCBI taxonomy): domain Eukaryota; kingdom Metazoa; phylum Chordata; class Lepidosauria; order Squamata; family Charinaidae; genus Charina; species Charina bottae. The sequence goes on from JALMGJ010000008.1 coordinate 26,623,438, forward strand.
GAACAGCCAGATATTAATAGTTTCCTTGAAGATGAAAGAGTGGTGGCCATCCAAACTTTGAAAGGGAGTTCATGCCAAAGCTTTCGGCAGAGATGGAAGAGCTCTGCTTCCAGGCCTTTGCGTTCTTCACCTCCCCAGCTGGGGGAAGCTGTAGCATCCCCTCCTCTTCAAAATAGCTGGACAGAATCAGTTCGGAGGAAACAGTCCCAAAGATACCCAAGGCAGACTTCTGCAGTCTTTATAGTTGACTAGACAACCTGTGACCTGTTGGGTCATCGTTTCAGAGATACTTCCTGACCAGATTCCTCAAGGCCTTCAACAATGGCAGAGCTTCTAATGAACTGCCTTCACTGGGAAAGTTCTTAAAAAGTTCTTTAAAAATGTATCTGCCTTGAAAGTAGCCCATGCTGAGCTGTATAGCACAGTCAAACGTCAGGAGTTGACCACAGGAAATGTTTTAGGACATTTTGTATTATGTCATAAAAGGTTGACATTTTTAAATGTTTTTAAAAATTTGCCAAATTTTATTCCATGGGAGTCAGGGGTCCCAGATTTTGGATGCATACTGTAAGTTAGCCCATTTGAGGTACCTTGGTTCAAAAAACTGTTGCCCTACGATGCACCATTTTGCCCAATTAAAGGTTACAGACACGAGAGTTTTAATAGTAAATAGATTACTAGCACCAGGAGTTGTACTCAGAAACCTGCTATAAGTCAGTGCAGTACCTGCAATTTTGGTGTCATAATACTGAATCAGTTTTTTTTTTCTGTCAGTGTGTAGGCTGCTGCACTCTGCACCAACTGCGGTTTCTCAGTAGTCTTCAAGGGCAAGCTGCGGTAGAGGAATTGCAGTAATCCTTTGTGCAACTTTGCACAAAGTTGATGTATCACTTGCATCTGTTCCTGGACTGCGGGGCCCTGATGTCGTGTGTAGGTGCAGAATAACACGCCGAAGCAAGGAATCTAGTCTCTAGTGTTTATTGCATATCCTACAACCAGAAATCCTGCTAAACTGAGAGTACCCGAAGAAAGCCAAGGATATGAGTCCAGTCTAGGGTGGAGCCTTCCTGATGCGTTTGGGAGAGAAGGCGAGGCTTTCTGAGCTACGTACCCGTTTGACTGACAAGGGCAAGCTTCCCCCCCCCCTCCTTCCTGTGTCTCCCTGACACCTGCTCACAGTCACTTATGCCCTTGTGACCTCCAGATTGGGCTATTGCAATGGGTTCTACATGAGGCTGCCCTTGAAGAGCATTTGGAAACTTCACCGGGTGCAGAATGTGGCGGTGTGGACAGTTAGTAGCGCCGGTTACTTGGCACATGTGACACCACTGTTCCACAAGCTGCATTGGCTCTCAGTGTGCTTCCAGGTTCAATTCAAGGTGCTGGTTGTCACCTTAAAAGCCCTTTGTGGCTCGGGACCGGGTTACTTATAGGACCGTCTCTCCCCAATTGTCTCTACTTGTCCTACCTGATCCAGCAGGAGGAGCATGCTCCAGGTACTGTCAGCTGGTGGGACCCAGAAGGAGAGCCTTTTCTGCCATGAAGCCTGCATGGACATCATCCTCTCTGAGATTAGACTAGCCCCATTTCTACTGGCCTTCTGGAAGGCCCCGAAAACGTGGTTTTGTGCCTGAGCCGGGGCCCTGGGTATGTGACAGAGCCCATCTCCTGGCTATGTTGATAGCTGTTTTATGATGCTTGGCTGCTATGTGTTTTATTTTTTATGTTATGTATTTTATTGTCAGCCACCGAGGGTCTCATATGTGAGATGGGTGGCTATATAAATAAATATAATAATAATAAATATAAATCCAGTCTAGAGGTAATAAGAACATGGGTTACTGTTGCCGGAGCTGTCCACTCAAAAAAAAAAAAAAGAAAAAAACCCACAACTGTCATACCAGCCATTGCTGGGCAAAGGTAGCTTTGGGAACAGTCCCCACCTGTTGATCAGTCTAGAGCCACTTTGTTGTTGTTCAGTCGTTCAGTCGTGTCCGACTCTTCGTGACCTCATGGACCATAGCACGCCAGGCCTTCCTGTCCTCCACTGTCTCTCGGAGTTTACTCAAATTCATGTTCATTACATCGGTGATGCTATCTAACCATCTCATCCTCTGCCGTCCCCTTCTCCTTTTGCCCTCAGTCTTTCCCAGCATCAGGGTCTTTTCCAGTGAGTCCTCTCTTTGCATTAGGTGGCCAAAGTATTTGAGCTTCAGCTTCAGCATCTGTCCTTCCAATGAGCAGTCAGGGTTGATTTCCTTTAGGATTGACTGGTTTGACCTCCTTGCAGTCCAAGGGACTCTCAAGAGTCTTCTCCAGCACCACAGCTCGAAAGCATCAATTCTTCGGCGCTCAGCCTTCCTTATGGTCCAACTCTCACAGCCATACATTGCTACTGGAAAAACCATAGCTTTAACTATACGGACCTTTGTCGGCAAGGTGATGTCTCTGCTTTTTAATATGCTGTCTAGGTTTGCCATAGCTTTCCTCCCAAGGAGCAAGCGTCTTTTAATTTCATGGCTGCAGTCACCGTCTGCGGTGATCTTGGAGCCCAAGAAAATAAAATCTGTCACTGCTTCCATTTCTTCCCCTTCTATTTGCCAGGAAGTGATGGGACCAGATGCCATTATCTGGGTTTTTTTAATGTTGAGTTTCAAACCGGCTTTTGCACTCTCCTCTTTCACCCTCATCAAGAGGCTCTTTAGTTCCTCTTCACTTTCTGCCATTAGGGTGGTATTAGAGCCACTTAGGTTGGTCTAACTATTGTTGAATTAATCAAAATTGATTGGTGCATATTGTGCTATATCATAATCTGTAGTCTACTAACCACCATGGCTGTGCTCACACAATACTCTAAACCAAAACAAAACAAACCACATTATGGCTTAGTATCATGTATGAAGCCAATCTGTCTCTTTTCCTTCCCCTAAATATTCTTACACAACAGCTGAACAGTGGGAGCAATATTACAATGTCTTCATATTGGTATTGTGCAAACAATACAATCCATGTCATTGTGCTTTCTTCACGTTACAATTTTCTCTCCATTAGATAGGTGAGAATGAGGCTGAAATCCAATATACACACTCATCTTTAAATAGGTCCAAGTGAATTCAACAGGACTTCTACAGCTATGCATTGGATTGGTGCTACATTTTCATTGACAACCTTGTCCTGTTCCCAGTCCTGTTGAAGGCAGAGATGTGGAATGAAAACCAAACTCATCTATTGGACCACACTAATTTCACAATTGTGGCCATGGTCCATGAATAAAGATAAGCCCAGGGACAAAGTGGAAATAAATTAAGTGTCTTATCTTTAGGCACTAACAACAGATTCCAAGGTACAGGATTTGTCTTTTTTTCCTCTCCTCCTTCTGGGAACATTTCTGATGAAACTTCCTAAGACATTCCCCATTTGAAACAAATTCCCTCCACCAAACCCCAGGTATTTCCAGATTAGGAATCATCCAAATGAAGCAGTGCCTTTCCTTCTGCTATGTGACCCTCCTATGATCCGATGTGTTAAACCAGCTCCTCATTATCTGAGTTCAGACCAGTTTCTGTGAAAATAAAAGTGCTTCATGTTTGCCTGCTTCTTGTTTGAGATAGTGCCTGTCACCTCAAGGTCACAGGTTCAAATCTGGCCCACATCAGTGGTGACCCAAAGCTTTTACCATCTGCTGACAGTTCAATGGCCTGTGTGAAATGAACTGAAGGAGTTGTACTTTGTTTCTAGGGGTGGGGGGGAAGGTGTTACAATCACACCGAGAAAGACCAGTTGGTAACTTTCTGATAATAGCTTCAACAAGAAAGGCCAAATTTAACTTCATGCAGTTATCTTTCCTGAAGAGTATTTGAAGATTGTGTATTTGTGTGTGTGTGACTTCAAGTTACTAATGGATTATTACTGTACTACCAATGCTACTCCAGCATTTGCAGTTTTTTTTAAAGAGAGATCTAGGGAAGGGAGTCCCTGTTCTTTGTCACTACCATAATCCCATGATTCAGCAGTCCTTAGCTGTTTGTGAAACTAATAGACCCACCTTGAATATCTTAATGTAAGTATTATTTCAGATTTTTAAAACCCCAAAAGCTGATTTTGTTGGAGGGAGCTGCTTGGGTATGCACTCAAGTAGCTCTACTATCCTGTCCTAAATAATCACATACAGAAGACCCAGTAACATTTCCAATTATCACAGCAGCTGATAAAAAGCATACATTCACAGACAACTGTGAAGTAGAGACTATTGAACAGCGTACTATCATGGTCTCCTGAAATAATTGAGATACTCCTGTATATTTTACTATATCAACAATCATTCTGTTTGATTTGAGCAATCCCTGCTTTTATTAGGATTATTTATATGTTGAGCTATTTCTCTAGAATCAGATAACCAAGACTATGGCTGTATGCACAAACATGAGAATGAGGCTCCCAGAATTAAGTGGATGTATTTACTATGAGCAAGAGTTTATTTCAGATTGCACTGCAGCAGTACATTGTCCATACAGTAACGCTGAGCAACAGGTTTAACTTTCATAATTGTTTTTGTTGGAGGTGTTCCTCTGGTGCAACATTAATCTTAATTGATTTTGTGCAATACTTAAGTTGCTCGTTCTAATTGAGATATGAATCTGAACTTTTGCTAGAAGCACAGAACTGACCTCTATGCTCTTGAAAAATTGCCCTTGCTTCTTAAAGAATGCAATGCAATGCTTGACATGCTTACTGATAAGTACTGTAAGTCCTACTGTATTCAATGGAACTACTACTGCCAGAAATTTGAAATGATAAGTGAAAGGATATGACTTTTTTCTTTAATTCACCTCTGAAGCTAAAATCCTTGCTTACCTGAACTCAGATGGGATTTACTTCTCAGCAGATATAGAAGGAATGGAGAACCTGTAGCTTGGAGACCAAATCTCAAGTGAGGTCCTCTCCTAAAAGGTTCACCCCTCTAATCTCACCTCTTTCTCCATCCTCTTTCTCAATCCTTCCTTCCTTCCTTCCTTCCTTCCTTCCTTCCTTCCTTCCATCCATCCATCCATCCATCCATCAAGAGGAAATGAATGCCTCCTTTCACTCAGAAGGAAGCTGGGTAGAATCTCTCTCATACTCTTTTGGTGTGGCTGAAGAGATTGTCTTCTTCTGCTCAGAACTTTCACCCAAAGAGAGAACAAAGGCATGAACTGAGTCCATAAGCCAATATGTGCCCCTCCACCAAGTCTGTATATGGTCCTTGGAGTCATATATTTTTGTTCTTGTTGTTCAGTCATTTAGTCGTGTCCGACTCTTCGTGACCTCATGGACCATAGCACGCCAGGCCTTCCTGTCCTCCACTGTCTCTCGGAGTTTACTCAAATTCATGTTCATTACATCAGTGATGCTATCTAACCATCTCATCCTCTGCCGTCCCCTTCTCCTTTTGTCCTCAGTCTTTCCCAGCATCAGGGTCTTTTCCAGGGAGTCCTCTCTTCGCATTAGGTGGCCAAAGTATTTGAGCTTCAGCTTCAGCATCTGTCCTTCCAATGAGCAGTCAGGGTTGATTTCCTTTAGGATTGACTGGTTTGACCTCCTTGCAGTCCAAGGGTCATATATAGTTATTACTAAAATGCAATTTTTAACATGATAGAGGGGGGGAACTATTAAACACTTGCCAGAAAACTGATATTTTTTTAATTTTCATTAAATTTAAAAGCAAAGGAAGTGACATTTGTTGTTGTTGTTGTTTTGACTCCACCCATTACCTTCAGGAGAGTCACCCATCAACATACCACCCAAAGGCCAAATATCTCTCTCAGGCAGAAAAACTGCACTCCTTGAGAACAGAAAGGATGACCAAGAATTGAATTTCTTCTGTGCGAAGACTCAACACTGACATCATCCAGCTTACTAAATATATTGGTGGGTAGGAAAACTATCCAGTCCGCAAGTTGGATTCAGTGTAATCGTCCATTAATAGAATTATACCATACACACATTTTGCAGAAAGTGCTGGGACTTTGCAAATAATTCTTCTTTGGGGAAAATAGTTAAATGTTTAACCCACTTGCACTATGACGACCTTTCTCAAAGAGCCATTGCTGGCAGTCAAGCCTCACAACCATCAAGCATGGTAGTTTGGGAAGATTTACTTCATGATCCCAGCGATGTAATTTGCTGATAACCAGAGCAGCCATACATCTTTTGGACAAATGCTGCAGGCCAGTGTTCCTGGACTGGGCATTCTCTACATGCAGCATTTGGCTGGAAACTGTACAGACACTTTGTCTGGCTGCAACATCAGCAGCAGAATAAGCACAGCTGTTTGAGCCATGTGGTAGGGGCTCATTCATTTCATCTTGCTATCTTCTGAATGGTTTCAATGGTCTCCATGACACTACAATAAGCCTCATCCTTTTTAGGATTTATATAATGTTTCGCCTTGTCTGAAAATGCATATGGGCAATACAGTGTAAAGTTTTTCACATATTTTCTGTAGGTATGGATTGTTAGAAGTCAAAGCTCTCAACTATGATTTTTTTCAACTAAGTTCCTATTCCTGATTGCAGTAATATGGGAAGATTGTATACTCATTTCCAAATGACATAAATTAATAGGATGGGTCAGATAATGCCACTAAATATTACTGGAATTCTGCTGGTCTATGATTGTAACAAACCCTTCATTCTTACTACTACATGACTGGATGTTTTCAAGAGACACGTTTCTGAGGTAAATAACATTATGGAAATTACGTTTTACTGCCCTATTTTCTAATACTCTAGGTTCAGCTATAGTTTATCCAATGTATCAGTTGTTATACCAATATAATGGCAATTATATTCAAATCTTTAAAAAGTGGTCATTTTTGAAAAATCCCACCTGATTTTTCATGAAGGTTTGTAGTTTCTAGAAGTATAACAAGAATCATAGGATACCGACCATGCTGAAAGAAATATGAAAGTTGAGATTTTGTATAGCTATTAGCATAACCTCTTTTTTTCCTCCTGTTAACTAACACATTAGGCATATTTGTGGAATAAACCACAATTGACAAGATGCTAAGGCATAATAGTTTACAAGCCACAAGGCCTGGATTCATATAACACATTTAAACTACAGCCAAACAAACCACACATTATTCATGCTGGATTGTATAATATGTTGCAAGAGATTTTTGGAAAACTCGCAGATCACACAGGAACATGTTTTCTTTACTTATAAATCTTGTAGCAGTTCTACAAGCTGTAGAATTCTGGGTAGTACTAACTTGGCATTGTAGATTTAAATAACCATAGAGAAATTAATAGCCATGGTTAAGGAGCCAGTGTTTACATTCACATTAGCTAGCCAAATTGCCATTCATTTAATATGTTATATAAACATGCTCAGTAATTAGGCTATAAAATTCCCTTTGCAGCAATGGAAAGCTTTTTAAAAACCTACTTACTGGAGAATTTCTTGGAAGAATGCCCAGTTGAACTCAATGGGACACATTTGTTAGTGTGTGTGCATCTGATTGAGCTGTCTGTCAGCAGATACATTGTTCTGCTCAGGCTGCATTTCTTCATTTAACTGGTTTTCCATTTTAATGAAGGGAAATTCTGTTCCCATCCTTCAAACAAATTCTAGTATGCATTGCAACAAAATACACCTGTAGATATTTGTACGAATATAGCAATTTAATTGTGTGTGTGTTTAAGATGCCAGGCTTGTCGATCAGCCCCAGCTCTTGCCAACCTAGCAATTCGAAAGCATGCAAATGCAAGTAGATAAATAGGTACCACTTCGGTGGGAAGGTAACAGTGTTCTGCGGGCATCATGCCGGCCACATGACCGCGGAAGCGTCTTCGGACAGCGCTAGCTCTTTGGCTAAGAAACGGAGATGAGCACCGGCCCCTAGAATCAGACACGACTGTGGGGGGGAACCTTTACTTTACGTTTAATTCAGGGCTTTCCAAAGTTTTTCCCGCGGTGACACACCAACCAGCATTGGTGTGTCGCCGCAGGAAAACCCGGAAGTACGGTAGCGTGCAAAAACCCGGAAGCGCTGCTGCGCTTTCGGGTTTTGCGCTCTGCAGTTGGTGTGCCGCCGCGGGAAAACCCGGAAGCGCTGATAATGATCAGCGCTTCCGGGTTGTGTGGCGACACACCAGACTGTGTGTGGCGACACACTTTTGTGTCGCGACACAGAGTTTGGAAAGCTCTGGTTTAATTAAAGGAACTTTTCTCCTACTCTTAAAACTTACAGATAATTTCTTATTTGGACAAAAAAAAAGGTCAGCTGATGAGTCAGGGTATATGCATTTACCACAGTGCACAATTTCTGCAGAAGATGGGAGATAAGCCCACTCTATCTGGGAAACCCTGATTTATGGAAGATCAGTGTATAAACATTCAATCTTGCCATTATCCCAGTTGCCCTGCAGCTGAACTTAATAATTGAATGGATTCTGGGGCCAAATCCTTCAGAAGAGATTGATTTATCCACTAAAGCCTCAGTTCACTGAAAGGAAAGTAGTGGGGTACCAAACTGAAATTAAAAGCAATTTTAACAGATGTTTCAGAAACAGCACCATTCTACAAATGGTTTCCTTTGCTAACCTTACCCTGGTATTATCCACAGCTAAGGCTAAATCCATAGGAAACCGCTGTATTTGAAGAACCAGTTATAACTGCACACATCTGGTTCTCAGTTTATCTTGGCCTGGCAGAAGATCCTTTTTAAAAAGTCTGTTTTAATTATTGCTCTGTCTCACACACACAAAATTGCTGCGGAACTACCAAGCTAACTAAATCGGCAAGGAACCTCTGCACAATACTTAGGAATTAATCTAAAGGCCGCTTTCTTCCTCGTTTCTTCTCGATGTAATATCCATGAAGGGGGGGTTGTAGTGCGTCACAGGACGGAGGAAGACGAGAAAAAAATAATAACAACAGTAATCCGTCTCAACAACATCTTTGTTCTGACCGTTTCAGCCAGCGAAAAGACGGAGGAGGAATATATGCTGCTCCTTCCCTAATGTAACTGCCAAAATGCCAAACGAACCTGGAAACGTGGGAGGAAGGAAAACTAACTCGCTTCCTCTGATTGCTTTGATTTTTACCCAGTGTTCCAGCTCCAGCCACTCGGTTTGTCCGGGGGCTGGGATGCGTCAGGCTTGGTGGCTGGGAGCCCCCCCCCCCTTTTTAACTGTTATTTCCGAGCCGAGTTTCAGATTCAACTCCCCAAACTCTTTGATCTTTCTTTCAGTCTCCTTACCCGGAAGAGAACCTTCGCCTGCTCAGCTGGGCGCTCGAAGCACACGTGGAAAACCTGGCGCGGCTCCCATTTCTTGCCAAATTTAGTCACACAAAGAGGCCAGAAAGGGGAAGAAGGGAGAGGATGAAAGAGACAGCCGGCGGGACTTCAAAGGGAGCCACTGCCCCGCCCCTGCGCGCCCTCTAACCCCGCCCTCTGCCTATATAAGGAGAGGCTGCGGCGGTGGCCTTTCTCACGCAACGGCTCCGGTTCTCGCTGGCCCTCTTCCTGGCCGTTCTCGAGTTTGTTTGTAATGATAGGAAGCTTTACTCCGCGTCTCTCTCTCCCGCCCCGTCAAGTAAATAGACAAGCGTTTAATATACATACACAAGTAGAACGCGTTTTGCTTCAGAGCTGATTTACCGAGTATGATCCCACCCCTCTCTCCACTAGTTTGTTTTGGCTTCACCCCACCTTTCGTCTCACCTCATTTGTTTTTCATTAAATACACTGAATTTCCGGATTTTTTTTGCCCTGCCCACAGGCTGGCTCTGTTCGCGGGCAAAGATTATCCATTGTTAATTGGGCTGTGGTTTACTCCAATAACTCAATGTACTGAGTTCACACGACGCGCGAGACTAAAATCCGGCTGGCTAGCTTGTGGTTCAATAATTGGCTATGCGCGATAGTTAACCCAGGGTTAACTGCACTATGGTTTACTGAATTTGCCCGCTTGCTTGGAGTCGCAAAGCAACCACCGAGCTAAAAACAATCGTCCAAGCTGGGTTCCCACGACAGATTAAGCCACAAAGGAGCCATCTACACCCTAGCTAGCCTGTCCTGAGCAACCAGCCATCTTATCCCGGGGTGCAACCACCACGTCAGAGTAATCGGGCATAGGACGGACGATCCTTCAGGGTAGGCGGCGGTCCTTAAGCTTTAACCGAAGCACCCTATAGCTGGCACGCCTCGGATGTTAAGATGCAAGTGCGTTTTAGGTTTGTTTGTTGCGTCCAGTTCGCACACGGGGCTCCAACCTGATTCCGCCCCCGATCTATTTGCAATGTTCCTGCTGCACTGAGAAGAGCGGCGCTGCCCACTCGCTGAGTTTCTCCTGCGCTTTTCTTTTTCGTGCGAACCCTGCCCCTTATCCTTGGGCTGGCGCTCTGCTAAGATTACAGCCTTACGCTCACGTGGGAGTAAGACGCCGAAGAGGCGCTAGGCTTACACTACTTCTGAGTAAATATAGGACTCTGTGTTAGTGATCCTCAGTTCGCTCGATCAAAAACGAGGTTGCTGGCCAATGGGCATTTAAGATTCACAGAGTTGATTTGGATTGTTTCTCTCTCAAAAGGCATCCTCTTTCCTCTCGCGCCCCTTTCCAAAATAAAGTTCTCACTCCCTGAGATAATTCCGATCCTTACTTTCCAACCGTATCTGTAGTTTAGTTTTTATCCTCCTCCAACCTAGAAAATCATTAATAACTGCTGGGGGGGGGTGCGTGGGCAGGAGCGTCTTCAACTACGTCACCGGCGATGCCCGTTTCTTGGGGAGTAAAGCTAGTGGAATGACAGCCAAGTACCTTGTTTGCCTTTCTCCAACCTGGCGCCCTCTAGATGAGTACCGTACTCCCATCACTCCACCCCACATCTAGGGTGCCAAGTCGAGGAAAAGTGCGTGATCGAAACTGCTTGCATTTCAATGAAAATTCCTCGTTTGGTATCCCAGGAAAACCAGATTTACATACGATTTCATGGATATCAAACTTAATACTAAGGCGGTTTAATTGAGGCAGGATCACACCAAACCAAAACTGGTCGATCACATTTTAGCCTCTCGGTCTGTGTGCTCTCAGGCAATGGGGGTCACTTTCAAATAGGCATGTACAGGATTTCACTGTAACCTTCTGATCCTAAAGACAGGAAGCAGCATAGGATTGTATAAACCAGGTTAGTGCAAACCTATGCTTGTTTGTCCAGACGCAATTCAGTTCAATGAGGGCTCCTCTGAAGTAAATGCAATCCTTTTCATATTCAATTTGGAGAGAAAATCTTATTGACCTCAACAGGACTTCCAATCAAGGAAAGGTACTTTGGGGGATTTACTCAGAAGTAAATTCCACTGGATTAAATGGAATTTCTTCTTAGGTCAATAGGCGTAGGTGCCTTGTATACAGTATTTTAAGGGCTTAGTTCCTATTTACATGAGAGTTGAATGAGATTTATAGTATTCCAAGGAAGAATGCCTTATTATTCTTAAATCTTCCCACTTGTTCTAGCTTGTATATTCTGTCTTGATTCACACAATGCGCTGACAAACTCATAATGTGATGTGTTTTGGGTTTAGGGTTGTTTGTAAACCATGGCTAGTAACTTAACCATGGAGTGAAACCAGCAATTGTTACTGAGTCAGTGAACTCCAAGCAAATCATGGCTTAGTTTGATGCGTCAACCTGATAGCTATTCGTACTGAATCCCATACTAGCTAATCACATTTCTCTATGGTTAGCTTAGGGTTTAATGTGTTGGATGAACCCAGAACATTGCATTAGTTCTGCAACCCACGGTTAATTTAAGCACGATAGCCGTGGGAACCCGGCCAGTCACTATGCGGAATCGAGGCTTTCAAGAGCTGCCCTGTTTGCCGGGCATTCTAACGCGTGGCGTGCTTAACCCTCGCTTACTGAATTATCCCAAGAGCTGAACTGACCCGACACTCCGAATCACAGACCAGCCAACCACCTTTCAGCCTAGCCTGCTGCCCGAACGCAGACAATCCTTTGCGTTGGCTGTTGTGGGTCTTCCGGGCTGTGTGGCCGTGTTCTGGAAGTTGTGGTTCCTAACGTTTCGCCAGCATCTGTGGCCAGCATCTTCAGAGGGCAGGAGCACAGATTTGCTTCTATCTGTGCTCCTGCCCTCTGAAGATGCCAGCCACAGATGCTGGCGAAACGTTAGGAACCACAACTTCCAGAACACGGCCACACAGCCCGGAAGACCCACAACAGCCATTGAACTCCGGCCGTGAAAGCCTTCGACAAATCCTTTGCGTGTTTTTGCTCTCGACTCCTTGCAGCAGCCTTGGGGTTGAGGCTTTCCTGAGTTTATCCGCTTGTCCTGAAGCCTTGACTTTCGTCTTTTCGCTCCGCCCCCGTTACTCCTCTGCTTCTCCCTTTAAAAGATTCCCACAAAAAAGGGGATCGGGAAAACCTCCAGCCCACATGAAAGTCAGTCAGTCAGTCAGTCAGTCTCTGTCTCTCTGTCTCTGTCTCTCTCTCTCTCTCTCTCTCTCTCTCTCTCTCTCTCTCTCTCTCTCTCTCTCTCTCTCTCTTTCTTTCTTTCTTTCTTTCTTTCTTTCTTTCTTTCTCATAAAACGAAGGGGAGGCTACTCCCTTCCCTTTAATTGAACACACTGTTATTTTGCTGGGGACCCGCTCGGCAGAGCGCTGCTGCTTGTTGCGATTTCAGCCCCTTTGGCTACGGGGACTCGAAGCGCATTTTCAGCATCCCGCGGAACCGCGCACAGCTATGCCTACACTTTCATTCCGGTCACGTCTTTTACTTCATATATTCGGTATTTTGCAAGAGTGTGGACTTGGGGAGGAAAGCGGGGTTATCAGCCGATGGGTATATGGGTTTATAGACATGGGGAGCGGGAAGATTCAGAACCGGGCATAAATCCTTTCCTAATTGTTTTATTAGAGGGATCAGATTAATACTAAATCTCCGCGTGAAGAGTCCTCCACGGAGAAACCTTCTCTTCCCTCTCATCCACCTCCCTCGGGATCCAGGAAGAGTAAACATCGCGAAAATCGACACAAATCTCGTTGGGACTTGAAGGGATTTCGCTTCCTGTCCTCGATTTTTTTAAAATGGCAATTCCAATCGATTAGACACATGCTAATTGGAGACTGGAATGCTAATCGTTATGACAGCCAATAAGAGTTCTCTTTAAAACAACGCTTTTCCTAGAGTGTTGTATTTGCTGCTAGTTACTAGAAAATAACTAAACGCGTCCTTAAAACACGCTAGAGGGAAAAATTCTTCAGAGATCTTCTCAATACGCCTTCTCCATTAAACACAAATCGTGCTCCCTTGCCTTTCTGAAGCAAAGGCGAGCATTAAGCGACAAGATCTAAACAGCAAAACACTCAATCGCAGACGACTGTTGGAGGAAATCCGTGGCTTTTCTGAAGAGGGTGGGCTGGTTTTTCCAAAGAGGAAGGTCTCTTTGCGCGAGAAACATCAAATGGAGTCTCCCTTTAAGCACTAATTTTCTCTCTTTCCCTCCTCTTAAGCGGTTCCCATTATGTAGTTTAAAGTACAATAATCTCGAGGGCAAAGGGAGGGATTCTGCAAATGAGAGCGGCAGCTCCAACAATTAACATGAAGGGGAAAATAGGATTCGAATTAGGTGGAACAAGATCAACATTTAGCAAAGCGCCCCTGAAACTTCTTCGGCTTCTAAGCAGCCGCCTAAAGCAAGAAGAGGGACCTAAAGGCAGCTTTTTGCCAGCTGCGATCTGCTCGAATCAAGCGCGAGTTTATGCGGGACCAAGTTCCCACCCCATTCATTACTGTGGAAGTTGCTTCCCAAGACCTTCTCTTATTCACTTGGCGCGGAAGTATATCCCACGGAGATGTATTGCCAAGGGTCACACTGACAGTGGCTTGGACTTTTAGATAAAAGTCCCCCCGCGTGTTTTTCTGATCAATAAGATGTATGGGGGAGATGCATTGGCTTCTATGCAGCACCGTGGTGTTTCGCGTCCCTCCACCCTCCCAGCGCCCTTTGTCCTTCTCCTTATGAGTTTTACATAACTGGATTTTTATTACAATCCCCAGATGGAAGCAGAGTCTCGCAAATAGTTTGTATTTGTTTTTATTAACCTCAACTTTTTTCTTCTAAAAAAAGATCGTCTCAAGAAGCAGTCCGCCCTTCCCTCTGGGTCCTATAAAAAATAAAGGGATCTGGGCAGAAAACGGATTAATGACCGACTCCAATTTTGCTTGCCGTGTTTCCATTCTTCCGTTTTCCAGTTATGGCATATTTGTACATTTGATTTAAACAAGAACCAAGCAACAAAATTTGCACTCGAGAAAGCTGCAGCATCCCAAACAGCATCTGTTAAGAAATCCCATCCAACTCAGTCGCATTTACTTCCAAGTAAACGTGTCCTGTGTCAGACTAGTACCTCGAATTTTCCTTTTCCTACGCACGCACGCAGTGCTTGCAGAGATGAATTCCTAAATACTGGCAATAAAAGGCTCTGTTCCAATTATCACATCAGTGACTAAACGTGAATATAAGAAAGAAGAATATGCGAAGATGTTATTTCATCTCTCTCTCTCTCTCTCTCTCTTATATATATATATATATATATATATATATATATATATATATATATATAATAATTTATATATATATAAAAATTCAGCACAGTCCCTTTAGTTCAATTGGACTTGCTTTTCGACCAACTGGGCATAAGATTGCAGATTTAAATGCTCTATTTCAAATATGATTCTAGTATTAATTCGGGAATCAGAAGTCTATATTACTCTCTGCCATGCCTTTTGTCACTGTAAACATAAAGGCGGCAGCAGCCCTATGAGATCCCCCTTATCAGCCCCCAGCAGTTGTGTATGGATGCGCAGCCTCCTCCTCTACCCAAAAGGGGAAAGTCTTAACAAAGCCAAACAAGAGACACATCCGTGTCCCGGATTTGTCGGAAGATGTTCGGATCACTATTATTTACTGTCTCCGGAGACCTCGCTTTGCGGGGGGGAGAGATGGAATTAAAGCCTCCACCCCTCCCAGTAGTACCTCCCACCCACGCTCACCCTTGTTTCGTCTTTGACCAATTTCAGGTAGTAACAAAACAACCCGCAACGACGCCAGAAGAACGGGACGGGGGCAAGCAACAACAAAGGCAAACGGGCTTCTCAACAAGGTAACAAAACCCAGCCCCACGCTCGGATTCAGCCGACTACTTTCTGCTCCACCTCCCGCTCAGCATCTTCGCCATCCACCTTGTCTTAGGCGAAACTTTCCAGCGGACAGAGACGTTCGTGTTTTTTTGTTTCCGTTTTTCTTTTTAACTTTGTTGGCCTGGCTTTGCGCCTTCTTTTTGTGCTGTAGGTGCGTTTAATACGAAGCGAGCTTTCTAGCCCATCCTCTGGCTTTCCCGGTTTAGGTTGTTTTTCCTCCACTTCTCTCTGTAGGGCTACATTTCCTTTTTCTCTTAAGAGCATCTATCAATGAGCTGTCAATCAGGGCGGCGGCTTCGCTTTCATCTTCTCTCTTCCCGCCCCCACCCTTTCACCAGAGCGAGAGAGCGCGAGGGAGGGAGGGAGAGAGGCGGGGGGAGGGACGGGAAAGTTACGCTGCCGGAGGAGAGCGCGGCAGGCGGCTGGCCTTCCACCTCGCGCGGCCCGCTTCGCAAGCCCAGCGGAGCTCGGGCAGAACCAGACCCCCTCGCGGATTTGTGTCGCCGGCCGGGAGGCAGAGAAGCGCAACCAGCACCTTCAGCGAGAGAAGACCTTTCTATGCCCGCCCCTCTTACTGACTAAAACCGAGAGCGCTGCCAACGCCCCCCCTCCCCGCCGCCAAAACAGGCGAGTGGCTGAGCGCGCGCGCACTTGTGTGGATCGCTGAAGGGGGAAGCAGCAACACCTGGAAGAAGTTAGGGGTTGGTTGGCCCTTTGATCTCAGAGTTGCGGCCCGACTCAGTTTTGGGGGTGGTGGAGTTTTTATAATCCTGGACAAGCTAACTTCCTCTCCTCCTTCTTTTTAAGGAGCGTCCCCTTTTCCTGCCGCCCAAGAACTTTAGGTTCTTGTTCTTTAGTTGCACCTGAGGAATTTTCTGCTCGCTTCCCCATGTAAATGCCAGCCGCCCGGTACATTTCGCTTCTGGAGAGCCAGGACGGCGAAGAGGACTAGGCAGCAGAGCAAGAAAAAAAGTCTTTCCCGGCCAAGGAACAAAAGCGGAGTCCTGGTGTGTTTGTGTGTGAGAGAGACATTGCCTTCCCCTCTTCCCCCTGTCCTTTTTCTCCCATTGGCATGCCCCCCCCCCCACTTTCCGTCCCGGACTTTCGCGGTGTGTGTGCGTGCACACGCACGAACACCCATCCTTCCTTGGGTCGCTTCCCAGAATTCCCAACGGAGCTGCTCCTATCTCGGAACGCTTAGATGCAAAGGACTCGTTGGCTTTTCCCACTCCGTTTGTGCTTCCCCTGAAAAAAATCGGACAGTTGTGCCTTCTTTAAAAAAAAAAAACGGGAGGAGGGAGAATCCAAGAGATCCACAAGAAACTAGGCTTCGCTTTCGAAAGCCAGAGTTAAAAGTGGTTGGAAGAGAAGCAAACTTGTCCCGACTTTCGCGTCGTCTTAACTGCAGACACAACAGAAACCGGCAGGGGAGGGGGAGCGCGAGCCTGCCTCGCCCGTTCGCTCTCTTTCCCCTCCCCTCCTTTTAAAGCAGACAAAGTAGACATGCCCGGCCACACTCCAGCCTTGCTTGCTCTCCCCTCCCCCAGGTGTTTGGATATGGATGGGATGGGAGAGGGAGGAGAGCGCTGCGTTTAGCTTGAGAGGCGGGGGGCTATAGGAGTGCAGCGCAAAGCGAGCTCAGCGTCCAAAGCCTTTTAACTTCCCTCGCTCCTTCCTCCTGTTACTCCTCTCCCTCGTTCTCTCTTCCTGCCCTCCTCTATTCCCGGGTGGAGAAGCCACTATGCCTCAGCTCTCGGGAGGCGGCGGCGGCGATCCGGAGCTTTGTGCCACCGACGAGATGATCCCCTTCAAAGACGAAGGTGACCCCCAAAAGGAAACGATCTTCGCCGAGATCAGCCACCCGGAGGAGGAAGGAGACTTGGCCGACATCAAGTCTTCGCTGGTCAACGAGTCGGAAACGATCCCCAATAGCAATGGGCACGGACATGAGGTACGGAGAGAGAGGCTGGATTTAAACTTCGAGTCTGTGTTTGTGTGAAGGGCGAGAGGGAGTGCTCGGTAGCTGATGGAGCGGCGCGGCGCAAAGTTTCTGGAAGGAGCGGTGGTCAAGTGTTAGCCGCAGGAGTCCCGGAGCAACAGAGTCATGCCCGGAGGAGAACAGTCCGGTTTCGCTCGCTGGGTGGGCTCCCAATTGGGAGGGGCGCGAGGAATCTTTTCCGGCTTTCTTTCATCTATCTGCCTCAAGTCTGTTCTGGGATTCGGGTAGGGAATGGGGAAAAGTTATTTTCTTTCTAACTTTAAAGGGCTTTCCTCGTTAAAGTTCCCACATTCTTTTTTCAGGGCAAGCGAAGGAAAGGCTGTGTGTGAGCCCAGAAAGGAAAACGGGAAATTGCAAGCCGCCAAGTGGGTTACAGTTTTGACCACGGCACTTTGAAAACTGATACTCCACTGTTCCCCATGAATGAATAGCGCTTGGCGTAGTGGTGGGAGGAGAGAGCGGAGCTTAAAGCTGTTTGCACCCCCACCCACCCCTTTGGAACTGTAGCCTGGGCTTGCTTAGAAGTTGAAACAGAACGATTGATCTGTTTACCCAGAGTTTAATCTTATTGCTACTTTATCCCCAAGTTAGGTAGGGGGGGAGGAGAGACAAGGATACTACTGCTAGAATGCAACTAGAGTAGTCTTTTTTCCCTTGACCCATTAGCTTTTTTGCTAAACTGGTTCCATTTGCTTTGTTCCTTGTATATATGTATATAGCTGTTAAGACTGAAATGTAACCCCCCCCCTTCTGTTTTGAGGTTAAAACTCTGAGTTTGGTGCTGGGTGTCATGATTATACTTGGTGCCCTGCCTAACCCTGATGTAAAGTGAGCTTGGAACTGAGAACATAGAGGCAATTGTGTGTGGCTAAGTACTAACTTCTTAACTCTAGATGGAGAAACTGAACAGGATCAGGACAGTAACACAGATCCCCCCACCTCCAAGATAACATCCTAGGCACTTTTCAAGAATAGATCTTGTAAGGCAGAGGGTTACAGAATTCTCATCCAAAAAAATAACATGGATTACCATTTGGATTTAGGACTTGGTTATAAATTGAGAACGCCTTGGTAACCTTAGGAAAGCAGAGGGTCCATGCAATGTTACAAAAAAAAAAGAGATCTGAGTGCTTGAGTTGATTCATGCATTAATAAAACCTGAAGGTTACTGAATTTGTTTACTTGTTTTTGTTTACTTTGTTTGCCTGAGAGATTTGGAAAAATGTTATTTGTGTAGGCTCAGCGGCTCAGAGATAGTAATAGCTGCTCATAAGTCAGAAGAGCCTCTTTCTTCCTGTTGCTTCTGGCAGGAATTGATGTAGAAATATTTTAGGAATGTAGCAATGGGCCCTGCCCTACTAATAATTAGGAAAAGGGTCCCAAGCACATTAGTTCCAAGTAAATTCTGCTCACAATCAATGTCACTTATGCTTAGGTGCACAGCCTTATATATGCTTGAGAGAATAATAAGTCATGCTGAAGTGGGGCTGGTCCTACCATTAGGCAGAATGAGAGAGATGCCTTTGGCAGCTGATTTTGACTTTTATAAAGCAGCAGCAGTACATTCCTGGTTGTTTACAATGGCTGGCTTACTCTAGGAAGAGGCACTTGTGCTACAGTACTATCTTCTCAAATGCTAGAATAACTTTTGGTCTTTACATCTTGACTTGCGGAAGATTTACCTGTTTGTTTTCCTCATGTAACAAAATACCAAGGGTTGCTACAATGAAATAGGGGCTGAATTGTCGTTGATATTTCTAAATTAGTGTTTGGATCTGTATGAACTTTTATTGACTAAAATGGAGCTAGGAGCCTGTTTAAATGATTGTTATTAGCAAACTTACTGTCATTTGGTTAATACCTAGTGGTTACCCTGAGTTCCCACATAGTAAAAAAAAAAGAGAGAGAGAAAAGCATAATGTGAGTGCCCTTTCCCCCTAAGGTCCCAATTTTGTTTTACTTACCTGGGAGTAAGCTTCATTGAACATAGTAATACTCCTGAGTAGATGTGCATCAGTTTGTTCTGCAAATTAGTTTTCATGGCATGGTGAAAGGCATGTTTATATGAGTCATAGGATCATACAATAGCATTAATCCAGAGCAGCCATGAATATTCTTGGATTGAAATCAGCAAGGTCACAGAATTAGTCATAAACCCCTTAAAGGATTTGCATAAACTGTTGGGTAACTTGCCCACATTAAAACAAACTAGGGATGGGTTTTTTTTTAAAAAGTTTTTAATAGTGCCATTTTCAATAAAATTAAAATATGTAGAATAAGGACTATGGAAGCCATACTTATATAGCTGAAAACAGAAAACTGGGACACACCTCCTTTTAGTTTATTTGTCTTGTAAAGTAAAAAAAAACTTTTACTAAGCTTGGACACTGACAGTTTTTTTATTATGGGGCAAATGTACTACAAAATATGGTAGTCATGTATGATTTTTTTTTGGTTAGGTGTCTAGGCAAGGCCAGTCTCAGGAAGCTTATGAAAAAGGCAGAGAACATCCTGAAGAAGGTAAGATACGTTGTTGTTGTTGTTGTTACAGCAGCTTTACCCAACCTGGCAGTCTCCCATTTTACTGGAAGTATACTTCTTTAACATTCCCAGTTAGTACATATTATGGCACCAGGTTAGATATCTGCAGTATGGTCTCCAGATTTCACTGTTCAGATAGTGGATTTGTGATGCTAACCTCTGTGTATGTAGCTTGAATCATGTCAACTGGATTTCTATTTTCTTAGTGGAAACGTTTCACTCCTTATCCAAGGAGCTTCAGTTGACATGATTCAAGCTACAGACAATTCCAGCTGGATGACTGAGAACCTTCATAGACATAACATCTGTGTAGTTTGGGTCTTACAGAATCTGAGTAAAGCTGCATAGGGGGGCCATCTAACAAAAGCCATTCTTTTTGAATGTTGGTTGTTGGTTATGAATGTGATTTTGCCATCTTACATAGTGCTTCAGTGCCACTGGAATGTTTCCCCAAATCAATCCAGGGTCCATTATTTAAAATGTAGTTTTAAAAGGATAAATTTCTTATCTGTTTGATAGGAAACCATAGGTATTTATTTATTTATTTTATTCAAATTTATCACAGCCCATCTCTACAGCAGTAGACTTTGGGCGGTTTACAACAATAATATTAAAATTAAAAACCTGTACACTTTAAAATACAATATAATAATAAATAGAAAAAATCCAGAGGATGGTAAGATCTTTAAAAGGTATGCTATTCTTACCAGACAAGACAACACTATTTATTCTCTGTGTGCTCAGACATTTGTTTGCTTAAGTACAGAAGTGGTTAAGAAATCCTTTTTTCCAAAACTATGATGAAGGAATCCGTAATCCATTTAATTCATACAATACACTAGACATATGAACTGCCAATTAAATTACAGTTGTAGGAAGGTCCACTGGATACTTGGCGAGATAAAGTCTTTCAGTGAGCCCAGTTAGATGAATGAATTTTTTTACCACAAAATATTTCAGCTTCATGTCCAGTTCTCAACACAGACATGTCTTCTGTTATCCGGGGATAGCACTGAAGGATTGAGTGACTCTTGTCAATAAATATGGACAACCTAAATCAGCATTCCAACTTGCACTGCTTGCAAACTAGCCATTATTATTTAAATTAGATATTAAGCAGATTAAAAATGGAGCCTCCTCTGATGAACAGGCTCACCACTATCAGCAGGGTATTGTTGTATGCCAGCCTGAATTCTTTTTCTCCTTAATTGTTTCTAATTGGCCCAATCAGAAAAAGCTTGATCATGCTGCATGTATACAGACTACTAGAGTAAGTTTTAGAATTACACATTAAAAAATAGTGCATATTAATCATTAGAAAAAGCACACATAGGTCACTTTGTATATAAACATTCTGTCTTCTCTGTAAGTTGTGGTTGTAAACAGATTTATTTGAAGTTTTAATATTGTAGATGTCTGGTAAGCTGCAGTTTTTAAGCTTGGAAATATTTGCTGGAAGTCAAACTGTAGAACCTATCACAGATCATATGTAAAGAAAACTAAAATCTTACATACAGATCTTCTTTCAAGGGGTTTTAAAACTTAGGATATTGATGGCAAAGATGAAGCTATGAAGCTAAAAAAATTCTAAAGCTGCTAGATTAAGATCATGTTATATTATATAAAAGTTTCTCTTATGTTAGAAATCTAAGCAACAGACCAAATAATAACTCTTGCTTTTTACAGGCAAACACACAGATGGTGTCCTGTACAGTAAAGGACCTTCTTATTCTGGTTATTCTGGGTATATCATGATGCCAAATATGAATAATGATCCATATATGTCTAATGGATCTCTTTCTCCACCAATTCCTAGAACAGTAAGTGTTCTTTGTGTGTTTGTGTGTGTGTGTGCGCGCGCGCAGTGGAAAAACAAAACTATCTTTGGAAAGACAACCTTTGTTTACAGAGCAGCAAACATTTAGTTTTGATAACATTTCAAAGCACTGCTTACTACTATGTGGCAATCCTTCTTGCATGTCTGAATGCAATCATTTCTAATTGCATTCAGACATTTTAATAATATTCAGAAGCCTGCAATAGAGCATAAGGGGTGAATTGTACAGAATGGCTGGGTGGTATGACTTCAATAGCAGATGTAACCATTGACATATGTTTGTGATGTTCATTGTGAAGTACATCTTCGTAGGAAGATGCAGACAGTTGCCAGAGTAATTGTTAAGTTTCTTTTAAGTTTTCTTACGATTAAGCTTCATTGATTCAATGAAGCTGATTACTTCTGAGAAACATGTGTAGGGCTGTACCATTAGTGGTTATCTGGATCTAAAGAGGCTGAAGTCTCTAGTGTATCTTACTAGATAGCCCAATAAAACTGGGGTTTGAGTTTGGGTTAGTGGTAAGACAATCCTATCTATTTTTGCTGGGCCCATCCTGCTGCCTTAATTTTAATATTAAAAAATGGAAACAAGTATTCAATATTGACAATGCTTTAAATCAGGGCTTTCCAAAGTTTTTCCTGCGGCGACACACCAACCGCCATTGGTGTGTCGCCGCGGGAAAACCCGGAAGTGCCGCCGTTGCGGCAGCGCGCAAAAACCCGGAAGCGCTGCTGCCGATTTCGGATTTTTGCGCGCCGCCGTTGGTGTGTCGCCGCGGGAAAACCCGGAAGCGCTGATGATGATCAGCGCTTCCAGGTTGTGTGGCGACACACCAGACTGTGTGTGGCAACACACTTTTGTGTCGCGACACACAGTTTGGAAAGCGCTGCTTTAAATGAAAGCTAGGGTCATTGTCCATACATTTGGTATTTATAATAACAAATCTTTCAAAACTGAAAGTTACTTCAAGTGCTAATTTTTCAGAGCCCCAAATATTAATTTTATTTTTCTCTTGTTGGGCATTTTTAATTCATGTAAATGTGATAGTTTGGGGCTTGCTTAAATAACTGATTTGTTGGTTTCTGTACTGTGCTCTCTATCTCTAAGAGTATTATAAAGCAAAGTGTTATATGCTGGAGTGTTATAAAGAAGGAAAGTGAAGTGGATTGTAGTCTATTAAAGCTTATGCTAAATTGTATTTGTTTTAGATGGCACACAATTCTTTGTGATTTCAACTGTATTTGAGCCCTGATTGCATCAGGGATAGAATTTAACACACATCTATAAAATGCACATATTAGCCTAAAAATATTTATGTAGGCATATAAAAAATGTCTTCAGTACATGTATCATGCAGCCAGAGCTTCAAAATTACTTGCACGTCTGGGACAATGTGCATTTAATGGCAAACTTGCTTTAGCATTGTGTGATGTTTGAAATGGTCTAAGAATACAGTGACCTCATCTGTTTCTCTGTGAATCTTGTTTTAAGTTGGTGGGATTTACTGCTGAGTAAACATGAATATATTGCATTGAGTATCTAGAGATGGTAGATGCAACATTATCTGCAGTGCTTTTGAGAAGAAGAGAGAAATTGGTTGCACAGTGATGTGTATACTTCCAAACACGAAGTATATATTGTATATTAACATGTTATGATTTCTAATTCTGGAAACAAGCCGAATGCACAAAAATTCAATATATGAAACAGCTAAAATTCTTTTACTTTACAGTTAAATGTTATCTCCTTCATGTTTGTATTGGCTTCCTCTAGAGACCAATAATTGGTTTGGCTTGATGAACAGGTTTGCATCCATACTGGAGAGTGCCAGTATTTTAACTAAGTTATCATGGTTTTGTATATCTGCATAAACTGAAAATGTGATGGTTGAAGAGAAGAGAACTATACCTAATGCGAAATGTCATATTGGTATTGGATATATCAGTGTTCCTGGCTATTTTATGCACCTAGTGGTTTGCTTGATAATTAAGAAAATAGAAGTACAGTGCAATAGAGACTCCCAGAGCTTATTTCAAATACCCTTGCTCTAATATTCTTCATTTTCTGAAATGGTCAACATATCTTGTCCTATATTGCTGTAATTACCTTGATCTGCTATGCATTATGCCACTTTGAACAAAAAGGCATGTCACTGGCACAATACATTTACAAATATCTGAAGGCTTGAGGACTAGAGAATTTACCATAGTCGAACACTAGTCATTATTTTGCATTTTCCTTCTCAGTTATTTGTTTGTTATGACTATTTTAGGTAGTGTCATTCAGTGACAGGATGAAACATTCTTTCCAGTTTTATTCAACTTGTGTGTTTGAAAAAACTACAGCTTACATAAAATCCCATAAGATTGGAAGTAATTTGAATTGAGGGGGAAAAACTTTGGGATATTTGCAGGCAGTCATTAGGAAGATTATCCCCTACAAATACCTCTTAAGATCTGTGCTACCTTGTCGGACAAGGAACCCACACTTTCTGGGGTAAATAATCTGCTCTCAGCTTCTTCCCCTCCCCAGAAGTCATCATCATCTTTGAATTCTTTCTCTTTTTATACAGATTCAAATTGAAGACTGCTCTGATAGATTAAATGCAGATGGTTCTTGGTTGAGTTGAAATAACCATTTGTGTGTGGATTTGTTTTAGGGTACACATGTGGAATTCTTCATTAGCATAACAAAGTATCCACATGTTGACTATATATATTGCCCAAGGTGTTAGTCAGAATTTGAACCACCAAGGGCAGTGCCTTTCTCTCAGTTTATACTCAACAGCCTGATTTATCTCAGCTTATACTGACGACATCCTGATATACTGTATGTTCTGTTACCATTTTCTATCAATATTGGGGGGGGGGGAAACCTTTTTATTATTAAATCCTTGGTGATTATTTCTCTTCTTAGGATGCTAATCTAACTCTACAACCCTGAATATTTTGAGTATACCACCTGGAAAAAACCCTTGAACAGAAATGTACATACAAAATTTCTCTAAAACATGTTTTAATGTAGCTTATGTAAAGCTTGAATGCATATTGCATAACATGCCAAACCAAAGGATATTGCTAATGGTGTGCTTAAATTTTGATGTGGTATAGCTATGTGGTAGAACAGCAATATATATATATATATATATATATATATATATATATATATATCTGCCTTTTCGTACAATTTTCAATGTGTGAAAGAGTACATTGCTGACATTATGAAAGATTCAGAGGATTTGAAAATCACATTCTGTGTTAGTTAAATTGCACATCTGTATCTATGGTATTCTAGATTATTTTGGGAAAGGTGGTAGCTTTATGTAGGGATGAGCAAGGTTGGGCATCTGTTAGGATTTTCCTTTCTACAACTTGATTCCTCTGACTTACGGTGTTAGGCTATATAGCATAACCCCTTCCAGTGAACAAGATATATTGTGTGATAGCTCCTTTGTCATATCTTGTTTACAAAGTTTGCTTTCAGTGATTGTTTATATAACAATCAAGTGTAGTAGAAATTTGGAAACTGTAACATATTTAAGATTCCATGACTCTCCATGCAGACCTCACTCTGTAAAATAACAAATTTCCTAAAATAGTAACATAAATTGTGCCTTAAAAGATGAAAATGATTACTGTTTTTGTTGGAAAAACATTTTAACAGTGACTTATTCCTGTTATATCCTGCCGAGCTTGCTTTCATTCTGAAATTCCTCATGTTATCATTGAATATCTGAAGTTTCCAGCTTCAAACTTACTCAGAAGGAAGCTGCTATAAACCCTGGAAGGGAGCAGGAGAAGGAGGTGGAGCCCAAAAGGCAAAACAAGCCATCATGTAGCACAAATGTTAAGAGTGAGATATTTAATCCTTGTGAACATAGATTTGGGTGCCCTTTTGGCAGTTTCAGGCATAGCAGAGTGTGACATAATCGAAAGGGATAGAGAAGAAAGTGAGCTATATATATTTTAGTATTTTATGGGATTTTATTCCTGTAAATAACTGCACATTATTCAACTATCTATACCAGAGCTTTCCAAACTGTGTGTCGCGACACAAAAGTGTGTTGCCACACACAGTCTGGTGTGTCGCCACACAACCTGGAAGCGCTGATCATCATCAGCGCTTCCGGGTTTTCCCACGGCGACACACCAATGGCAGCGCGCAAAAATCCGAAATCGGCAGCAGCGCTTCCGGGTTTTTGCGCGCTGCCCCAACGGCGGCACTTCCGGGTTTTCCCGCGGTGACACACCAACGGCGGTTGGTGTGTCGCCGCGGGAAAACTTTGGAAAGCCTTGATCTATACATATCTTTTCCCCAAGCAATTAGATTAAAACTTGAGTAAAATCTTGGGTGGCAAGATTAAGTACTTCTGTGTTATGAAGTCTTGGATTCTCAGTAAGATGTGTCTAGTTTCTAGTTGAAATTATTAGACTGCTGCTATTAAAAAAAAACCTATTTATTTATTTATTTAATTCAATTTGCTCAATGGAAGAGACCATATGCTTTCTAATACAGTGAATGAACTAAGCACTAATTTTAATTTAAGCTGCTATAAATGTAGTTTGCAGCACTGAGTTGAATGTTATCTTAGTTTTAACAAACATCCCAATCTTAGTGATATCCAAAATGTATGTGAATGAATGTATACATAACTCTATAACACAGATGTCTTTAAAATCCTAATGATAGGGTGAAAGGAATTTAATTTCAATTTCAAACCACAATGCTTTTATTTTATTTTGAAAGTCTTTTGTATAATTCTTGAAAAGTTTCAAGGAAGGAAGAAAGCCATATTGTGGCAAATAATGTAGCACAAGCAATGATTTAAGCCAGAGTGTGCAAGATAATTAAAAATATAATTTAGTATATTATATGTATATTATATACACTGTTCTTGTGCTGCAATCTTTAAAAAAATCAACTGTTCTTGGAGGAGAATATTACTTACTGTATATGTAAATTGGCAAAGTACATTTATTACATATTCCTAATTCTGTAACATTTTTATGCTGATAATTTTCAAAGGTTTTCAATAGTAAAATTTACAGAACCATAGAAAATGCATTTCTTAACGGTCAAACTCTTTCAATTAGATTATATGGAAATGAAAGACCTTGCATTTTCTCCTTGCAATCTTTCTAATGTTTATGTTCCATGGAAAGATTCATTGCATGGATATGTTCCTTTTGACCTCTTGCCCAACAGAGATTGTCTTTTGCCAAGTTATACTAAGAAAATAACAATTTGAGCTCAGGTGGATTTTAAAATATGCCCCATGTGGACATACACACACACCTTAAAAGGATGAAGACATGACAAAATTGCAGTGCTAGTGATCCATTCAAATGATCTTGAACACATACTTGTGTTTCTCTGCATAATAATGGATTTAAACAAGGAGCTCTTAGGTTATCTCAGTCTGATGTCCTTTGGATGTGTTGGACTGCAATTTAGCAACTTTTCTCCATCTTGCATAGCTTATGGTGGCATTGTTGGGAAAGGCTGAATGAAATTATTTTATGGGGGGAAAATATACGTAC
Organism: Charina bottae; assembly: GCA_023362775.1. Classification (NCBI taxonomy): domain Eukaryota; kingdom Metazoa; phylum Chordata; class Lepidosauria; order Squamata; family Charinaidae; genus Charina; species Charina bottae. Next base: position 26,650,566 of record JALMGJ010000008.1, read on the forward strand.
AATAATTTGGTGTTAATATTTTAAATGTTATGATTGTTTATTGAGCTTAAGACCATCATTCATACAGTGTGTACATAAATACTCATCACTCTATTTCCTTTTGGGATGAACAGTATTATGTAAAGTGCAGAGTAAGAAGAAAAGAATAGTAAGCAAAAATTAAAGACAGGAGATCAGGAAAAGGAAATAATAAATCTATTTTATACCATTATAATTCACCATACAGTACCTACTCTGTTTTTGCAAACCATCCTCCTTCTAACCTCATCCATATATCACTTCATACTCTTATCTTCTCGCTTCTCTCTTTTTAAGGATCTCATCCATTCAATCACAATTTCCCCTGTCTTTCCATTTCTGTTGATTCAGTAATGGTTCTTTGATGTATTTGTTTTGCAATTCAGTTCTTATTCATTCTCTCTGTATGCCCAAATCTCTCCAAGGTACTTTAGTACTGGTCACTCAGTTTTCTATTCATTTGTTTTTCAGTCTTAACCATATCCTGTCTTGTTTTTCCATGCACATTTCTTAACCTGTTCCCACTGCATGTTGTTTCTCCTGACATATCCAAATCTCATTTTCATATTAGAAAGTATTCATAAATACATTTAAATACACTACCATTTTCACTTCTTTCTATAAGCATTCATTCCTCATAACAGACCATATATTACATCAGAGCTTTCCAAACTCTGTGTGGTGACACAAAAGTGTGTGTCGCCACACACAGTCTGGTGTGTCACCACACAACCCGGAAGCGCTGATCATCATCAGCGCTTCCGGGTTTCCCCGCGGCGACACACCAACCGCGGCGTGCAAAAACCCGAAAGCGGCAGCAGCGCTTCCGGGTTTTTGCGTGCTGCCGCAACGGCGGCACTTCCGGGTTTTCCCGCGGCGACACACCAACGGCGGTTGGTGTGTCGCCGCGGGAAAACTTTGGAAAGCCCTGTATTACATATTATCTCACTGTCACTATTTTCATTTTAAGATTTCTCCATCCGTTTCCTCATCTATAATGTACATTCCATCAAAGTACAGATATTCATTTACTTACTCTACTTTTTCTCACTCCCTGTATAACTTGCAGTTGTTAGTTTTTTCTGTTGAATACACCTACCTTGGTCTTCAATAGACTGTCAAATCCATACTCCTGGTTCACTAATATCTGCCCACCATTCCAGTCTTCAACCAGCAACACAACATTATCTTCACAGAAAAGTAGATTAACATTCATGTCCTCGACCACCTCTAATGTCATCGTAAACATTCCTTATACACTTATCCAAACATTCATTAAATGTTTTTGTTTAACTAAGAGGATATTATATATTTTTCTGTTACTCCTTGTTCTATGCATGCTTTACTTGCATGTATCACATTTAACAACCAACCTTCACCTCCATATTCATATAAAATATTCCAGAATTTAAGTCTATTCATTTTTTTACAATTGCTCAATGAACTTTCTCACATTCTGGCAAAACCTCTATAGGCAAATTTAATACACTTATTCCCCTTTAGTTTTTGCATCCACTCATAGTAACTAAGAATTTTTTTTGCTAAAATAAATACAGGTGAGATGAATTGTGAGTTGCTGACCCCATTTTCCAGCAAACATAAAAAGTATTGATTGCTGTGTTGAATCTTTACTGGCATCTTGGTCTTTTAAAAGGGGATGTTATAGCAGTTGCTTTTTTTTAAATAGTGTGCTAAAAGATTATGTACAGATCATTCATGCCCTTGTCATCTCCCATATAGATTATCGCAATGCGCTCTACATGGAGCTACCCTTGAAGAGTATCTGGAAGCTTCAGCTGGCCCAGAATGCGCAGCACGGGCAGTTATGGGTGCTATAAGATCAGCACATGTGACACCTCTGCTGCACGAGCTGCATTGGGTGCCAGTTTGCTTCTGGGTCCAATTCAAGGATTGGTTATCACCTTTAAAGCCCTACATGGCATGGGGCCAGGGTTCCTGAGGGACCGTCTAATCCCGATAACATCGACCCGCCCCACCCGCTCATGCAGAGGGCATGCTTTGGACCCTTTCAACAAGAGAATTCCATCTAGCGGGGTCCAGGAGGTGAGCCTTCTCTGCGATAGCGCCCGCATTGTGGAACATCTTGCCCCCGGAGGTGAGGCTGTCCCCCTCACTCCTGGCCTTCCGGAAGACATGGGTCTGGCGCCTTGCCTGGGATCAGGGAGGTAATAGTACCTCCTGGGGGTGGCTGGCCCCATAATGTCCTCCTGATAGCTAATTTTACCATCTCTTGGATTTTTACTTATTTTTATCTAATTATTGTTATATTGTAATTTTATATGTATAGATTTTAACTATTGATATTCTGTAAACTGCCCAGAGTCCCCTATTCGGGGAGATGGGCGGGGATAAATTTAAATAATAAATGTATGTTGATTATATCTTTTCCTTTTTATTTATTACCAGTAGTAGCAGTAGCTGTTTTATTGTGCAAGAGCATCCAGTTGGACAAACAGTAGTGGCAGAAAGGTTGTTTGATAGCTGCTCTGTAAAAAGATACATATTTTTTATAATGGTAGCGACCCAGCCACTAGTAACAGCTGCAATTGTATTTGCTCCCACCTTCGATGATTGGGTAAGTTTGATGAACTGGGGAAAAACAGGGAAGGGAGGAGGTCAGGAGGAGGAAGTGGGCAAGAAGAATGATGGGAAAGTGAAGATTAAGCATCAGCTTTTCTCTACTGGAAACCATGCTGACCTGAGCCCTGCTTTACAAAACAGTAGTGGCAGATGGCCTTGAAGAAGCAAAGTAGAAGTGGAATTTATGTTGTTAACCTTAGAAACAGCAATTGCAAGAACAGCTACAGTAACGTATATTGTATTGGCAAACAGGCATTGTGTTGATCTGTAGCTGTGTTTAAAAGATACTGACTAATCTGGCTGGTGTGGTTAAGTAGTAAAAGTTCTGTTTGGATCTACATGTAGTTGACAATAAAAAAATAATTGCCAACTACATGTAGTTGGTTATATATTATTCAAAGTTAATAAATTTCTTCTTCAAAGGATTTCTAGACTATGGCAGGGTTTATGGTCTGCATTAAGATATAGTTTGGTTAACTATAGTTTATTAAATAAACCATGTTGGCTGGGTTCCCACATGTTCAGACATAAACTATGGTTTACACAATACACTGGTTGGGCTAATTCCACATGCTAAGTGAAAACCAAATAATAGTTTAGCATAGGATGAGAATACACTATGCAAATAGATTTTCATAAACTCTTGCTCTGTGGAGTAGAGATTAGAAATTTTCCAGGCTTGGGGAACTGTTTAAAGGTGCAAGTACTAAGGATTAATCTGTCAATTTTAGATTAGAAATTTAGAGTAGATTAGCAGGTAAGGGGGCGTGGTGGCTCAGCGGGTAAGACGCCAGGCTTGTCGATCGGAAGATCACAAGTTCGGAGGTTCGAATCCCTAGCCCTGCGTGTGGAGTGAGCTCCCGCACTCGCCCCAACTCTTGCCAACCTAGCAATTCAAAAGCATGCAAATGCAAGTAGATTAATAGGTACCACTTCGGTGGGAAGGTAACAGCATTCTGTGTGTGTCGTGCCGGCCACATGACCGCGGAAGCATCTTCAGACAACGCTGGCTCTTCGGCTAACAAACGGAGATGAGCACCGGCCCCTAGAGTCGGACACGACTGCACAAATGTGCAGGGGGAACCTTTACCTTTACCCTAGCAGGTAAGATCAACCTGAAAGCTAGGCAAGTCAATTGCCTATTGATTGTAGTAGCACATGGATTGGCAATTTATGGCACTCCAGATGTTGCTGAACTTTAACTCCTAGCATCTCCGGAAAGTATGGCCAATAGCAAGGAGAACTGGGCATTGTAGTTCAGCAGCAGCTGGTTCCCTGTGCTGTTTTAGCAGAAAGCTTGATACAAGTGTTGTTCTACATTGTGAATATCTCACTGTGTGAACTGCCATTCTGGATGGGTTCATTTTCTCTATATTATATAGTACTTTAGTATAGGAGATATGTTTGTCAAGGTCTTCAGATTATCCTCTGAGAATTACAATTTAAGAATGGAAGGGCCAAACTATGATTAAGGACTGTACATGGCATTTGGAAACTTTGGAGCAAGTACTCCATGTAGCACAAACTGAAAAGAATAAAACACTGCCCTACGCATCTGGAAGGTGTTATTATATTGCCACATTTGCTGATTCCATTGGCAATGGGGTTGACACAAGCTCTCCGGGGATGTATGCTCTCTGTCTAAACTGATGTAGACTTCAAAAGCTTTGGGTTCAAATAAAATTGGCAGACTTATCTATTATTGTGGAAAGTAATATGGAAACGTTCAACAGAATAGTGGGAATAACTTCATGAACTGCTTTTTTAGAAAACTCTTTTGTAGTTGAATTCATATATCCAAATACATGTTTATTGTTTCAATTTTAACATTTATGTAGCTTAAATCTTTCCTATTTGCATTATTTGTTAAGATGTCATTATTGAATGACACCTGTGATCGTCAGCATAATATTTTTTACAGTACTTAGGTGCTGGAACCAGAGCCCAAATGTCCAATAAAGAGACTGAAAAGCTGCTATAGAAGCTATTCCACCTTCCACAGTTGCTTATACAGGCACATCCCCAAATACCTCAAAGTTATATGAAATGCCTATTAAAAGTTGACATTCTTTCACTGAAATAAGCTTGGGTTAATAATTTTTTGGAATATGTACAGATTGTTTCTATTACAAGGATTTCATTTAGGCTCATTCAGTAACATTTGTGTTCCAAAAATAATATGTTATGAATCAAATTGATGAAGAGATCTAATTGATTTCAGCTATCTAGTGAAAATTGACTTCTTACGTACTTTGGTAGTTAAGAGAGCAAAGATGCATCTAATTATTTTTTCATTGGTGAATCTTTACTTCCCTCAAAATAACAGTTTTCTAAAGATATTTTATGGTGCAATATATGAAAGGATGAGCCATGTTCCTTCCCTTTCCTTGAAAAAGCATTTTCCCATAATAGTCATGTGACACATAACATGTATCAGATGGAGTAACCCAATCATTCACTTTAAATGCAGTTGTCCAAATGGGTGTGTATTTGTACTGGTTTGCTTCTAAATTAACTTTTGCATTTAATAAACTGGTCTAGTTGAATTCTAGCTAAATGTGTTAGTAAAGTAGAATATTTCCCTGACTAAGGTTATAAATTCTGCCCATTAAGGCATATGAATGTGCACGTGTGTATTAAACTTATTAATCTTATGCAAGGCGAGAGAAAGAACAGGATGAACCATATGGAATGTGGCTCTAACAGAGTATGCCCGAAGAACTACATCTAGATCAGGGGTGGGGAACCTTTTTTCTGCCAAGGGCCATTTGGATATTTATAACATCATTCACGGACCGGGGGGTGGGGTTTGCGGGCGGGAGCCAATCGCGCACCCTGGGGGGCAGGGTTTGCAGGCAGGAGCCAATTGCACGCACTGGGGGTGGGGTTTGCGGGCGGGAGCCAATCACGTGGAAGGGGGCGGGGTTTGCAGGCGGGAGCTCCTAGATTTATTGAATTTCGAGTCCCGCCTGCGGTTGCCTTGGCAGGGCCAGACCAAATGATTTCGCGGGCCTTATATGGCCTGCGGGCCGGACGTTCCCCACCCCTGATCTAGATAGAGAAAAAAGTTTCTCTAGCTGCCTAATACATAGTGATTGCTTTGATGCATAATATTATGCCAGAAGCCACAGTCCTAAGCTATAGTTTAGAAACTACAGTGCATGGGTAATGTAGCACATTTGGTCCAGGCCAAATAAAGCCTATCGTGTTGTAGTACAATCTGTAAACACAGCCAATGCATCTACATATTTGAAAGTTTAAAAGTTGGATCTTGGAATAAGAGTGCATGAAATATGCAATGGATGTGGAGGAGGAATGTTGTCATACAGCCCCTGTATCTTTGGAAACACAGGTCCTTTCATAAAGAATGTTAGTTGTTGTCACTTGGCCTCAGTGTAAGCTCCACTAGTCATCTCCAACAGTCTAAACAGACCTTGGAAATATCCAAACCCAAACCTATTAAGTTCTGAAAGACTTGGAATATTAATTTAGCAGAATCATTATTATTAACACCACCTTTGCTATCGTATACTATGAGAAATTTCATAAAATCGCATCTTCAAAACCAGAGCCATTTCAACGAAATAGATACGCAATTTATTTTATTTAGGCTAGAAAAAAATTATGTCTCTTCCTGCTATTTACCTACAAGATGGTATGGAAAGAATCTCCACCTATTCATATAAGCAAGCTTGATCTGTTGTCAAGAACTAATCTGTTGAGGAAGATCTACATACTTTTAGCCAAAACTGGCTTTTTTTGTGATGAAGCATAAGAAAGGGAAATTCAGCATAAATGCAGCCACCTCTTTCATTCCTGCATTTCTATTTCATCCCAAAGTTATGCAGCCATGCCTTCAGGAAATGTTTTAAAATTGATACTAGCAGTTGCCCCAGAATCGTTTGTGAGCTTGTATTTTGAGCTGATAGTCTTATCCTTTAAAACAAAGGTGTATTTTAAAATGAGCTGTAATAAAATGAAAAGAACAGCCTTCTAAATCCCAGAAATTACTCTCTCTTAAAACTTAGAAGTTTGTCAAGCTCATGATTACTACTTCATCATGCACACAATTTTTAAAAGCAAGAACCACCAATTTTATTCCAGGCCACAAAAGCTTCCATGCAAGAAAGTGATTCTTACTAGCCAGAGGCTATCCAGATTTTTGCAGACTTGATACATGAATCTCAAGAGAAATTGGATATCTGCTCTTAAACTCTGCACAACTTTGCTTATAAGATAAGTCGGTGTGTTGACTTATGTGAAGTCTGTGCTCTCTATTATATACTTCATTCACATTGTATTATTCATTTCTTTCTGAGATGAATAAGACTTCCTGATGTTCTCCTGCACAGAAACTCAATGGGAACTGCTCAGCATTGATGAGGTTCTTATTTGTGAAAGTTCAGTTATCACTGCCTTTTTATTGGCTTTGGCCACCTGGTTAATTTCCCCCCCTAAAGAGTGTTTATTTTCTGAGCATTATCCATAAATTATTCTGTGTTATAGGATGGCTTTTAATTATTATGTCCTGTCTGACTGTTTAAAAATTTATTATGTGAACTTTATATTTATTTTACATGATGTGAATCTCTCACTGCATTGTTCTAGTAAAGGTAGGATATACTTTATTAAATAAATGTTTTTGTAGCATTATTTGTTTTTTTTTAAAAAGGTATCATGTTACAACTTTCAGATGCAGACAATATATAATGTATGGGGTAACTGTAGATCAGAGCAATGCAATTAAGGAATAAGTATGGGCAGCTAATGACAGTTTTCAGAAAATAAAAATGATATTAAAATACAAAAGAATAAGCAACTTCATTTGTGAACAACACAAGAAGCAATGGGTTTCAAATGCAGAAATGTAAAGATAGGAATTAAAATAATAAGAGAAACACGAACAACAAAGATAGCTAGTGAAATATGCTGTTTCTTTGAAATCATTTTAAGAAATGGAAAAGGGCGGCCCAACTGTTAAGTAGTAATACAGTATTATTGTTATAAAGTAGAATGGATAGAATAACTATCCTACTGTTGTTCTAGGCTTATTCTTCTAATTTTACCAAGAATTGATCTTCAGTTGTGAACTTCCTGATTTCCCAGCCAGTAAATGCTTGCCATCCCAACACATTTGGAAGATACCAAATTAGGGAAAGTCTATGAAGGTTCTCAGTCATCCAGGTGGAATTGTCTGTAGCTTGAATCATGTCAACTGGATTTCTATTTTCTTAGCGGAAAGAAGCTCCTTGGATAAGGAGCGAAACGTTTCCACTAAGAAAATAGAAATCCAGTTGACATGATTCAAGCTACAGACAAATTAGGGAAAGTTAACTTAGATTTTGTTTGTTAGCTGCCTTGCAATCTCCCCCCCCCCTCTTTACTTGCTCAGTGCTGCTACTTCCCATCCACAACCCCTTATTTTTCAGCTAGAGAAGGCAAGCAGCACTCTGCATCATATTTCAAGTAGCTGGCTGTGGGGAGTTTTATTAACTTTTCTGGTTGAAGCAACAGAAGGAGTAAATGTGGAGGAGTGAGAGTGATGGGGTTGATATGCTTGCCAGGAATGTTCAAGATGAAAAAAAGATTTGCTGCACTGTTGAAGATGATAGCTTTTTAAATATATTTAATCTATTTCCTCCAGCCTTACAATCCTGTGTACAATGGAAGTGATAGTAGAATTCTGTATCTCTTCCTGAAATATGATAAAAGTTTTGAGTGTTCAGTGAAAGTATCTTGAGCACAGGACTAGGAAATGTTGATATATGATCTCATTTTATTTAAGATATTTGTAGGCTAGCCATAACTAAACGTTCTCTGGGTGGTGTACATGAATAAAGCAAACAAAATAAACAATACAAATAGAATCACAGTATTTACCTGATTGGAACCAACTGAACTGCATTGCTGATTTTAAAAAAAACATCAATGTTATGAAATGTATGGACTAAAAACTATACTACAGTCACCAAGAAAATTTGAAAACTATATATGATCAAAGGAAAAAATAAAGAAGTATTCAATACTGTACTTGTTGACAAATATTGCCAAATAAATGATATGTGCAAAATAGAATTTCATAATTATAGATTCTTTGCATTTTGTTGAATCCTAATTGGGACAGTATTGTGTCAGATGAGACAATCTAAGCTAAGCACTTACTGACATCTTTATATGAGTTATGTTTATCTGACATTTCAAACAAAGACTTTTAATGTGTATATCTTGATGCATACAGTATGTCTTGAGATGTTTCCTTGAATCACAGTAATACAAAATGAATTTATAGTTGTATGGTGATATATGTCCATCTTTTTTGTACAAAGTTTATTTTAAATATGAGTATGCTGTGCAAATTATTGTTGGCTTTATATTTTGAATAAGAATGTCATGTTCTTTTTCTACTGACATTTAAAATGAAATTATATAATTTCAAATCAATAAAAAGGCAATGATTTATAGCATTATTCACCTATATATTAGAATGAATTTTATTTTTACTTCTGAGTGAGTGCATTGGTATTATAAGAATATTAAAATTAGTTTGTTACTAGTCATATGTTATAGGGAAGGTATCTACATTAGCTAGGGTACTTGACTTATCGTTGGATTTCATGACTTGCTTGAAGCATTAATTTTCTAGGCTGCCTTTCTGTATTTAGTCTTCCTTTATTTCATTGTTTAAGCATCGAAATTCATGCTCATAATAATCAGTTCATTTTGTGTGGTCCAAGTTATAAAAACGCCCCTTCTGCTCCTTTCATAGGAAAAATATGTTTTCCATTTTAAGAAATTTTATATAATTTTATGTGTGCTCACACACTTTCCTTCTATATTAGTTTAGATTAAAAACAAATGCTTCTCCCCCACCCAAACTTTGCATATTGCAATTGCAGAGTTGTGAAAATAAGTCATATTTCGGCTTTTTGTTTCTTTAAAACAGCTATCGGTGATGTCAGAGTCAATACTAAAAGCATTAAGAATGCTGGCAAAATGTAATGCAGCTGCAATCCAACATGATGCTGGAAATGGGGTTGAGAACATAAAGGCTTTCCATATTCCCAGGGCGCACAACTGCTTGCGGCCTTGGCTTTGATCTCTTCAAAGGCTGCTCCCTCCTCCTAGATGGAGAGACTTGGCTGCCACTCGCTTGCATTGAAAAAAGGCAGAGGTCTCTATTCAGGCAGAAATCAATCACTGTGCAGGAACAATTATCTGTAATTCAACCATCATGAAAACAGGATGAGATTATGGGTTTGTTACCTGAGTGACTGTGTAGAGATGGGGAACTCTGAACACAGGAGTCCTGCTGACACGCCACATCTTGATGACAATTATAGACATATGAATGATGTAGCGGGCGGGGGAGGTGTGATGACAAATGCTGGTCACGCTGTCCAGCAGAGCAGAAAATGAGGTTACAATTGGGAGATAATGTTTGCATATGTAACCATATTTCATCAAGCTGGGCAACTTCAGGGAACAGGGAAGCTGGGCTATAGTTTAAAAAAAAAAGTACGTCTGTAACGTGGTGTACTTGATATAATTCATCTTCCCATTTATATAGGACTCTTGTCAAGGGATTATATTGACAAATATCCCAGCAATGTTTGCAGATGTGAAGATGGGGCGGGGAGGGGAGAAGAGAGAGGAGGGCATGGCGAGAGGAATCATGGGTAATTCCAAAGATATCTAAAATAGGCTGTTTTAGAGCATTCCTAGCTTTGTGCATGCTAGTGATGGCTGATGAATTGCTGTGCTTTTGAATTACAAGTATAAATGCCTCCCACTGATTTTCCATCCAGGTTGGGCTTCATAGCAGTACTTGTGTACAGTTGGACTTCTTCTTTTTATGTGCAGAGATTTTAAAGCTCCTTTCAAAATATCTCAGCCACAAGCTTTCTATCTCTTATGCAAACAGCCTTTTTTTAAAAAAAAAAAAAGAGAGGAAAGGCTGCTACGTTAGGAGCTGATGTAGCAACATACTGAATTTTTAAAAAGTACTTTTATTGAGAAACCAATAAAAAAGTTTAAGATAGCCAGTTTATTCTAGGGTTTAAGATGCTGGACTAGGACCAGGGAGACCTGAGTTCTAACCTGGCCTTAGGGACAGAATTTGGAGTAGCTGCGTTCTGTCAGCCCTAGGAAAAAGGCAGTGACAAACACGTTGCTATGAAACACATTGCTTAGAAAATTGTATAGGCTTGTCTATGTAGTCGTCAGAAGTCAATTGACTTGAAGGCAAAATAAATAAATAAAACTTTTAATTGAGAAAGAATCCAGGAAAGGTGGATTTTAAAGGTGTCACTTTACCTTAAAATATATGATCACCCACCTGTCCCCCCCAAAGCAAAATGAAATGCAAAGAGATGTCTGATTACGAAGGCCATCAGTGCTCAGTTTTGATACATGAGCTAGATTTACCGTTTATGCTGCTCAGGCTTTAGACATCAGAAGCGTGAGAGCTGCTTTGAGTTACAGATCTTCAAACAATAAGTCAAAACAAAAAATCAATCCCTCTGGTCCCTGGCTGTAGTTATCTACAGATAAAAGAGAAAAAAAAAGTTATGCTAAAGCAGATAGAGAAAAGGAGCAGATATGTCAAGGAAACAGAGAGGACAAGTGTAGAGTTGAAATGGGCCTAGCGTGAGCCAACATCAATGCATTTTTATCTTATCAAAAAGTTTCAGGTTTGCCAATTCTCTTCAATCTGGATCCAGTCTGCTCCAAGGCAGCCTGAAGCACTGGCTTCAATGAAATTGCTTTCTTCTACTTTCTTAAACATAATCACAGAGGAATTAGAATATATTTCATTCACGGTATAAAACTTTACTGCAGACTTCATTGGTAAATTAAATGCTGAAGTAACTCCTCGGTGCTTCACTGAATATGAATTTAGGTCTTTCTGTAGTGTTTAGTGAAAGGTGTAGGCCGGGTAGGTACAGCCTGCTAAAATTTGATCTTCTGGAAACTTCATAAAGGTATATGTACTTTCCTTGGCAACAATATGGAAGTGGCTCGCCATTGTCTTTTTCCAGGGTTCCTAGTGTAGCTTACATTAGTAAAACTCTAGTGGTTAAGGCAATGGGCTAGAAACCAGGAGACTGAGAGTTCTAGTCCCGCCTTAGGCATGAAAGCCGGCTGGGTGACCTTGGGCCAGTCACTTTCTCTCACCCAACTCACCTCACAGGGTGGTGGTTCTGGGGAAAATAGGAGGAGGAAGGAGTATGAGGTATGTTCACCGCCTTGAGTTATTTATAAAAATAATAAAGGCGGGATAGAAAATAAATTAAAAAATAAAATAAAATAAAACTCCCCAGTCTCCCATCCACATTCTCACCAGGGCCAGCCTGCTTAGCTTCCAAGGCAACTAAGGTCACAACTGGAAGAGTAGCAACCATGTAGGCAGGCTCCTTTTCTAGCCATTAAAAATACCTGAAAGTGATAACTTTTTTATTTGGGGGGAAATTGTGTTCAGTTTTATGTAATTTATTTTAAGGGAAGCATTTCTTGATTAGTTTATATCAGGCCTGTACAATTTGTAGAGGGAAAGGGGTGACACTGACAAATAAAAAATCCTTGTGGGCTGCAAAGGAATACCTGGCACCCCAATCAGCTGTTTCGTGGCTAGCAGAGCAGTGGCAACAACAGAGCTGGTGGCAGTGGTGAGGCCTATGAGCATTGGAGGCTCTTGGCAGGTCATTTTTTGGGCAGCGGCAGCAAATTTATTGACTTCTTTAAAAATGCTGACAGGCCACGCATGGCTGCTTGGTAAGCCTATGTTGTGCTGCCCTGCTTTAGATGTTCGCTGTGAAGGGAACATCTACAATGTGAATCCATGTGTAAGAAAGCTTTTCCTAACACTATCTAGGCACGATGGGAAAACAACTTCCCAAATTCCTAGACTGCATATTGCTTTTCCCTTTTTTTCTATGCTATATGATTAATCTATGATCTCTAACTTTCTAGATTGCAACAGCAAAGTTCCCATAACTCTGATTTATGTTATTTGTATGTGTTTGTGAATGATTGTATGACCTATATAAACAGGTTGCACAGACAAACATGGTAGGCTCTCTGCCTATATCATAACTTTCAGGCATTGAACACGGGTCGAGCAATTCTAGTTATTTTCTCGGGTGACATGCCATTTCTTCTTTTGCCAGTTGGAGAAACTTGCTCTAAGGCTTGAGATGTAACAATTAAAATTAATATGAAATAATTCAAGCAGAAGCACATTTAATCACACAAATGCCTGCTTAACCATATCCTTACACAAGCTTAGATTTTGTATAGCTTGGGGAATGGGATAAGCAGCTATTGAGAATTCCTCATAGCACATTTTTTAGTTTTGGATTTCTAGAAGGATGGTTATACAGGGTGCCCATCTTGAGGCTGCTTCTAATAGTTCTTTCCTTCATTTTATCACTGGTATCCCAGAGCAATAGAAGGCATATCCCAGCAATGGGAAAGCTTATGTAAATTGGGTTATACAGTACCTGGTTACAGCTTCTGCAGTTCTCTGGCAGTTATGAAACTGGAAAATATACTTTGGGAAAAAATATTTTTGGCTTAAAATTGTGTGCAATCCAGTTCATATAGACTCTTCCATATGTTGTTACAGCAGAGGCCTGCAGCCTGTAGCCCCAGGGCCACAAGCAACCCTCCAAAACATTGCGCCAGGCCATGAGAGACCTTCGGAAGTTTTCACCAAGTTATATTGTACACCTTAGATTATATTGTCCACTTGGAGATGGCTAGCACCTTAGATTATCCCTGGAGTGCCCTTTTTACTTAAGAAGAACTTGGAAGATCCTGTCATTGGATTTTATTATATTTTTTACATTTTAAATTGTTACTTGATTTGTATTTTATTCTATTTATAATTGTACACTGTTGATTATATTTTGTTGTAAACTGCCCAGAGTCCCCCTTGGGGGAGTTGGGTGGTGATAAATTTGAATAAATAAATAAATAAATAAATAAATAAATATTTTTAATGTGATAGAAATAAAATTCATTAAATACATGATTGGTAAATAACCATATGTTTAACTTTAATTAAATTTAAATCTTAATAAAATAGTTCAAAATTAGATTTAATCCTGCCTTCTCTCTAACTATTTTTTGGAGCATAGCATCCAAAAGTCAAAGTATAGTATGAAAGTCAAGTATAATTGAAAAGTCAATTATAGCCTTTAGGATGGAAAAGTTGTACCCTCCTAGTTTACAAGATGGCTTTAAGTCTATGGGAAAAAATGGACATTTGCAGGGGGTGACAGAATAGCAAACAGTTACTTTATGAACTGTATTAGAGTCAAATCATTTAAGTCTGCATAGGTCGAAATTTACATGCTGAATTGTGTCCACAAAGCAATATGTTAATAGCAGTATAATAAGAGCATATGCTGTGGTCTGCAATGGCAGCTGTTTCTGAAAAAATCTTTCTAGGCATCTTCATCAATGCCTGCTTTTAGTCCAGATTGTCTCCTTCCATATTGCCAGATAAACTCCAGGTCATGCTTATTTGGAAAATATTATTTGTTGCTGAGCTTATTCTGTGTTGGTTAATTAAGTTTATAGATTTGACTAATCATTTCTATAATGTTTTCCTGTACATCATATTAATTGCAAGTTTATTTATTTATTCCTGTTCCATCATTTAGTACTTACATCTGAAGAAACCGTTCCTTTGCACAGTAAATCAAATTTGCCAAGGTTTTCTATAGAATACTATTGTAGGCTGTTCTTAGAAGCACCAGTGCAATGTAATATTATAAGACTTGATTTGAAAAATGTCCTGTAAATTCTAAATTGAGGGGCCATAAGAAATAGAAGTACTTAAGGTTTCTTTAAAGGTATCATTAATAGGTTAGATCAGGGCTTTCCAAAGTTTTCCCGCGGCGACACACCAACCTCCGTTGGTGTGTCGCCGCGGGAAAACCCGGAAGTGCCGCCATTGCGGCAGCGCGCAAAAACCCGGAAGCGCTGCTGCCGCTTTCGGGTTTTTGCGCGCCACCGTTGGTGTGTCGCCGCGGGAAAACCCGGAAGCGCTGATGATGATCAGCGCTTCCGGGTTGTGTGGCGACACACCAGACTGTGTGTGGCGACACACTTTTGTGTCACGACACACAGTTTGGGAAGATCTGGGTTAGATCCTGACAGAGTTAAGTAGCCTTTCACAACCTGGTATTCTGAAGATTTGTTGGACTTGAATTCCCATAATTCTAAAGCCTTTAGAGCCAGCATAGCCTTTAGAATTATCGGAGTTTGTACAGCACATCTGGGGGTACCAAGCTGGGAAATGCTGCAGTAGGGAAAAAGGGATTCCCTGGTTGTGATATTTAGAGGCATCTGATTTTACACCCTTGGAAGCAATATGCTAGATGACTTGGACTTTGGTCTCTCCTAGCAAGGCAGTTTCTTCTGTGTAGGAGTACATTCTGGTTTTGCAACCTGGCCAGCTAACAGATAAAGAAAATAACTTGCCAAGTCAGTTACCAGTTTATACTTTAAAAATTCACCCTAATAAGATGAGATTGAAGAAATTTAATTCATGCACTTTTCTTTTTTTCCTTTTGCATGTTTTTGGCCATAGCTTCCTATTACATTAGAAGTGGGAGTTTGTGCTTTCATGGCTTCCAAAGTTATGGGAGCCAACCTTATTCCAGCCTGTTTAGAAAGATTTTAACAATTAGGGTATAATGGGAAGCTATGATTAACTAATTTAACTATACTTAACTAACATGTTTATCTATTTGAATGAAGGGAAAAGCAAAATAGATTTGTTCACATCTTAGTTTGTAATGGTGAGATGTAATTGACGAAGCATAGCCTATATTTAATATAACATCAATTGTTCAGTTAATTGTCCAAGTGAAAGTGACACAATCTGACAAAATGAAATCAATGTAGCGTGGACTGACAATGTAATCTGGTATCCCTCTTGAAATACTTCTTTTGCACGTTTCAGGTTGAACCAATATAAACTTACATTATTATTGCAAACCCTAAGCTGATGGGTAGGCAAAACAAATAAATGGGGAAGATGAGTCTTACAAGCATGTATTGGAAATACATACAACCAAACAAAACAAAACCATTTTAAGGCGGGGGCTTTATTAGATCAAGTGACATTCACAAAATAATATGTCTCTAGTTCTTTTCATCAGATAAGATGATAAACAAGGAAGAGAAGGAGTGTGCAGTTACAGTAGTTTCATGTTTGTACTTAGATTGAGACGGGAATAAGACACTGGTGTACAAATTGGTCTCCTATCAGGTGCAAAGGTATTATCAGATTGCACTTACAACTTTCCCATGGGTAGCTGGTGTATAAATAAGTCACCAGTGGTCGCTGCTTGTTTTTTTGCTTTGGCGGTGATTTTGTTGTTTTTGTTCATGCATCTTGTTTTTGGCTGCTGATTGCTAGTTAATGTTTTATTATTCTTTATGTTGCCTCCTATTCTAATTTTGTAAAACAGCTGTTTTTTTTTAATGAAACATATATATTTAACAGACAATACTATTCTGAAAATATAAAATACATCTGTTAAACTTGAACCAGTCTCCACTCTTAGGCAAAGCAAACAAGTTCCTTGGTAGACGAAAATCAAAGTAGAAAGAAACTAGACAACTTTAAGATTTTTAAACAATTGAAACAACCAGGTAGTATTGTTTTGAAATGGCAGAATGAATTAGTAACTTAAAATGGCATAAAGGCAGTTTCCTCCAATGCAGGATCATCTTGCTTTGTAATTTGGGGTTACAAGGAGTGATACTGACTAGATATTTCAGTATTTTTCATTTAGTCAATGTCGCTTTCTTGCTTTTTCTGTACAGCACATGTAAACATTCAATCTCTTCTGTGGCTCACAGTAAGTTTATGGATAATTCTTTGTTCTTTTGTGCTATGGTCTCTATGTAAGTCTGGTGTAATTTCTGGAAACACCAAATGTAATTTTTAAGTCTTGATTTTTAATGTTGTGAGCAATTACAATATGCTTATAACTTAATATTTAATCACTACCTTAATTATATATCAATAGTATTTCACCTTTCCTTTGTTTTATAGTTAATACCTTTTAGTTAATAGTTAATACTACTTTTATGTTTTATCATTTGGTCTCATTGTGGCCCTAGAATTCTCTTTTGAGTGTACAGCACTTGTATACCTTCTCCAAGTATGATCATCTTCATCTTTTCTTTTCTGGGTAATTGGTCCTTAGTTGGACTGTCCCATATCGAGCTTTCTTGCCACATCTCTCAGGTGCTTCAGGTTTTACATGACTTGGGACTTCAGGTCAACTATGAAAAGTCTTTCCTTCTTCCTGTATAGGCCATGTAATTCATAAAGTCATCAGTTGATTCTGTCAAGGGAATTACTTTCTTGCTATATAGGTTGCAAGTTCTCCCATGAAATGTCTCCTCTACAACTGTAGTCAGGGCCTAGATTGTCTTTCAACAGCTGGCTCATGTGTGCTGTGACTGCAGTCATTTAATTTCCCCCTCAACAATTTCCCCCTCAATAATTTCCTCCTCAACAAGAGAATTCCATCTAGCGGGGTCCAGGAGGCGTGCCTTCTCTGCGATAGCGCCCGCCTTATGGAATATCTTGCCCCCGGAGGTGAGACTGGCCCCCTCCTTCCTGGCCTTTCGGAAGGCCCTTAAGACCTGGCTCTGCCACCTGGCCTGGGACGACGGAGGTGGTAGTGCCTCCTGGGGTTGGCTGGCCCCGTAGCTCCATGATCTATCTGCGGGTCCTAATCCATCTTGGATTTTATTTTATTTATTCTCTGCTGTGTTTTTAGATATTTTTGTATAGTTTTTAAATTGTATTTGTTGTAACCCGCCCAGAGTCCCTTGCATGGGAGATGGGCGGGGAATAATTTTGAAAAATAAATAAATAAATAAATAAATAAATAATTTCACCCATCTTTGGATGCCCCAGGGTTCTGATGTCAAGCTGCTTTATTTCTTTATTTCTCCGTTGTACCTGAATCAAGGAGTCCTTCCATTTGTACTTATAACTGCTGTGAAGAATTTTGGTAGCTACTTCTTTACATCTTTATATCTTTCTTCATATCTATCTCTTTTTTTCTATTCTTATTGCACTTTTAGTTTTTTCTGTTATTTCTTTCTTTGTTTGTTTTCTCTGTTCTAATTTAGTTTGTATTAGTTCATATTATTGCTTTTAAAACATATATATAGCCACAGTGGAAGGACGTGTGTGTGTGTGTGTGTGTGTGTGTGTGTATCTGTATCTCCTTCCACTGTGGCTAGATAGAGTTTTACTAAGGGTGTAGCCCTCACATCTTCTTCCTTGACTCAGATCCTCACCATCAATATATCCATGTCCAGGCTGACAGTACATCTTTGATTCTTTCTCATCTGAGATACTTGGTCCATTCTGGAGGCATCTCAAGGAACGGACCTCTTCTATAACTGTTTGCAAGGATTGTGATTAGCAGGAGAATCAATGGAAACAAGTATATGAGAGGTCAATTCCTTGAGAAGATCTGCATGGATTCAGACAATTGCATTCCTATTACACAGTGGTGGACTCAGCTGCCATGGTTCACTTCTGTGTTGTATCTTGCTTCCTAGAACTATTTCCACCTCCCAAACTCTGTCAACTTACTGTCTATCAGAGGCAGGAATGCAATGTGGACATCAGTTCATTTTGTCTCAAAGACTGGACAATTCAGCCCCCTCTCCTCCCGGCTTCTCAGTAGCCTTTTACAAGAACTTCTTATGCCAAGGTAATATTCTTCAGACTTCACACAAAAAAGAGTGGCTTGGTGTTCTGTTTCATAATAGTATACCTTGCAAGCCTTTTTTTTCTGTCTACATTTTGGTGAATGGTGCTTTCCTCTCATATAATTTACTAGTACAGCAGTTCATGAAAGGTGGCTCACCCCTATCTGCTGGTATAACCAGAGGTTCATGCCTCGCTAGTTCTCTTCATGTTATTGTCAACGCTTTTTGAGATAATGACTACTTCTCCCATTAATCTTCTATTATAGAAGTTGACGTTTTTAGTAGCTCTGATACGAACTCATTGAATGGGAGAGTTCGGCAGTGAGAATCCCTCCTTCCTTATTCTTCATATGGGCAAAGTAGTTCTTCACCCAATTGTTTTCTTTCTTCCAATATCTCTCTGTATTCCATTTGAGTCAGGATCTTATATTAGCTATCATTTTTCCCAGTCCATGAACAGTGACAGGGAGAGTGCTCTATTCTCTTTATGTCCAAATAGTGTTTGCTTTGGATTGAACTGAATGCATCCAGCATCATTCCAAAGAGACTGGTGTCTATTTTTGGCCTACCAAGGTCCATCTAAAGAATTGGGGATCTCTTCACAATGATTGTCCAAATGTATAGTGGCTTCTGTCTAAGAATTCTATGACCTGGCCAAACAATAGTATCCCTTTCAGATGTATTCATTATACAAGATGACAACAACATCCATATTTGCCTTAGCAGAATCTCTTTATTGGAACTATGCTGGTCAGCCTTCTACTTTCCTTCAAGACTGTCATCTGGACCCCATATTCTCAAAGGGATGCAGTCTTTGTTGTTGTTTTTAACTTATGACTACCACACTATCTTTCAACTAAAATGTAGCTACTCACCCATGTGTGTGAACCACCGAGGTACAGTGAAGAAAAACTGATTGTTACTTATTTGTAAGTAAAGTTCTTCAAATGGTTATTGGTAAATTCATACAACCCACCTTCTGTCCCACTTGGTGACCTAAATTTTCCTGCTCTGTTCCACTATATTGTTCTCAAGATATGAGGAAGTCTACAGGGAGTTGTGCCCAGCCATGCATAGTAGCAACTCCTTTAAGGAACAACTCCCTTTTAATCCCCTCTGCAGTTGTCACAGGCTTGCACAATAATTTAATTATTGTGGTTAGTCTGTCAGTGGTATATTATGTGCTTGGTTATTTCAATTGCTTGAGATTTCTGTTTATTATTCAGCACATCTAAAATGCTTAACGTTAAACTGAACTTGTATATTATATTGGTATGTTATGAATATTTAATAAATAATACATAATTTTAAAATAGCTATGATTGAACTGTATATTAAATATCTGGTACAATATTTAGATGTAACCATAAAGTGTGCAACTGCCTACCTATCTGAAGTTCTGGAAGCAGAATAGAAGATAATTAACAGAACAATAACTCTGGAATAATTTATCTTGGTTTCAGCTTGTCTATACTAATGAACTTCAAGCATCCTCAAGGTTAAGTTACTTCAATATATGCAGTAATTTAAGTTTATAATTTGCAACTTCTAAAATCAGAGTAGTGCTATACAGATTTGAAAAACTGTATTATTTTTCTTTCCTTGAGCTACCCACTTTACTGCATGCTTTTTCTTTTACTCAGTTCCCTAGTCCACTGTTTCATCATTTTCCCCATCACTTGAAGTTGTAGGCTTTAATCCCAGCTCCCAAATAGCCCATATAAATAAGGGCTATTCATTTGGGCTATTTGGTAGCTGGGTGAAAAGAAAAGAAAAACTCCAGCATTTCAATGGTGCACCAGTGGACATCTTTTAAA
This sequence comes from Charina bottae, assembly GCA_023362775.1. Taxonomy (NCBI): domain Eukaryota; kingdom Metazoa; phylum Chordata; class Lepidosauria; order Squamata; family Charinaidae; genus Charina; species Charina bottae. Next base: position 26,670,761 of record JALMGJ010000008.1, read on the forward strand.
AAAAATTGCCCAGCAGAAAAGTGGATAAAGAAATAGTAATGAAAAAACCTAGAGTTTCAAAGCAGGGACCTTCTGCATGTCAGGCAAATGTTATAATCTCTATACTCCTAGAACACCATTGGTAATAATTGCAGCAGAGATAAGAGAGCTGCAGAGTGGTGACCATTCAACCAGGTGAGGTGACCTTCCTGCCACAGCATGCAGTAGCCAGTCATAGTGCAAGGGGTTGCCTAGAAAAAAATAAAGTCCAACGAGCAAATCAGGCAGCAACATTTCAGCCACCCCAAGCTAGAAAACGCTAATTCCAGTGCAGAGGAGGAAAACGGAGTCAGAGATTGCGTTTGCAGTGGGCTTGGGACAAGTAGTTACATGTTTCTGTCCTCCAGAAATGATTAGTGCCCTGTACACTCAGCTGGGCAAACTGGCAGTGTGAACATGCCCTCTGTCTACATATGAGATATGACACTGGCCTCTGCCTTCTCCCAGTTCTATATGTACCCTCTTGGCCACTAAGAAGAGGTTGCTTAATCCTGGTTTATGGTTTAGTATGATGTGTGAATCTGCGCAATTGTGGCTCAGTCAGCAAGCCATGGTTAAACTATTTATATTTAGAGTGATATATGGACTTAGCCACTGCAAATACTGTATAGCTTTCAGCTCCTGGAAGCTGGAAAGAAAAATTTACTGCATTATCAAAGTTCAACAAAAATATAGACATTAGTAAAATCCAACTAATTGTCAAATTGTAGTTTGTAAGAAGAGCCGATGAGATAAATGCAAGCAGAATAATTTTTATATTACAACCCTCATTTAGCAATTTCTAAACTCTAAAATCAGTCTGCTTGATAACAATGTGTTTTGAGTCTTTTTGCTAACAAATGCTACTCAATGTGTTGTTGTATGATTGAGTTGTGTGTAGATGACCTGATAAGGCACTTACTTTCCAAAAACAGAAAACATTCTGATTCACAACATAACCCTTCTGATTTCATCTCTTGAAAGAATTAGATTACTGTTTAGAAAAGCTTTGGAAACCTCAGTATTTAAGGCACAACTGTATTGGCGTAGGATCTAAAGGAGAAATGTTGGCAAGGAGAAGGAAGAAGAGGGGAGAGAACACTGAACAGAGGTTAGCTTGGGAGGTTTTACCCAGTGTGGTGACTTGTTGATTGCCTTCATAGACAACTTTTTATAGTTACTGTTTCCAAACTAGTTAAAGTAACAGTAGAAACTTTCTAACCCTTCAGTTTCCTCTGTGTGGAGGACAGCTGCAAGTGTAGAAGCAATTCTGCAGTAAGGTATAAAGGCAAGGTCCAGGTGGGACTCCTTGAGATGCACTTTATTATCTATATGGAGATAAAATCAGCTGCTCTTTTGTGAAGGGCTTTTCTATTGAATGGGTGCTGAAAGGCAAAAGCATGCCACAAATGGAATGCCTGTGGGTTTTGGTAGAGCTGTTAGATTTTCTAGTTGCTGCTGTAATGAGCTTTGCAGCATTCAGAAATGGTTGCTGCTTTCTTGAAGGAACCATAGCCAAAGCTGTTGACAAAGCATCCGTACTTGTATTTTATTTATAGACAGTGTGCTTGTTTGATTTCAATAATTCTAAAGCTTGGAGGAAAACACTTCTAGAGCTAGTTACACAGAGGCCTTCATGAAATTTGATTTTAATTATGACTGCTATTGTTTTTGGTTGCCATCAGATCAAGGTCGATTCATGGCAGCCCTGTAGATTGTTGTCCTGAACAGTGTTTGATCTTCAATCCGACAGCTATTTGCTGTTGCTAGAATGGCATCACTCTATTACTTTTCTATTCTATCACAATTATTTTATTTTCAGTTACTACCTTGATCGGCATTGAAGTGTGGATTTCCTTTAATTGTGATGCTTTCCTTAATTCAGTCATTTAAAAGAACAGAGGGTTAAATCTAATATGAGGAAAACTAAAAGCTTTGGTGCTCATAATGTCAAATATAGACTGGTGCACTCCTAAAACATATTTAGGAAATGTCTCCTGGAATACATTGAGATTGACTTCTAATGAAATAAAAATGGTCAGAATTTGTGATTCAACGTTAATTCAGTATTAAAATTTTGCTTTTAGCTTTGTGGCTAAAGACTATTTTGAATATCAGCTTTCAGAGCCTGTTTTTCACATCTCATCAGTTCTTTGTTTCAGTGTTCTTGAAAGAAAATAGCACTATTTTTCTTGTACATGAACTTTGTTCATCTTTATTAGAGGAATAAAATGATTAGATTTACCATAATAAATCTAACTTGGAAATGAGTTCTGCTGTCTGTTGGGCAGTTTGGCTGTAGATATGAATCAGACCAGATCTAGAAATGAAAATGGAGGGTGCACCAGAAGGTGTAATACTGGAGGGTGTAATACTGGATAGCAGCATTCAGTGAACAAATATCTAAATGACTGTTCAAACAAGGTAAGGTCTGCTTAGCTCCCAAAGCTTTAAGATTGGGAGGAGATTCTCCCATTGAAAATGGGAAGAGGTAATGCAGCAGAATTCTAATACCACTCTATTATCTATATCTTGATTAATGTCTAGGACGGTCCCCCAAGTCCATATGAATGCCTGATTTGTCTCATAGCTATCATTAAAGCAAATTATTATTTGATTGATTGATTGATTGATTGATTATGTGCCATCAAGTCGTTTTGAACTCCTAACGACTACATAGATACATTTTCTCCGTGACAATCTATCCCTTGGTCTTTCAGGTCTTCCAATGGTGTACTCATTGTTACTGTAACTGACTCTGTCTACCTATAATGATATGTGGGAATGACCTTGGGAGACGGGGGTGGGGAAGAGATGCTGCCTAGGGAATGATCAGATAAAGCGGGGGGGGGGGGGGAGACCACAACTGCATAATGGGCAGAGAAAGAAACTCAGAAAGGAACCTCCCTAGCTTATCAGGATGTAAAAAGAGATGGCGGGAGATTTGTACTTTCAGACTTGCAAGATTCTGTTAATGTAGCCTTACAATAAAGTAAAATTAGCTCATCTGGTTGTGTTTCCTGTCTGGTCTACCTGGGAGGCTGACATCAATCTTGCAAGTCTGAAAGTACAAATGTCCTGCCATCTCAGTTGCAGGCTCCCCCCATCCCTTATCTGATTGTTCCCTAGGCAGCATCTCTTCTCTCTCCCCCCCCCCCCAATCTCCCAAGGTAATTCCCACATACCATTACAGGACCTTGCTGCTAGTCATCCTCTTCTCTTTCCTTCCACCTTTCACAGCATTAGAGATTTTCCCAGAGAGCTAGCCTTTGCATAAGGTGTCAAAAATAGGACAATTTGAGCCTGGTCATTTCTGCCTTTAGGGAGAACTTTGGGTTGATTTGTTCGATAATCCATTTGTTTGTATCCTTGGCTGTTCACAGTATTCTCAGGAATCTTCTTTAACACCAAACTTCAAAGGTGTCAATACTCTCAAAGCAAGTTATTATACTTATTGTTTTAATAGTAGCAACATAAACAGTTTACAGCTGGTTAGACCTAGCATTAACAGAATTGTGACGGATTAATCCCAGGGACAGAGTCTTCTCTGTAGCGGCCATTCATCTGTAGACTACCTGTCCCAAGAAGGTACACATGGCCCTATCTTTGTGAGGTAGAGTCCTCAAGATTTATTTTGGTTTGGGAGAATTTGAATAATGGTCTAGTACATAGCTTTCCAAACTCTGTGTCGCGAAGCGGCGGCGGTGGGGGCGTGCGGTGGCGGTGTGCATGGCGGCGCACCATCAGCGCTTCCGCGTTTTAGTGAGGCCGCTGCCGCGTGCCCCCCCACACTGCCGCCGCACATGCCCCCGCTGTGCCGCCCCCCGCGCTGCTACCGTGCACGCCTCTGCGCCGCCACCGCCGTTGGTGTGTCGCCAACGGCGGCAGTTTGGAAAGCACTGGTCTGGTGATTTAGTTTTAAAAATAGGCTTTTATATACTAGTGTGTTTCCTCTGACCTTTAAAAACATTTTATTATATTTGCTGGGTATATGAAATTGGACATTGTGTTATTTTGCCTAAGCTGACTTGGGATGGTGGTTAAGAAATGTATTAAATAAAAAAAGAAATATGCTTTCTAATGCTATAATAGTTAATAGTTAACAATTTTCTAAGGCCTATATTCAGTTTTATGTTCTGTTTTCTTCCGAACCCACACTATTGTTGTATGGAAACTCAATCACAGTTTGATAGTTGGTACAGGGAAATATGAGAAAGGAATTTAGAGTTGTATACCTGATAGAGGTGCCGTATTTCTTGCTTCTGATTAAACCAGAACATTGGTGTAAAATGCAGCCTCTTTATCCTTGGGAGCTTCCAGATGGAAGGGTTTGCCATATCTATGGTTGGGCTTCCTCAATCTCTGGGATGACTACTCCTGCAAATGGACTAGCAGTGAATGACAGGTTTGGTACCAAATTTGTGTGGCATAAAGGTGCAGCAGTATTGCCAGAATAAGTGTTCTATGTCCTGATAGGATTATTCATTTCAAAATACACACATTAAGCAAAAGAGAAAGGAAGAGAATTCAAAGGTTAACTACTAACCTCCCTAAGGATGACACATTCCCCAGGAATAGCAATCCCACATTTTCCTATCAGTGCTTGCAAAGAAAACATGTCCCTGTTCTGCTCTTTCCGTTATTAATGGATTTTCTCTTCTATGAAAATGTGATTGGAAAATATGGGAGGGTTGCAGTTGTCTTTTGGCTTTTGTCATATGCTCCTCCAATAAAATTGTGTTAAATAAAACAAAGAAATTGTCTTTAAGTACTTTATGGAAGTTACTGGATTAGTACCGCATGGTTGTTTTTCAGCTTGATTCATTTTTCCCATAAAACAGCCACATTTGTTAGGCAATACATGACTAAATTTGCAGGCAAATTTGCAGGCAGATAGCTGAAGAATGTTTTGGTTCTTGTGCCACCCTAACTTCTCAATATATCTCTACAATAAATAAAGACCAATGGCTGCTGTTTATATCTGCCTTTTTTCCTCCCCTATCCTGGCTAGCTTTGTTGGAAAACACTTGTACTGAACTGAAATGGTTCACTATATGGAAACCTATCAAGTGAGAATTCTATAATTCAGCATAGTGAAATAAGAGCTGCAATGAATTTTTATTCTTCTATGCATAAAACAGCAAAGCATTAGTTTACTTTATTGTGATGTTTTGTGATTTTGTGATTGGAAGACATGCCAGCTTTGTCTTAGCAAAACACTGTTCTCAGTTAATAGAGAAAGACTGATTGCACAAAATCTGGCATTTTAATCATAAAATTACCATGAGATCTACTGCTACAGCTGGTGTAGACAGAATAAAGTTGCATATCCAAAACCCCAACATTTCCTTTTTTCATCCTTTGATGTCCACTCACTTTACATCCTCCCTCAGTTTAAGAGAGAGAAAAGAATGTGAAGCATCTCTTATACGGCCTAATTCCAGTGGAGGAGTTTGAGGAAATACAAATCTACTGTAAGCAGAGCAAATAGTATAAAACCTGAAAGCTTGCAGTTGCCACTTTTAAAACTTTCCCCATTTAGTAAAATTTGAGAGATGAATATTTTAGTTAAGTATTAGATTTAGAGTTACTCTTAAGCATCCTTACCTATCTACCACATTGTGTTGTGCTAACTCTGAATACTAGTGATAGCAAAATTAATGTTAGATTTGATTATGTTCTACAGAATAAAAAAAATTAAGGTCACGGACAGTATTTTGGAGGGGATCTTCCTAATTTTGTTAGCACCCAGAGTCTCTGTTGCAAGATGGGTGGCAATATAAATTGCTTAAATAATTAAATAATTAAACTGCAAATATGTTCAGGTACAACTTCCAGTACCCAGCTCTAGTGGTTGGGATGATGAGAGTTGCATCCAATGCACCTGAGGTTTTCATATGGAAGAAACCAATACAGGAATATAAACCACACAGGAGAAATGACACCACAGCACTGCATAAAATCAAACCTGCAAGCAGCAGTCATAAAATCAGTAAATTCTTTGAAACAACAAGCAGGTTATTAAAGGCCTGTTTACAACTTTATATCTAAGCTGTTGTTCACTACAACTCTTTCTGCTTTAGAGCCTTCAGGTATGAGAAGGACCTCTGCTATCTTCAATGTTTGTTGAATTGCCCATGCTGCTTCATAAGTCTGATAGTACACATTTTATCTCTTCATTCATATAACTCCTTTCTATGCATTTCTCATGAGCCATTTGTTGTAATCCTTAGTATTCATCTACTTCTTAGACAAAGTGCATCTATATTTCTCATGTAGAAATAGTAGCAAGAAAACCAGATTTTAAGTTGAAGAGAATGACGTTTATCTGTCCTGCCAAGATATAATGTGATTTGTTTGCTTTTAGTTTGACATGCTTAGGGACCAAGCCATTGTACTCTTTACTAGGCTTTATCACATCTCATATGTTCACATGCATTTGTGATTTAGTAAACCTTGGCAACTTCCAGATGTGTGGACTTCAGTTACAGAATTTCCCAGCTGCATAGCAGTTTCTCAGAATTCCGTAATTTGAGTGGAATTTCATGTGGAAATTGCCAAGGTTGGGAGACACTGTAGTAAGTTCATAGATTAGCATGATATGGCTACTTAATTTTTTGACACACACACAAACCATCTGATAAAATTCAGAGGATTAGGCGGTGCAGTTGCAGAATAAAAGACTTGTCTTGAAGTGTTTAAAGTTTGGTATGTAAGTCGACATGGACAAACTGGTAGAATAAACAGATAGTGCTTTACACCAGCGGTCCCCAACCTTTCTGGCACCAGGGATCAGTCGTGGAAGAAAATTTTTCCATAGACCGGGGGGCGGGGTTTCCAGGCAGGAGCCAATCGTGCACACTGGGGGCGGGGTTTGCAGGCAGGGGCCAATCGCGCGCACTAGGGGTGGGGTAATCACGCACACCAGGAGGCGGGGTTTGCAGGAGGGAGCCCCGCAGCCCACTTCCTAACAGGCTGCGGCCCACAGGTTGGGGACCCCTGCTTTACCCAACAAGAATCTGACACAACAAGAATCTGCATGTTAACTCAAGAAAGAGAGATACAAGGTTTCATTAGAACTAGGCCTAATAGAGGAGGAAGAATATCCACAATAGACTTTTTTTTCATCCTTCAAAATCTTAGAAAAGATACACCCTGGATTTACTCAAAATCTAATTGGCAAATTCACCTGGTAGCCAGATAAAGTGCTTCGTTAGGTGCAGGACTGAAGTTTCCGCTTGAAGAAAAGTATGCTGGAAGAGTGCTTGCAGGCATCAGTATCACTCCTAGTGGAATGCCTGACCTTTATTGAGGTATTTGATCATGTAGGCACACAGTTTGAGATAATAAGCCCTTTGCAGAACCTGGAAGGATATGTTTTTGTTTTAAAGCAGCTTTGTGAGCCTAAAGAAAAAATACAACATGTTACTTTGCCCAACTGTGGGCATATACACTTTTCGTGTGTGCTAATTTTGAAAAAGTTTATTTAGAGATTTCTATTAAGCAAACAAATGAGTTTAAAGAATGATTGCTGAGAACTTTGTGTGTACAGTGAGAGTTTCCAGGTCAAAATATATCAAAGGACATCATGAAATTGTGGCTACCATATATGGATATGTTGAGACTAAAGTATCTGGGGCATATCATACCAAAATCCTGACCTGGTTGAAGATACTCATTTCAAGATTTGGTGGTAAGAATGGGCCAGCTATAGATCTCTAACTAAACAACAGTTTTGGTATTTTAGCAAACTTTCAGTTCCACAAATTGTTTGCAGAAACCCATTATAGTTAAAATGGTCTAAACCCACTTGAGTTCATCATATAGGTCAGTGTTTCTCAGCCTCAGCAACTTTAAGATATGTAGACTTCAACTCCTATAATTCCCCAGCCAGCATACTGGCTGGGGAATTCTGAGAGTTGAAGTCCACGCATCTTAAAGTAGCTGAGATTGAGAAACACTGATACAGGTATTAGGATTGTACACGCTTGAATTTGGAAGTTCTTCAGTCATCACCTAAGTGCTAGCACAGTACCTCTCTGCTATTCATTAAAACATCCTGACTTTTTTTCAGGCATATATGTGAGACTGAAAAAAAAAGCACCACTTTAACAGTCACGTTAACTTTAATTTCCAAAGCATGCCCAGCACAAATAGGTATGGTTAAGAGTTCCATGTAATATATATGTATTTCTGGTTTTTCTGTCTAAAAATACTTATGTTTTGGCCGCCTTAGATACCAACAGCTGAATGATTCCTTCTCAGATATGTAAAATACTGCTATTTCAGTTCATATGAATTTAGACCCACAGCTGCTTCTGCTCATGTTTTAGGGTTATTAACCTGGGATCCATGGTTAGATTTCAGGATGGGAAAAATATTTTCATTAACCTCTAATTGAAATTTAACTTGTCTTGTTATTGATTTAGTAGATAACCCTAAAGAAGCCCATATACAGTATTACTCTCTCTTTTTTGGTGCCTTTGAATCAGTCTTGACTCCTGGCAGCTGCTTCGACAAGTCCCTGCAGTTTTCTTGGCAAGATTTCAGAAGTGGTTTGCCATTTCCTCCTTCCTAGGGCTGAGAGAGAATGACTGACCCAAGATCACCCAGCTGGCTTTGTGCCTAAGGCAAGACTAGAACTCATGGTCTTCTGGTTTCTAGCCTGATGCCTTAACCACTACATCAAAGTGGCTCTCAAATTACTATATTACATATTTATTTTTTTAATATTTTGATCACTGTATTTGAGCATAAATGGCTTCCTTTGTAACATATATATCTATGTATTTTATGCATTTAAATATATTTCTCTGACAAGGGGTCCATAGGTTTCACCTTATTCTCAATGGGGTCTATGACCTAAAAAGCTTAAGAACTCCTGCTCTAGAGTATGTCATCTAAAAATGTGCTTGACCTTAAGGTTGGTTTTTCCCCCCTAATGTCCAGGCTGAACCATGAAACCCCAGTCCTGTTGCAATGGGAGAGACTCTACTGCTGCATTGGACAACTGCACCAACCAACAGGCACCAGGGGTTGCACGATGGAGTAGCAGGGAGATTCATTCTGAATGGCAAAGTTCCCTATTGTGCAATATAGCAGAAATTTCCCTTCCATTGCTCTTTCTTGGTTCATGTGGGAATTGTTCATTCTTGGCAAGGAATGCTCCTATCCTTTTCCCCCTCAAATATATCTTGTGTGGTTGTGGCTGAATAGTTAATTCTTTGTTTCATCAGTCCTAAAGCAATTTATTCCAGAATGTTTCAGGCTTATCAAGATTTTCTTTTGCATACTTTAGACCAGGGCTTTCCAAAGTTTTCCCGCGGCGACACACCACACCGCCGTTGGTGTGTTGACGCGGGAAAACCCGGAAGTGCCGCCATTGCGGCGGCGCGCAAAAACCCGGAAGCGCTGCTGCCGCTTTCGGGTTTTTGCGCACCGCCGTTGGTGTGTCGCCGCGGGAAAACCCAGATGTGCTGATGATGATCAGCGCTTCCGGATTGTGTGGCGACACACCAGACTGTGTGTGGCGACACACTTTTGTGTTGCGACACACAGTTTGGAAAGCTCTGCTTTAGACAATGATTTATGTGATGAAGTCAGAGAAAAGATTTCCTTCTGAAAACATTTCCATGAAGATCATTGGGAGCTATGGACAACTATTCCACTGTCAACTTAACTGTTCAGCAAGTCATTTGCAGTGAGCTGTGGCTTCCATTTTGTAGATTTGGCAGGTTTTCAGGCAGTGGTAGCAGAGATTTTTCTTAGTCTTAAGATCTTATCTTGACCTCAACAATTCCATGTAACTTCCAAGTTGCTAAGAGCATTTAGAGATTTCTTTAATAGTCTTCTCTTGCTTTGCAAAAATGAATTATCTTCATTTTTAAGTGCACAGACAGCTGCTTAGAGGAACCTATCAATGTTGGAAGTAGACAGAACAACAGTCACAAACTAAGAGGTTGGAAAGATCAGAGTATTTATTCACCTGGTCACTAAACTAACTTCAAATGGTCGCTAAACAGGGCAGTTGTTAAGCAAGGACTACCTGTATTAGTTGTCTTTAAACAAATTTAAGTAAATGAGAAGGAAAGAGTCTCCCATAAGAAGAAAATGAAAATAAGTGGCAAAAATCTTGCTATATACATATTGTCTGCAGGTGTGAACTTTATATTTCATTACCTTCAAATGTAAATTGGCTGTTAGTCTGAATTCCAAACAAGTGAAGAACATATCTGGTTATAGGCACACCTACCTCTGCATACATTGGTGTACGCTCACTGTCTTTCAGCACCTGCATTTTACTGTTCCTACATGTCAGCCTTTTATGAAATGCTATTGTTTATACTTCTGTCTGGAAAAGCACAAGGTTATAATTTATTTGGGAACACAGTATCTATACATGAAAGAAAAAATATTGTTTGTTTCCTGCTTTTGTGATTGAACAGTGATTTTTTTATCATGTTCTGCTACTAAAGAGAAAGGACTGTAAGTTAGAGAATAGCACAGAATTCTGTATCTGTTCCCTGTCCATTGCTCACATGCTATGTAGAAAATAAACGATGGTTAAAGACATTCTAACCAGCTTAGAAAGGATCCATTAGCACTTCATGAAGTCAAAAATACTACCCTATTTTCTAGATTATTACCAAAGATAGTTATAAGAGATCCTTAACATTTGGGCACCAATTTGGGTGGCTTTTAAAAGGGATCTGTAGAAATGCAGGACCACTAGAGTTGTCAGGACAGATTAAAGGAAATACTGATTATCAAAGGTATAGTTAGCCTATGGAATTCACTTCTGTGAGGTGGTTGCTAGTATTACATGACTTCAAAAGGACATTGGATCAATAAGCTACTGGTCAAACACCACTTCCAGATTTGGAGTGTTGTGCCTTTGAATTATCAATTGCTAGGGCTCAATTGGAGGACAAGACTGTGGGTAGCAGCTTTTACAGTAGCTAACTTAGACTGATCTAAATAAACAAACCAAAATTAAGAGGAATGGGTCTAGTTTATAAGTTGTGTATGCAACAACAGAAAACCTGAGGGGTATAGGCTAGTTTCAGAAGCAAAAAAAAAGAGGTAACTTCTAGGAAAAGGCAATGGCACACTTCTGTATTGCCAAGAAAATTGTATTGATATGTCCATATAGTCACCAAAAGTTACACTCAACTCAGATGAGCCTTTATTATTTACTTGGCTACAAAGGGAAACAGCTGAATGAGGTAGACCTACACAGACATCTTTTCTGTTTTAACTCTGTCTTCTCCAACAACGTTGTATCCAGATGTATTGGAAAATAATCATGCCATCCCTCCTTATTCCACATACAGATTGGAGATTTCAGAGTTCATCTGAAGGAAACCAGGTTGGCAAAGGCTGTTTTACACTCTTGGAGTGAAATCTGTAGATAGTGAGCTGTTCATATAAGTTCTTAAGGTGGGACTTGTATTCTCCTCTTATAGCTGCAGGGTGCTGTCTTTAAACTTGTGCAGATTAGGCTCAATCAGTGTGTGGAAACGGAGCAGAATCTGCAGAGGTAGTTCCTGTATTCCTTCTGCAGTTCTACCCTGTGGGACCAATTTGCCTAGGGCTTGTATGTATGAGGAAGATTAATATACTTCTCTTTTAGTCAACCCATTTTACAATTCTCAACCTGCTGAGTTATTTTGTATATTTATGGCCAATGCTGAGATTGTTTTGCTCTTTGCTGGTTGAATTGTTCAGAGTTTTCAGTAAGTCATGGACTTGGTTGTACAAGTTCAGGCTACAAGTAGGAAGTTCAAATAACTGAATGCTCACAGCTACAATTTTAAACTCACATCATAGAGAAATTAAATATATTGAGGATAAGAGTAGAGTATAATCCTTCTGTGATACCTTATCTTATTGTGTAATGATGGAAAATAATTTTGTCATGTAAGACCTCACCTGAAATGTAAAATGCATGCTTTCCAGCTTGTAAAGATTGGACCTTTCATTTGTTTTAGTTTAGAGGCAGGGAATTAGCCAAAAAAATTACATTTAGTTGAAAGTAAGTTATGCAGCAAATCAGTCTAGATTACTTGAAGTGAAAGGTTTTGAGAATTCAAACAAATTCATTCAGACAAATCAGTTATCAACAGACATATAGAGATAAACCACATTTACACACCATTCAAAAGAGACAATAAAAAAGCTAAGAAACAAAAAGACCAGAACACATCCTCTCCAGCAACCAACACCCAGATAAGCAGGGATTAACACCAGGCAAACTATCAAGCAGAAAACAATACCCTAATCAAGGAACTACCAAGGAGAAAAGCACACCCCCACCAGCACTGGCAAGGCAAGCTACTGTATATAAACTGGGAGCAAACCCGACACTCACTCACACTGATGATGTTACCTAGTTGGGTAATGAAATGTCTGCAAGCAAACAACCAAGCTCAGAGAGCACCACAGACTCCCCAGTTCAACCCTGAGCTACATATATTCTCTTCTATTGGAGGTTTTGAGAATATTTTTAAAACTATTTTATCTTTATAAAATATTTCCAAAGAGGAGGTATCAAGCAAAATAAAAACAATGAAACCATATAACATTGCAGCAAGTATGAAGAGCAACAGAAAACACAGTAGCACAGATTCAGCTATACTCTGGAAACTAAAAGTTATAAAGTTTGGCATCTATCAAGTGAGTAGGGAGGGAATTCCAGTCAGGCATCTGTTTTAAGAATGCCCTCTTTCAGCTCTTTCTGGCAAATATGAAAACTCTACTGTATCTTAATGACCAGAAAAGCATATAAGTCGAGTGTTCCATGAATATCTATGTCTTATTACATGCTTTATATGTCAACACTAGTATATTGAATTGTTCTGGACTAGGTGATAGAACCATTGCTACACACCTTAGCTTAACTGACTCTTAGACTACTGAAACAGGCAAAATTCCTTTTTTGGTTTGCTGATATAAACATTAACATTTTTTTCTGTTCCCTGCCGGGCCAGGTTACTGCTTGTATAACTAGTGCTTAGAAACAGATTGGAAACGAATGGCCTTTCTATTCTCAGAGCTAGGGACACTCAACATTTTCTTTGTTTCTGATGCTACTAGTATTAGATGCATTCAGTCTGATGACCTTTTCTCAAGACTCAGCTTGCCTGTAGGCATCATGAGTATGACATCTGGCCTAATCTGGTGATATTTTTGCTTTTTCATCTTGCCTGATTAACTGTGTTGTAGAACTCAAAAGCTTGCTTGCTCTTTTGCTTTCATTTTGATTGGTCCTAATGATGAACTTAGGGGGCATGGTGGCTCAGCGGGTAAGACGCCAGGCTTGTCGATCGGAAGATCGCAAGTTCGGAGGTTCGAATCCCTAGTCCCGTGTGACGGAGTGAGCTCCTGCACTAGCCCCAGCTCTTGCCAACCTAGCAATTCGAAAGCATGCAAATGCAAGAAGATTAATAGGTACCACTTTGGTGGGTAGGTAACAGTGTTCCGCATGCGTCATACCAGCCACATGACCGTGGAAGCGTCTTTGGACAGCGCTGGCTCTTCGGCTAAGAAATGGAGATGAGCACCGGCCCCTAGAGTCCGACACGACTGCACAAATGTGCGGGGGGAGCCTTTACCTTTAATGATGAACTTAACCAATTGTTGATCTCGGATTTTTTTTCTGATGATTCGGCTAAGATTGCTTTTTACATTCTGAAATAGTTTTAACCAGAAAATCATGAATGAAGTCTTTAATAATGTATAGAGAAGCAGAGTCAACAAGACAATGTGTGTCATCTATTCAGTCAAATGCTTATTATAATACTTTGCTCTGTCTTTCCTGCTAACACATTTTTGTTAAAGCAGCTTTAACTCAAAGGGAGTCTCTGTTTATCTAAAAATAATATTTTCTAACTGTCATAATCATTGTGACAGAGATGTCTGCCCATCAGACCTGGGAGTGAGTTGTGAATATTTATTTGGAATTATTAATAAATATTGAAAGATAGAGAATAAGAGGAATTTAGAACTTTCTAAAGGCAAAATCCTTGCTTTCCAGGATTTGCAAATAAGGTAAACATTCTGTCTCAGTAAATCCTCTTGAAACAATTGTAATGATAAGTTCATTGAGAGGATTCTTCTCACACAATTGGACCATCTACGTCATGGTCAGCTCTCCATGCTGAGAATTATGGAAATTGTAATCCAGTATATATATGGTTGATCTATCATAGAAATTATGATAGCCAGCCTATTATTGAAGAAATGTTACCTTGCGGTTAAGAAGTACTGTATTTCCAAAAAAATTTTTTTAAATACAAACCAGCATCAGTGTCAGTTTCTAAAACGTCTTGCGAGAAAAAGCACAAAATAAGTGTGAGCAGGAAAGGGTGTTTAAAGGGTGTTTCCCTTTTCCACTTAGAAACAATCCCTTTGAAAACTTCTTTCCTCTCTCACTACAGAGGGGGATCATTTGGAGCAGAAAAATGGCAGGAAGGAAAAACACATTTTCTCTATCTACTTCTCATCTGCTTTTGATTCCAAACTACATCTGTAACTTTTTGTTGAGGCTGATTGACATACATGTGCTATTGAGTTTCTTCTTGCACTGGAGTTTGTCATCTGAAGTGGCTCTTCTAGACCCTTCTGGTGGCCACAACACTTTAAATGGTATCATTTGAAAGACTTATTATTTGCTATTATACATCAATGAACAGAAGTTTTGACTGTGCTGGCTCTCTTTAGACTTCTAAAGACTAAATTGTGGAGTCTGTTTGTGAGAAGTGGTACTACTTTTCAGATATACTTCAATTCCAGGTGCTGGAATGACCTGCTTCAGAGTAATACCTCACCTAAAAAGAAATCAGCTGTAGCTTGCTTCAGGTACTGGTTACTGCTTTGCTCTGAAAGAATTGAAGGGGCTTTTCAGTAAAGGCTTCAACTGAAATGAAACATCCTTTGATGCTCATGCAGCCTTGGTATGGAGACATTTTTGAAGATCTGATTATCATATATGCTTTTGCCCAAGGCCTGAGCCAAAGATTCTAAATTTTCTATGTTGAATATTTATACACACATTTCTGCATCGTCTTTATGCATCACATACATGGGTTGTATGCAAGCACAGAGTCCATGTCAGAGACCTCCTGGAATTGAGATTTTTTGATGGAAACTGCCCTATAATGCAAATCTGTTAAGAATATTCACCATCTTTCTGAGAGTATTCTATTTCTTCTTTTGTTTGATTTTGACAGCCTTAGTCTATACAATACTACTTCATGCTGTTCTACTCAACTTTTTGTATTACTGGCATTTAATGAATGGAAAACAATATGGGTCAATAGCATAAGTCTTCCTGCTTGGCCTTTCAGCCTTTGCCACTACTGTTCCACTTTGTAAATTTGTCAGATTTAGCAGAAGCATTAGGGCAGGCACTCAATTTGTCTCTTATACCAGGGAGAATGACACCTAGCTGACCCTTGTCCACATTGGCAGAAATGTATGAAGCCAGCACACTGAAACAGATCCTCTTGTCTTCTTGTTTGGTTGTGGGCAAGAATGCTCATATAATTACTACAGAGTCCCATTCTGCTCTCAGTACCATCTCTGTTTGTTTCAGACCTCCTCCAACAGGGGCCCAGCTATAGACTTTCGTCTCTGTAGTGATTTCTCAGCCTCCATCCAAATATCTTTTTCAGTCACTGTAGGCTCTGGCATACAAATATTTCCTAGGAACTTTAAAAGGGATAAAACTGTGTAATGATCAGCTAAACAACAAGATTTAGAACACTGTGCAAAAGAAGAAGAAACAATACCATTTTTTTCTGACAAGCTTCTTTGTTATCTTCTCCCTCCATTGGATTCCTTGGTTCTGTGTAAGTATTATTTTGAGGGTGCAGTTCTGGGATAAGGTTATCTTCTTTTCCAATCAGTATCTGAGACAGAAATTAGGGATAGAACACCCCTTCACATGCTCAGAGATACTCCTTCTTTTCATTCTTCATCAAAGCAACATGACCAGTAGCAGGAACATACAGTATCTCTCTGATTTCTAAACCTTTAAAACTCCCCAGACTTATTTTGTATTGATCCTCTATCGCTACCATTCCAGAAGTGTTATAATTCTCTCTTGGGCAGAAACTACTACTATTCCTTTGAGTTCTCAATTTTGATCATTTTCCTTGTCATCTGTTCTCCTCCTGGTATAATGCATAAAGTGATGCTTATATGTCTCATCATTCTTGGACCTCTACATCTCCATCCCACTGCACATAGCCATGAAAGTAAGCAGATTACCTGATGGCAACCATCAGACATGCATGGCTTGCTACCAATAATTTCTGCAGGAAAAGGTAATGCATTTCCTCATCTTCTAAAAAGACAAATAAAGAAATACTCAACTGTGTCTTGCTAGTTCAGCAAATTCACTGTAGCTACACTAGGAGGACAGCAGCTCAACAATTGGACTGTAGCCATCTTTCATGTTAATCAATTGGTAATATTTACTTCCACTATGATCTTAAGCAATGCACAGAGCCCTCCCCATCCCATCCCCCTTTCCCCTCTACAAATATCTGGGCTTTTGAGGTACCTGTGCTCTATGGCTGCTTACATAGTCTCAGCTACTAAGGGTGAAGACTATTTATTTATTTAATTCAATTTTGATGTGATGCAAATGTAAAATGCCTTGTACATGCATACTAAAATGCAGTTCCCACCAAAAATCTTCAACTCCAGAAGATTCCTGTATGGGCTCTGGGTAGGTGTGTAATCCATTTATGTAAGTGCATTGATGACTGCCACTGAAGAGCCACACTTACAAATAACCCATTTTTTATGTTATAATTTGGCTTCCTGTATGTATCCTTAGTTTTTATTAATTGTACCTCTGCCTAAAATGCTTTCTTCCTCCCCATCCTTCCCCACCTATTTATTTCTTGCTGTATTTGAATTGGTAATCTTTGTGAAAGTTGTTATAAAACTTTTTACTGAAAAGCAGTTTTTAAAAAAGTGGAAGAATACCCAGTAAATGTGTCTGGGGAACCCATTTTAAAGTCTTGCCCAGCTATGAGAAATCTTGATCTATTTG
Source organism: Charina bottae (assembly GCA_023362775.1). NCBI lineage: Eukaryota > Metazoa > Chordata > Lepidosauria > Squamata > Charinaidae > Charina > Charina bottae. The sequence goes on from JALMGJ010000008.1 coordinate 26,687,844, forward strand.
ACTGAGTTTTCACGAAGGAATATACAGTACAATATAGGTTACAAACTAAAGGAATTCATCTCACTCCTCAACATGCAAAATAGTGTAAAATCTCAATCCAGTTTTTCATGAAGACCACATCGAAGTGTGCTGATAAAGACACAGTTATTGAAAAATAATTTGGTTTTGCTATTGTAAGATAGGTATCATCACTTGCAGAGGATTTGTTATAAAACAACTATGATATTGCAAAAGAGTTGGAGCCTAAAATTACAGGTAATTTCTTAAAAGATGTAATACCCTCCTTTAGCTTTGCCAGTGAGGCTATTATAAGCCCACTCCCAGGCTAACAAGGTGGAGTGTTTCTTTACCATTAACCTTCAGTGCTCATAATACATTATGACATCCATATGATAAGATGCTTTAAAGCATGACACTGGACTATTTATTTTTATAGCACTGTGAAGTTCTGTGTTTTCTGGTGCAATTCCCCTGCACACCAAGTTCTGTACAAAGTATCCTGTACTCTAGACCCTTATAGACATCACCTGAAAGGTTGCTTGTTGAGATGGAAAAGGTCTAATGAAAACTCTGGAACTTATTTTTGTAGGAGATTTACGTGAATTATAAAATAGAAAGAAGTAACCACCATTTTACCCTGTTGTGACTATTATAATCAGCTGAGGATGCCTTGGTAGAGATTACCAGTCCAGCAGTGAGACATCTGGGACTCTGTTATACAGTGATATCACCCGTGACAAAGAAGCAGAATAGCAGGTTCAAACTGAAGCATTCAGTTTACGTATAGACACGTGTGAAATTCTAAGATTGAAATAATACACAAAGTGAGAATGTATTAATTGAGCTTTCTAAGAAGAGATAAACCTACTTTGAACAGGATTTTAGTTATAAAATTCCAAAAGCTGGAAATTAGTACAATTAGTACAAGTACAAAAAAAAGCACAATATAAAGAAAAATCTGGAATCATCAGTTAAAAGCCTCCTTAGTAGCAGGTGTGGGGGGGGTGTATGCATGTGTGCAAAGAAACACAGATTTCTACGTTCTGAAAATTCTAGAACCAATGTCAGAAACAAAAATACATTCCAACAACTCATGCTTACCCATATTGAAAAACTGTATTGTTGAGAGTCTTCCTTTGGTTTCTTTGATCTAGAAAAGGATAGCAATAGCTCCTATGGTTTTCCTTATGATGATTTAAAGCTAAACCTTCATACCATTAATATTAATTATAGTTACTGATTTTAACTATTGTACTTCTATAAATACAGTGTATTGTAACAACTGGATGTCTTAGCATGTAAATGTGCATTCAGACAAAATCTGTATTGAGAAGAGTCAGCTGCATTAAGGTATCACCTGCCATTCTTAACTGCTATGTCAATATTATGCTTGATTTAGCTTTGTAAGAAAAATTGTAAAATTTTGTACATTTATTTCTTGAGGTTAATGCCAACAAGTTGCCTTACATCAGAATCCAGGGCAGGTAAATGATCTTCTCCATTTCCTACAAGGTGAAGTGCTGGGCTGGATGATGATAACTAATCTGAAATTGAATCCCAACAAGACACACCACGTATAGGCGGTTCCTCTGGATGAGATTGCATCCTCTCTGGAGGAGGACATGCAGAATCTGAGTGTTCCTTGTTTGATAGCAATCAGTGGGGCTTTGTGGTAAGGAGTGCCTTTTCCTAGCTCCAGCTGCTTTGCCAGATACAGCCATTCCTATTCAGGAATAACATAGCTACAGTTATTTATGCATGGGTAACTTCAAGATGAGACTACTATAATGGACGTTATATAGGGCTGCCTTTGAATTTGGTCAGGACTCTGATGCTAGTGCAAAAGCCTGCTGTTTATTTTGAGCAAATTATGCTTATTTTGAAGGAGCCACGCTGGTCCCTGTATACTAAGCCAAATTCAAAATGGTGTACCATTGTATAAAACTCTGTACAGCTTAGGGCCTCAGTATTTGATGGACTATCCTATCCTTTATGTACGAGCCTGGAAATTAAGATGGAGTGAGGATGCTATCTTGAAGTTGCTTCACTTGGTAGCCACTCACGCTGCAGGTGTGATACAAGAGGGTGCCTTTTTGATACAGAGACTCCAAATATGGAATTTTCTCCCTATTGCATTTGTCTTTAAGTGCAATCAGCTTTTAATATCATCTAAAGTCCTATTTTTATATGAGACTTTTGGCTGAAACCTGCTGAAACATCACTTAATATGTTTCTGATAGTGTTGTCATGGTCTTGTTTTATGATTACAACTTTTGGAATTTAGCCTGGTTTTGTTTGGCTTACTTCACACTGCTTTGGGATTACTTTGATGAAAAATTGGCTAAAATGTTACTGTAAATAAATATTCAAAATATATGCCCAATACCCTTAGGGTCTCTATGTGTGAATTATGCTGCCATTATGTATCTTGGGACAGGAGACAACTTACTTTAAGAGAATTAGAGTGTGATGGTTGAGATACTTTGCATTCGTTTTTTAAAAATAGGTCAACTTTGAAATAGTAGGATTTTTAGGCTGTTGGACTCTACAGATTTCCAGTATCTTACTACAGTACATAGATCAGTCTTTCCCAACCTTGTGTTCTCCAAATATGTTAGCATATTGCCAGGAAAGACTTAGAGTTGAAGTCCCAACATCTCGGGAAGAAACCAAGGAGGGAAAGGTTGCCATATATTTGATTTCCTTTAAAATAGTGTTTGTGCCTGTTTATGCTCTGAAATAAATTCTGTGGAAGCATCTTTTTTCTTCAGGAAAAAGCAGCCATGATTTTTTTTCAGCCTTTAGAAATGGATAACATACTATACAAAGAATGAAAGAAAGATGCAGCTGCTTTAAGGAGACAACTTATTAACATTAATACCTTTCTTTCTCTTTCTCTTTCTCTTTCTCCAGAGTACTATAACATAAAGTTCAAGTCTGAACTTTAAACAGTGAACTGGCTTTATTGATCTGAAATCAATAAGTAAATTAAGGCGTATATAAATGATGGAACTATAATTTATATACACTATAAATGGCTAAAAAAAGGATCTAAAATTGCTTACAACTATGGGTAGGAATGAAACAGGATTTAATTTTGAACTTGGAACAAAGCAGACCCACTTGAAGTGTGCCAGTAGAACATTTCCAGTTAACTCAGTGGAACAAAACTCAAATGGCTTGGCTGTTCTGTGTTGCAGCAGAACAAAACTCAACACCGTTTTTTTTTACTGTTCTGACCAGCTGCTTTAGTCTTGTTTCCATCCCAGGGCTACAAGAATAACTGGGGTGCTTGACCATGTTGGCTGTCTGTCATCAGAATTGCATAAACTTTTAAAAAGAGTTTTGGAAACATTAACATCTGTTTTGGAAATATTGGGAACAGCTTTGCTCTCACCCTTAGAAAGATCTGTTGAGATAAGAATCTGTTATTAGGAAACCTTCAACAGGGGGGAATAAACAGAAGCCTTTTCTGTTTCTTTAAATAAACCCTCTGAATAGCTTATAGGACAAAGAGAGCAGCTAATATTTTAAATATTCCTTTCAATTAGCACATGTTCTAGTGACTAGTCTGAAGACAAATACGTCTGGCCTAAAACTAAAGCCAGGGAGGCATAAATTGTACTTCCCTCTATTCCTATGGGGTATTCTTAATTTTTTTTAAAGTCCTTGTCCACGTTTTCTGTAAGCAATGACATCCTGCTTACTTGATGAGATCAATTAACAAATTTGGCATACCCTTTTTTTTTTTTGGTCAGCTTATCAAGCATAACCCCAGGAGGGGGAAAAAAACAATGTTATTGTTTTTTCCTGATATTTTTGCTTGACATAAAGTTGCTAGATGAAAAAAATTGAGGGGTGCTAGTGCTTCGTAACTGCACGACTAATGTATTATATTAATAAGACAGAGCATTCACAAAATGTACGAATATCAAAGCTCAACAAAGCATAATCTTTGCATTTTTTAATTCGTGTTGCGGCTCAACACCAAGAGTGCCCATGCGTACCAAGCTTAACAAATGACCCAAACGAACACTGTACTAGTTGTCTTAACATTTTCACAATTTCTGCAGCATACTCAACACTGGTGTGTGAAAACATGCACAGCAACAAGAGACACATTTTCTATCGCATTCTGAACACTTGAAATGGTCATTTCAAGATTGGAATGTTTTGAGATTGGAAAGTTTTCAGATCTGCACCCATAACTGTTTAAGAAATGATACAGGATACTTAATGTTTATTTTATTTTTTTATTTATTTAATTTATATTACTGCCCATCTTCCCCCGAAGGGGGAACTCTGGGCGGTTCACAATAAAACCTTACTTAATAATACTTAATACTTAATTACTTAATTACTTAATAATACTTAATGTTTCAGTCTGTGCTAGTTTAGAAGAGCTACACTGTTGCACTGGGTTTGGGTTAGAAACTCAATTTGTTTACATTTTTTTCCTTCTGATTTTTTTTGGAAGGGTCTTTGTCATTTTTAAGTAGCCATGTTATACTATATGGTATTTTCATTTGTTATTTATTTCTTATTACTTCTTATTTTGATTTGATTATTCTGAATTGTGGGTATTTGGACTTAGCCAGGAAAAAATCAAATAAGTTATTGCCACTGTTTATTTTTATGATGGACATTTTAAAATACTTGTCACCCAGTATAACCAGATATAAACTAACCCAACAAAGTTAAGCCCATATTAAGTCATTTGTGGGCACTAACTGGACACTGTAAAGCAACCAACAAACTGAATGAAGACCAACAAACAGGTTTCTGAAAAGGTGGAGGCGATGTAAATTGGTAGGTTAAGGAATTAGTAAGATGTCTATACTGGATGGACTTACACTTCCTTGGAAGAGGAAGTATATAGTTTAGAAGTTTTCCTAATTTCATATTTATCACTAGATGTTTATGTAGTTTTGGTGACCCAAGGTGCTGGTCATCAGTTACATTTGGCTCACAAGTTATGACCATTACTGGACAAAGGTAGTGCAACCACAATAGTTGATACACTAGTAAGGATGCCTTTGGAGATGACTTGAATATCAAGAAAAGCATACAAAAACCATGTAGCACAATTTTTACCATAAAGAACAGAAGTTGTAATTCCTGGAGTAGTGGCAGTAAGAGTTTGGGAATAAAAGCTACAAGGAATATGTATATTAAGTTCTCAATAGGCTTTTTGTTGTTGTTTGTTCGTTCAGTCGCTTCCAACTCTTCGTGACTTCATGGACCAGCCCACGCCAGAGCACACCTATTTTATCAAAACATAAATATGATTTTAAAAGAAGTGAAAATTCTGACCCTGCACCTTTGGTTGCTGAAAAGAAATACAGGTCCAAAGGCAAAAACATTGCTTTCCCTATTTTATGGGAATTGATTTCCAGTGGACTTCTAAACTAAGCTCTAGATATTTGTGTGATGTTTAAGCCCTTGATGGCTTGCAAGCATATTACCGGGACTGCATCTCCATAATATAAAAAGGTAAAGGTTCCCCCCGCACATTTGTGCAGTCGTGTCTGACTCTAGGGGCCGGTGCTCATCTCCGTTTGTTAGCCGAAGAGCCAGCGTTGTCCGAAGACGCTTCCACGGTCATGTGGCCGGCATGACGCGTGCAAAACGCTGTTACCTACCCACCGAAGTGGTACCTATTCATCTACTTGCATTTGCATGCTTTCGAATTGCTAGGTTGGCAAGAGCTGGGGCGAGTGCGGGAGCTCACTCCGTGACACAGGGCTAGGGATTCGAACTTGCGATCTTCCGATCGACAAACCTGGCGTCTTACCTGCTGAGCCACCACTCCATAATATACGCCAGTTGAATATTAAGGTTGCTGAGCAAGATAACCGATCACCATTGGAATCTGTCCTCTATGTGAAAATATGGAAGCCACTAATAACCTATATAAGGAATGCTTTCTTCCTGGAGGACTGGTTGGAAAAAATAACTTGTGTGCTTTGGTATTGATTGATTGTAGCTTTGCTTGTTGCTTTACTGGTGTTCTTTATTTGCTGATGATTGGATAGCATTCTGGGTTTATGCTCATTTGTTGTATTTATTATATCCAATCCTGCGATTTAACAAAATGAGGTTGCTAAAATTGCAAGATGGGAACCATGTTTGTTTATGTGCCTTCCAGTCAGTGCTGGTTCTAAGGGATCACTTAGATAGACTACTTAGATTTACTACTGGGTGATATGTCTATGAAGGTTCTCAGTCATCCAGGTAGAATTGTCTGTAGCTTGAATCATGTCAACTGGATTTCTATTTTCTCAGTGGAAACGTTTCGCTCCTTATCCAAGAAGCTTCTTCAGTCTGAGTAAAGTTTGTAAGGGAATCCTTAAATATGTTTCTATGGTGGCTGTGTGACCTTGCACCTGGGGCTAGGTCATGGTTATTTGAGATGTTTCTAAGTCCCTTTATCATCCAAAGGAGGATCGTTAAGATTACCTTGCTGTTGTTGAGATTGCGAAATGTTCTTAATCTTCCTAGGCACAGAAGACAAAGCAGGAAGGAAAATAGGGGAGAGATTGTGCCTGAGGCCCCCACCTCTATTCAAAGAAGGATTTTCCAAGTTGGCATAAATGGATTCCTTGACCCCTCTTTCAAACCACTTATCTTCCCTATCTAAAATGTGAACATTAATGTCCTCAAATGAGTGTCCTTTTTCCTTTAGATGAAGGTAAACTGCTGACTCTGGTCCTGTGGTGTTGCTCCTCCTGTGTTGGGCCATCCTCCTGTACAAAGGTTGTTTGGTTTCTCCAATGTAGAGCTCAGAGCACTCCTCACTGCACTGAATTGCATACACTACATTGCTTTTCTTGTGTTTTAGAGTTTGATCTTTGGGGTGTACAAGCCTCCGTCTCAGTGTGTTGGTGGGTTTGAAATATACAGGTATGTGGTGTTTGCCAAATATCCTTTTTATCTTTTCAGACACGCCAGCCATGTAAGGAATGACCAGGTTCTTCCGTTTATTCTGAGTCTCAGCCCTGTCTGTTGCTGTTTTAGGTCTGGTAGACTTAGATTTGGTGAAGGCCCAATTTGGATATCCACAGGCCTTCAGAGCTGTTCTCAGGTGCTGATTTTCATTCTTTTTGGAATCCATGGAGGTGGGGATGGTTTCTGCTCTGTGTGACAATGTCCTGATGACCCCTAGTTTGTGCTGTAGTGGATGGTGGGAGTCAAACATCAGATATTGATCTGTGCGTGTGGGTTTCCTGTAGATCCCTATTTCTAGCTTGCCACCGGTCCCAATGAGGACTTCACAGTCTAGGAATGCCAGTCTGTTGTCCTTGGTGACTTCTCTGGTGAACCTAATGTTGGCATCTATGGTGTTTATATGGTCCGTGAAGGCCTGTACTTCCTGGGCCTTGATTTTAAACCAGGTGTCATCCACATACCTTCATATAAACACCATAGATGCCAACATTAGGTTCACCAGAGAAGACACCAAGGACAACAGAGCTCTACATTGGAGAAACCAAACAACCTTTGTACAGGAGGATGGCCCAACACAGGAGGAGCAACACCACAGGACCAGAGTCAGCAGTTTACCTTCATCTAAAGGAAAAAGGACACTCATTTGAGGACATTAATGTTCACATTTTAGACAGGGAAGATAAGTGGTTTGAAAGAGGGGTCAAGGAATCCATTTATGCCAACTTGGAAAATTTTTATTTATTTATTTATTATTCAAATTTATTCCCCGCCCATCTCCCATGCAAGGGACTCTGGGCGGATTCAATCCTTCTTTGAATAGAGGTGGGGGCCTCAGGCACAATCTCTCCCCTATTTTCCTTCCTGCTTTGTCTTCTGTGCCTAGGAAGATTAAGAACATTTCGTAATCTCAACAACAGCAAGGTAATCTTAACGATCCTCCTTTGGATGATAAAGGGACTTAGAAATATCTCAAATAACCATGACCTAGCCCCAGGTGCAAGGTCACACAGCCACCATAGAAACATATTTAAGGATTCCCTTACAAACTTTACTCAGACTGAAGAAGCTTCTTGGATAAGGAGCGAAACGTTTCCACTGAGAAAATAGAAATCCAGTTGACATGATTCAAGCTACAGACTACTGGGTGATCTTTCCCCAAATTGGTACCTTCCAACGGTGTACCCATTACACTATAACTGAGTCCATCCACCATGCTGCTGCCTGTCCTCTTTTTCTCTTTCCTTCTACCTTTCCTAGCATTACTGACTTCTCAAGAGAGCTAGGTATTTGCATAATGTGTTCAAAATATGATAATTAGATCCTAGCTAGTCATTTTGCCTTGAGTGAGAACTCTGGATTGATTTGTTCCGTGATCCATTTTTTTCCTCGTCTATTTATTTATTTAATTTATATAACCGCCCATCTCCCCCAACGGGGAACTCTATCCATGGTATTCTCAGAAATCTCCAACACCAAAACTTCAAAAATGTCAGTTCACTTTCTATCTTGCTTATTCAAAGTTCAACTTTATCTTCCATAGAGCATCACAGAGAATCAGGCATATGTAATTATACATTGTATTACTTCAGATATTATTATATAATAATATATTGTAAAATATGTACCTGTCCCTTGATGACAGAAGGTTTTAAGGAGGGCCCATGTGGTCCATAAGGATATTATTATTATTATTATTATTATTATTAGTAGTAGTAGTAGTAGTAGTAGTAAGGTAAGGTTTTCCCCTTCCAGTCGTATACGGCTCTAGGGGGCGGTGCTCATCTCTGATTCTCGGCCGAGGGAGCCAGCATTGTCCATAGACGCTTCTGTGGTCATGTGGCCAGCATGATTAAACGCCAAGGCGCACAGAACGCTGTTACCTTCCCACCGGAGTGGTACCTATATATCTACTTGCATTTTTACGTGCTTTCGAACTGCTAGGTTGGCAGGAGCTGGGTGAGAACGGGAGTTCACCCCGTTACGCGGTGCTTCTGGGTCTTGAACTGCCAACCTGCCGTCCTTTCGTTCGACAGTCCGTAGTCTTAACCGTTACGCCACCACGCCGCCTATTATTATTATTATTATTATTATTATTATTATTATTATTATTTAAATTTATATGCCACCTGACTCTCAGAGACTGAGAGGGTGGTTTACAAATTATTTAAAACATTAAAAACAAGACATTAAAAATGACAAACACAAAGAGTAAAGATGGTAAGATGACAAAACAAAAAGAAACAAAAGAAAACAACCTAGGTTAAAAGGAAGCTTCAGTCATCCTGACCAAAAGCCTGGGCAAAGAGCTATGAACACTCTTTCCTGGCTGAAATGTGGAGCCTTAGGTCAAATCTGTACTTTCGGTTTGTCCCATCTTTGTATGGACCACCCACCATTTCTTGAAAGGAGGAGTAGACATGCCTAAACTGGGTCAGACAGCAAGGCTTGCCTTCTCTGCATGAATTGGATCAGCAAGAAGAAAGGAACTGCAGTGACAGTAGTCCAGACTGAGCACCAAGCATCCCCATTGACAAACCATTGCAATCCACACTGGAATTTTTAAAGTTGGCTTAAGGAATAGCTGGGAGCAGCATGAGAGATGAGCAACTTAGGCTGTTGTGTGGAATTGTCCTTCGTCTGTTTTCTTGACCATCATACAGAAGAAACTGTAGAAATGCTCTTCTCATTAGATATCTTAGCACTGCATGAACTATAACAAAGTGTGTAAATAGAACATTTTATTTATACAAAGGAAGAAGGTAAAAGAACTCCTTGTGGCAAAGAAAGAAACAAAAGGGCATTATAATGATACTGTTTATATGGGAAATTTGTATTGGAAGGAGTTGCGTTAAGCACATATTTTATAGTTGGCTTCTCCAATGTTATGGGGGTGATGTGTTGCTGTAAACTTCTGTTTTCAATGCAGCTTGCAGAATCTCAGATATATTTGTTAGCTTTAAAAAAATGTCTTCCCAAACAATCAACTCTTGTCGGTATAGATAATCTGGAACCAGTTATTCAATGTTTATGAATGTTTATGGATATGTGTTTTCTTTAAAAATGGAAAGATGCATTTCTGCTTCAAATATCTCTTGCATGCTAACTCGTATATCTTAATGGGAATTCATTCTGCTTTATTATTTGGTGACAAATAATGGACCTAACGCTTAATGGCGTTCAACCACTTAGGAGTGGCATTGCTTTTTCTCTCCTGCTTGTGCATGCATGCGTGTGCACGCTCTCTCTCTCTCTCTCTTGCAAAATATAAGACAAGGCCAAAGCTTAAATTAAAATCCTCAGGTTCTTATCTCCTTCCCACAGGAAAGCAAATCTGTGTTGAAAACCGTAAAATTAAGAGGAGAGGAAGGATAGCATAATTTAGCAAAAATCCATGCAGAAGATTCTGAGCTATATGACTGGAGGGATAGGTCAGACATTAAAATGATACTACTTGCTAATGCAAGTTCCTTAAGGTAGTGCTCTGGAAACAAGGGAAAGTATGCAAAGAAAAAGTAGTAGATTAAAAAATGTGGCATTTTTTTTCTAGGTGACAATAAAACATAGACTCCGGTACTGTGTTTTAAATATGATCTAAGAATTCTATTATACAAACATTCAAATAACGTCAGTGAAAAAACCCCTCTATATTTAGTTTCCAATATCTTATGAGTGGAGTTTTAATGAGCAATATCTGCATTTTTGTATGAATCTGTCCTCACTTCCCATAAGCCTATCCACCATGAATGTATATTTGTGTTTTTTTTTTCAAAAAATGCTTACACAATGTCTTCAAATTATATTGAGATTTTTCCTGAGAGTGGAAAATGAACCAAAGAACGTGATTTAATAATGCAAATGAGTCTCAGACATTTTTCACGTTTTGCATAGATGTATGTGTGAAAAAATGGGGATTACTGTGGTAACTCTGGTACTCTTCAGCTTGAGGGGATGGTTGCACCCAGAAACTGAATGGTTTGATTTCCCTCCATGCTTCAGAGAAGACTTCCTTTACCTTGACTATTGAATCTGATTTTGTAGCATGAGCATTGCTGTTCTTTAGGAAGACAGAAAAGACTGTGCAGTTGATGATAACACCCCAATCCCTAATAGCCAAGTAGGGTCAGATCAGGTTTGTACTTGGATATAAGACTGCCCAAGAAACCTAGGGATGCATGCTAGAATTTGGAAAGAATCTTGGAAGAATGCAAAGGCAAGCCACTTCCTTAATGCTGTCAAGAAAACTACTTGTTGTGGTAGTTACTAAGAATCAACCTCCATTTAAGGAAGTCTCTACCTAGCTATGACCCAAAGGTTTTTAGCACATTTCTTTTGTTAGATGTGAGGCCAAACAAGTTGTTTGATCTTTGTGTCAGACTTGTGTGATTCAGCATTAGTAGTATTAGACTACTATGTTTATATGCTAACAAAGGATCAATGTTTGGAGGTACATGGGTGGACAGGAATATTTAAAACAGGAGCCTTCATGATCTTAATATTTTTAAAGCTTTTGTTTAAAATAATAAAAAATGAGCTTGGTGTCCTGTGAAGCAAAGTCTTTTGTACTGTCTTTATTTTCCAGGATGTCTCTGATCCCTTTAGCAACCTTGTAGTGAATGAAAGTAGTGCTGTAGTGAGTAGAGAGTAGTGGATGGGTTGTGGTTTAGTGCTTTGCTTAGAAATGTTCCCATGTGCTCAGAAAAGCAAACAAAAGTAGAGCACATCCAGGTAGGGCTAGATGGAGTTGCAAATTATCCTCAGACTTCTGGTAGATGAGCATGTTGTGGCCATATGTGCTATAATGACCAACTTTGTAGTGGGTGCCATGATAAAACTACTTTTTGTGTATAGTTTCTAACCTTTTGTAATAAGTATTACTCCAGGCTAAATGTACAATGCATTATGGCTTGTCAGGTTTTGATACTCTCCTACCTGATTTTTGCACTCTCAAATGAATAACAAAGTGATGCGTCTGCCAGTCCCTGGCTACTTATTGTTCAGATGGCGGGGGGAGGCTGTTAAATTTGATCAATGGCTATTGTTATGAACTAGACAGGTATAATTTGCTACCTGTGGTTGAGTTCACCCATTGTACTGAACCTAGCTCTGTTTGATTTTAGTTTAACATGTTTTATGTACCCAGCCATTGTGTTATTTATAAACTGTGGTTAATGGCTCGATATTCTGCATAAATCCAGTTTTTGTGGCTTATTTAACAAACCATTATTTAAACCACTGCTTAGAGTGAATGTTAGCATGAGTGTGCATAGGTGTGTGTGAAAGAGAGTTAGATTTAAATTGTCCCTTTTTGTAAATGTATCTGATTGTTCAGGTAAAAACCAGGCAGTTAAATATGCACTATTTTTATCAGGCCTATCAGTTTAAGAAAAACAAGCAAACGAAAGAAATGCTACTCAAGCCTTCTGTTTTTGTTTGCAGTCCAACAAAGTCCCTGTGGTGCAACCTTCCCATGCAGTCCACCCTCTCACTCCACTCATCACCTACAGCGATGAACACTTTTCTCCAGGGACACATCCTTCACACCTCCCCTCAGACGTCAACACAAAACAAGGTGAGCAAATCCTTCAATTTTTACAATAATTGAAAAGGTCTTAGGAGAAAATCTGTCCATGCTTTCTTCTGAGAGCCTCAGATGCTGAAAAGCATATTTTAGTACCATCCTATATATAGCGTATGATGAATACATGACAAAGAGAAAGCAAATAAATACACACGGTCCACACAATTATATGTAAACGTCTGCAGGGATACAGAGTAGTCTCATAACTGGATGTCCAGTTCAGCTAACCAAGCGATCGCTTCCGGTGTTACTTTGTGCAGATGTTCTAAGGAGCCAAGGAACGCACGTCGTGGGCAGTCTTGCACAATGTGTTTAATAGTTTGCATTTCGGCACCACAATCGCAACAAGGAGAATCCTTCCAGGCCCATTGATACAGAGCAGAGGCACTCCTACCAGTGTCCCATCTGATTCTATTCAATTTCATCCAGACAGAGCAAGGCAGGTTAAAACCGGGAGGTTTGGAAGACTGATCACTAATGACCAAGCCGCGGGGGAGCAACTTGGACCATCCTATAGTATTGCTGGACTCAGGTGCCTAGGTTTTCCCTTTTTTCTGGATGACCCTAACCCTGTTGCATTTGAAGTGGAGCCCAGAATTTCTAAAACATCCTTTGGGTTTTTGAAACTTTAGGTCCAGATAACTGAAAAGAAGATGCCATTATTGCTTTCTGTTACTAGCCATATGACATCGTGAAGATTAAAATAGTATTTCTTTAAAGTAATCCAGATGGCTTCCCTCTCATGTAACATCTGATTTGAAATACAGGTGGTCCTCATTTAGAAGCCAAAATTGGGACCGGCAACTCGGTGGTTAAGCGAAGCGGTCGCTAAATGAAACCATGACTGTGCTGACAATATACCTTCAGCTTTCCTTTGCTTTACAGACCTGCAAAGGTCATAAATGCAAGGATTAGTTGCAAAGTTACTTTTTCATCACTGTCGTAACTGCAAAAGGTCCCGAAAAGAGGCAGTCGCTAAATGAGGACTACCTATACTTGACTAGATATTATTCATTTGTTCTCGGGCACTTTTGGAAGCTTAGCTTGACCATATGCTTTTGAAAAAGAACTTTGACTAATTCCTATTTTCTAATATAGCTATATCAGCAAGTAGCCATTTGAATCATATCCAAATTTAGATTTCTGTCAACTTCACATCTCTGTGGGTAGCATAGTATGCCAACTGCCTATTGATGGCCAAAAGCTTAATGGGTGTTTTTAGTCATCCTTGTGAAACACTGTTATGAAACACTGTTGGCTAAAATGAGAGACCATGCAGTGATCAATAATGATTTGTTTATCTTGCTTCTCTTGCTTTGCAAACCTCAGTCCAGGTGTTAAAAGCTTGTTTCTCTCTTTAATCATTGTGCTGCATCTTTGTAGATTTCATAACTTTTCTAAAATAAAGTAGAACCCTTCCAGGGTGGTATATACCCTCATAGGAAAACAATTACTCAATGTTTTCTTTGTGTGTTAATCAGCCCATCAGTGTGGGAATAATTTGTCAATTGTTTTTTGAATGGCCATTCTGTATTATTATCTCTGTATTTATCTCCTACATTTCACTTCCTTCTAATTTATTCCACCCATGAACTAACCATAAATGTTAATGCTTCATATATCTGAGGAGACATACCTTGATCAACAGAAGGTGATGCCCTAATAAATTTATTAGACTTTAAAATTACAGAAGCCTGTATTTTTCCTGTAACCAACCAACATTACTACCTCTGTGGAAACTGAAAGAGAGAGATGATATTATTTAAAGTAAATATTCTCAGGTATATAAAATTGTTTTGCACACTAGTTTGTACACACTTACAGTTATAAAGCCATCATATGTTTCACCTGTAACTGAGGCTTATAGCTTAGTCTGATGTCCAAATATATCTATTGGCCCCAAAAGATTGTCTATCCATAATCTAGATTACCAGAGTATAATATTGCAGTTTGAATATTTTGATGCAAGAATCTCAATTTGGCTAATTTGGAATTGGCCATAGAACATGCAAAAATGGATAACATTTTTTAGAACAGGAGTGGTGTAGGTTTGCTGTACATACTTTGCTGTCCCAAAGCCCAGAGAATCCGACAGCTAGGAATAAATAAAATATTGCAACCTGTAGGATATAGTAGAGCAAGATGAATGGTATGCATGATTTTAGGCCATTGGACTATGGTATGGTCAGTGGTATAAGTTTGAAAGACAAAAAAAACTATTGTGAGACAAGAAAGGAAATTAAGAGAAATCAATTAGGAGAGAAGAAAGGAATGTTGGAAAAATAACTAGCATGTCATTGAGCATTTTAGTCAATGCTCAATTTACTGTTCTGGTCATAAGTATGAGGCATAATGCATAGTGAATGTTCCATTATAAGACTTCTGAATGGCTTATACAAACACTGGGAGGCAAAAATGAAGGTTACTCTGTTTGTTGTTTATTCGTTCAGTTGTTATCCTGAGATAGGAGTTTACTATGATTGGATGGGTACAAATAAACAGGTTGAAGGGAAATTAAGTAATTGTGTGTTTGTATGGATTTATTTCAGGATAATACTCCATGCAAAGATGGACCATAGTCTCTAAATTATATATGCCAAAATGAATTAATTAGTAAGATTTATTTATTGTACTTTTTAATTATCCTGTAGTAGGAAATACCACAATATTCTTGGTTTTTCCTGTAGCTGGCAACCTCTAAGGAAGTTATTATACCAACAATAGAATTCTTGTCTGGAATTCAGGATTGTGTTGATAATATCTACCTTGTCACCATTCTAGATATGATAATACGAAGTCTGGTACCTACTTAGATATATCTTTTTTTTCTTTTTGAAGCTTGGGCATTTGCACAAGCACTTATTAATAAAGTTCCTTGAAACACTAAGAGCCAAAAAAAAATCACTTGAATGCAGCCAATTATCTCTCACTAGAGCTTTGCCCTCTTGATCAAGGGTTCTACAATCTAAGAAAAATGAAAAACCCTCTTCTAGGTAATATGTTAAAGAGTGTATGAGTACTAGATTTGTCATGATATGTACAGCAAGAAAAAAGTCATTTAATACTGTCCTATGAGTGGATCATTTATTTATTTATTTATTTATTCATTGGATTTATCACCGCCCACGGTTTACAACAGAATTAAAATCATTAATATACATTTATAAATAAAAGAACATACATAATAAGTAATAATTTAAAATATAATGAATAAAATGGAATCCAAAGGCAGAGTATTCTTAAGTTTATAAAAAGGGCCCCTCAGAGCAAATATAAGGTGCTAGCCATCTCCAGGTACCTCCAATCTCCTTCTGACCCCAAGCATATTGACAAAGCCAGGTTTTGAGTCTCTTTCGGAAGTCCAGGAGTGAGGGGGACTGTCTGATCTCCGGGGGCAGAATGTTCCAAAGGGCAGGGGCAACAGCAGAGAAAGCACGCTTCCGAGACCCCATTAGGTGGAACTCCTTGACCGATGGGGTCCGTAGAATGCCCTCTCTGCATGCCCGGGTGGGACAGGATGAAGTGATGAGGATGAGACGATCCCTTAGGTATCCTGGTCCCATGCCATGTAGGGCTTTAAAGGTGATAACCAACACCTTGAATTGTACCCGGAAGCAAACTGGAACCCAGTGCAGCTCGCGCAGCAAAGGTGTTACGTGAGTCCTCCTTGGGACACCCAAAACTGTCCGTGCGGCTGCATTCTGGATCAGTTGTAGCTTCCGGATATTCTTCAAGGGTAGCCCCATGTAGAGCGCATTACAGTAGTCTATGTGAGAGAGAACCAGGGCATGAGTGACTGTTCGAAGGGCCTCTTGTTCCAGGAAGGGGCATAACTGGCGCACAACCCGAAGTTGTGCAAAAGCTCTCCTGGCCACGACTGCCACCTGCTCTTCAAGCAGGAGTCGTGAATCCAGGAGAACTCCCAAGTTACGCACCAGATCTGTCTGGGGTAGTGCTACCCCATCCAGAATTAAAGATGATAATTTCCCAGAAGACAAGGAGCCATTAATCTACAGCCACTCCGTCTTACTAGGGTTCAGCTGAAGCCTGTTTTTCCCCATCCAGGCCCCTACAGCCCCCAGGCACTTGGACAGGACGGTCACTGCATCACTTACTTCACCCGGGATGGAGATATACAACTGGGTATCATCAGCATATTGATGATACCTCACCCCATGGTGTCGGATGATCTCTCCCAGCGGTTTCATGGAGATGTTAAAAAGGAGCGGAGAGAGTACCGAGCCCTGTGGGACCCCACAAAGAAGGGCCCGCGGACTGGATCTCTCGCTCCCAATCAACACCGACTGGGCCCGGCCTTGGAGGAAGGAGGCGAACCAGTGTAAAACCACGCCACCCACCCCCAACTCCCTAAGCCGTTCCAGAAGGATACCGTGGTCGATGGTATCGAATGCCGCTGAGAGGTCAAGAGCGAGAATGGATGCACTACCTCCATCTCGCTCCCACCAGAGATCATCCATAAGCGCGACCAATGCAGTTTCCATCGCGTAACCCGGCCTGAAACCTGACTGAAAGGGGTCCAAATAATCTGTTTCATCCAGAATCCTCTGGAGCTGCAACGCCACCACCTTCTCAACCACCTTTCCCAAAAAGGGAAGGTGGGAGACTGGACGAAAATTATCCAGTATAGTAGGGTCCAGCGATGGCTTCTTGAGAAGGGGGCGAACCAGCGCCTCTTTAAAAGCCACCGGGAACACCCCCTCTCCCAAGGATGCATTCACCATCGCTTGGACCCAAATACAAGTCCCCTCCCGAGCTGCTTTCACCAGCCAGGAGGGGCATGGATCTAATTGACAGGTGGCGGCATTTACAGTCCGGAGAACTCTGTCCACTTCCTCAGGTCCAACAGGATCAAACTGTTCCCAGATAACAAAGTAAGTACGTTCCCTGGGTATCTCTCCAGACTCTGACTCATGCTCAGAATCCAACTTGGAGCGAATCTGAGCGATTTTATCCTGCAGATGCTTTGAAAATTCCTCAGCACGACCCTGCAGATGGATTTCCGACTCCCCTTTCCCCAAAAGGGATCGGGTAATCTTAAACAGGGCTGTCGGGCGGCATTCTGCGGATGCAATAATTATTAGTGCCCTTTTATTGCATTTTAAGTAATAAAATAATTTATTATGTAACAGAATAATCCACTACAGCTAGGCTTTATCTACTAACTCATCATCAGTGTTTTTGGGGGGAGGGGTGTATTTGGGTGTGGGGGGGTTGTGTATCCATGGTTTGGGCCTTGTTTTTTATTATTTTAATGCATGCATAAAATATCAGATGGGCTTTGTGTATGTATTAACTACTCCTTTTAAGGATTAGACTTAGGGGTCTCTGCAGTGTATTTGCTCCTCTTTCTCCTTGATCAGTCGTAGTGGACCTTGTTGGGTACGCCCAGTCACGAAGCTCCATATGGCTCCCCTGCAGCATTGGAGCAGCCTGCTCAGTTGGTGATGGAGGGAGTCCTTCATGGCTCACACTGGCTTCTCCATTCCATTAGACTGGAGGGCTTCTTAATTGCACCACCCATTGCTAGTGCTGCCTGCAAACTACTCCCAGCTCACTCCAGTGACTGTGTGGTGCTTGTGGTTGGGGAGTCCTCTGTTCTCTAAACCCTCCAATCACAGCACTGGCATTTGTGGCCAGAGTTGCTCCTGTAATCAAGAAGAAGATGAACGCTTATGGGAGAAAAGAGGGAGGAAGTGCTCATAGAAGAAGGAGAAAGTTTGGTCTAGTGGTTAAGACAACAGGCTAGAAACCAGGAGACTGAGAGTTCTAGTCCCGCCTTAGGCATGAAAGCCGGCTGGGTGACCCTGAGCCAATCACATTCTCTCAGCCCTAGGAAGGAGCAAATGGCAAACCAGGAGACTGAGAGTTCTAGTCCCGCCTTAGGCATGAAAGCTGGCTGGGTGACTTTGAGCCAGTCACTCCCTCTCAGCCCAACTCACCTCAGAGGGTGGTTGTTGTGGGGAAAATAGGAGGAGGAAGGAGTATTAGGTATGTGCACCACCTTGAGTTATTTATAAAAATAATAAAGGCGGGATAGAAAATAAATAAATAAATGTATCATCTCCACAACCTAACCCCTCAATTCCCTCAGTCTCATTATTCAAAGTTTCATCATTCACAATTTTATGCTGGACAAGACAATTCACAAATAATTAGAGCCACTTGTATTGCTTTAAGCTCTACTCAAGAAACCATATTTTATAAATCAAAATGATTGAGATCAGAAAATGTGCTCAACCAGGGATTCTCAAGGTTTACAGTACTATTGTCCCCTCAAATGAAAAACAAATATATGTGTCTTCCCATGAATAAAAGTAATGATTTCACTGATGGCAGGCTTAGGCAGGAAATAAATATACCACTTATTTTTAATAATTAATTTTTAATCTGTGTGTCAAGTAAAACAATAACAGAGTCATATAACTTTAAAAAACCAATTTTATTAGAAATGAAGAAACAACGAACCACCACATATTTTTAAATGAGAAAGTTTAGCTTATTTTTGCATAATTCCTGAAAAAGTGGCTTTTATTTTCAAAACAGCCACTCTCTTTTCTCATTCTGCATGTACTTTTGATTTATACCTCATGCTCTTTAAAGTAGCAACTTTAAAAACCTGACTTGCACAAATAGTATGTTGCGAATTGAATCTTTATGGTCATGGCCTTCTCACTTGGTTCTCTTCTAATTTTTTTGTTGTTCTCATTTTGTGCACTGACCCTAAGATCCTAAGAAAAGATACTGTTAAGAAGTAAGAGTTTTGTCCATTTCAACTGCATTAAAATCCACAAAACTCAGTACTTTGACCAAAGTAAATTATGAAAGGTCTATCAACAATTTTAATATAATGATGGATTTTACCAGATATTTCAAAAAGTGTTCTATTAGTTGAATAATATAATATTGCTCATAGAACCCTTCCACCTTTGTTAAGAAAAGTAACAAGGTGGAAAACCAATTCATAAGCTTAGCAGAATTTAGAAATCTGAGCTCAACTACCAAGCCCAAGGTGACTTTGAAACAGTGCCTGTGACCCCTCTCAAAATTACTTGCAACTCCCCATGGTCATGACAGTCTGAGGACCATTGTGCTATGCCAAAACAAAGCCAGCTACACTGTGGATTCAAGCAGTGCTTGAATCTAACCACCATCTCAGATGCATGAAAATGGTAGGAGGTGGTTTCACTTCTCAGGATGAAGAAGCAAACTAGAAGAACTGAAATAGACATACAGTATTTCAGGTTTTTCACATATCCAAAGTCCCACAACTTTCTGGCTTTTTTTTTTTAAGCTGGGATTGTTTTAGCTATTACCTCTTGGTAGCTTAGACTGGTATTGTGCTGAAAGCTCAAAAGTAGATAGGAGCAGCCTCACATGATGATGTCTGATCTTGGCTGATAATGTGAAACTAAAGCATATGCATGGCTACAATCCTCCAAGCACTTATGATCTTTAATCATACTATTCCCTGGCACATGAAGGAATGCTTTTATTTAGCTCTATTTCCCGGAGATGCCTACAGTGATTCTGGGTGGGTGCAGTAGAAAAGTACTAGTGGAACAGATAATTTGTCTATGTGGCTTAAGTAATGTCTGTATTTACTATATACTATTCTGCCCATATGCCTTACAGGAAAAGAGATTTTTAAAATCTTCTCTTAAACATTACCCTATGAACCTTCACTGACATAATAGTCTTCTTCTTAAGAATTAAGGCTTCCTTAGCTCACATATGTTTCTTTAAAGCAACCTTACAGTATATGCTGAGACCCCAAGAAAAATAATGGGATGTGTTCTTGCAGGAGATTTAGTAAATGGTCAAGGTGATTTATAAATGTAGCAAAATAAGATTCACTGTTAACACTCTGAATATATTGCTCCTTGCCACTTTGCGTATGTGTGTGCACAAGCTTAGCTACTGAGTGCAGGCAAGCTAGTTTTGGACATTTCCTGCATAGCTGAATGGCTGGCTGGTAAAGTGGACCAGATGTTTATATAAAGAAGCTGCAGGAACGAAGGAGTTTTCATTAATTGCAATTTCTTAATTGAATTTTATACTGTAGCTGATCTTTTTAAATGATCCGGTCACTTGTCCCTCTTCTCATTTAGAATGGAGGACTTACATATAAAATAAGACGTTTTGTTTTGTTGATTTTGCTTTTTCCTTAATGCACTAAATCCATCAATACCTTGATGGTCTTTGTGACCATCATATCTCCTTGGGATATGGGATTTAGATAGAGCATAAAAACCATGGGCTCATCTGGGGTTCGGATTAGCTTTAATCCTTAAGGTGATTTTTAGAATCTGTAGCGTGTTTTTACATTTTTGAGAGTGTGAATTGATGGATCATTTCCAGTGAGACTTCCTTGCTCTACTCCAAAAATATTAACTACTACAAAAGAGTGACCTTGGCACCCAAGAGTCGACTTGATGAGGAGCTTAGCCAGAGCTGGAGTGAGACTCAGAAGGTAAATGAATCATATCAAGTATGACCATTGCAGGCCTGAAAACGATTCTTAATTAACCACTGATCCTCAGTGGTAGCAAGTTCATAAAAGCGGAACATCTCAAGGGAACCATATAAAATGTATAAGCAGCAATTTACAAAATCTAATAAGTCTTTTTGAAACTGCTGCTTTCATTCTTCCCTCAGCCCCTTCTTACATATTTAGCTGTTCAATGGTTTCTCATGACTTGATCTATTAAAGTCACACAAACGCTACTACTTTATCACTTGTGTGTCATATAACGTCTTCCTTTTTTTCTTTTTGAATCAGAGAGAAAATCAATCAAGAAATGTAAAAACCACGGGTCTTGTAGCATAAGCTTTTCTGGGCCACAGCCTACTCCATCAGATACATGAAGCAGTCACCTAATGGGTAGGTATATATATCCTAGTACAGAGAGAAGGAAATTGGTATCTAGAGGGAGAAGAGTAGGGGGAGAGGCCCAGTGGTCAAGCAATGAAAGGGGGCGGTTGGTGTAATCACAATGCTATGCAGAGCGCAATTGATTACTGAATACAATCCAATCTTACACAAACTTATGAAGAATAAGCATACATTTTTAAAACTGGAGTCTTGCATAAAGACCTAATGTTCTGCAAGCTGGCATCTTTTCTGCAAGATATTTCCAGTCAACAGAATCCATCGATAACTTGCTTAATGTATTTTACTACAGAAATGAAGGATCTGTGAAAACTCCTGCATAACATTATACACTCACCTGTTTCTCAACCAGCTCATTAATGTTTGATTTTAAATATGAGTGCAGTAAAATGTCACAAAAGTTTTCCCATGAACACTTGTAAGAGCTAGTGAAATGACTGCTGTATTTAATGGTTTAGTAAACATCTTGGTTCCTATTTCCGAGTACCTTTCCTCTTTTCAAGATACATTGATGACATCTTCACCTGAACTCCCTCAGTAAATATGCCTTTGAAGCAAGTCCACTTTCCAGGCACCACAGCGGAAAAAAGCATGAGGCATTAACATCATCTTAAACAAACTGATGCATCTCTACCTCCTTCCAGATACAATCCGTAGCGTACTGAAAAGATCATTGTCTGCAGCCAGATCCTACAATATAACAGTCTTTTTTTCATTCCTTTGGCCAGAAACATCTGTCTCTAGGAATTACATCAGGGGTTCTTAAAATTCAACTTTAATTTGAGAAGGTGAAGGTAAAAAGAGATTGGCAAGGCCTCACCAAATACTCAAGATATGCCTGCTGTAGGACCATCCATGAAGGATAATAGCATATTGCTTGCTGCCATTGATAGCCCTTGCATGGCACTTTTTTTTTTTGTGCATCATGGAAGATGATCATTCATCTTCACAGCCTTAAATGAATGCTTATTCTTCCTTAGAATCTTTACCCAGGTGTAAATCAGGTATTCATCAATACTAATGGGCTATCTAATGTAAGTTAAATTGTGATGCCACTTCTGTTGCCATACTTCCTCAACAAACAACATCAGCCGTAATATTAAGAATTCATTCATCTGCCAATAATGCCCTTCTATGATAAACCAAATAAGGTTGTTCCTAATGCAGGAAGATAAATGAAATTGGAAACTGCTTAATTTGGTATTACTGATGAACACCAATTCCAAGCTTTTGGAATTTCAACTCATCAAATCCTGGGTTTGGCTAGATTTCTGAAGGAAACTATTGTCCTTTACATGACTTTATACTGTTGATTTGCTATGCCTATTTGTGATCAGTGGCCACTAGTCACAAGTGAGTCACGCTCATTCTGATTTGTGTTCTGCATAATATTGTGGTGCATCTACCTTCTTGTGCAGTGCTTGACCTTTCGGCTTTGCTTTGGACACCTCCTTCTCTTTGTACCTAGGGTATATACATACACATTTACCTGCTGAGGTGACTATGTATTTGGTTTATGAAAACTTATGTCACAAGAAATTTGATAGTTACTAAGGTGCCAGAAAACATTTTGACTATTAATCATATCAGGTTGGGGATCTGCAACCCTTACGAATATTTGTGCTTGGGAAAGCTAACCAAAGTTGGTAAATACTGTCACGTGGTTATAGAAATGGCTAATATGGTATCTAGTATCATTAATTTAATTTAATCCCAAATGATAGTATCTAGGAAACTGATTGTTTCACTGAATGATGTGCTGGCTTTTAATCTGTTCTCATAAAAGATGCAATTTTGGTGTCCAATCCTTCAATGTTCCTGAAGACATAGAGTTGGATCCAGCCTAAGTAAGTTACCTGAGATCAATACAACTTACTTGAGATCAATACAAAGTTAGTTGAGTACCATTGATTTATCATGGGAACTTAGTGCAAGTCACTATCCTATACTAAAGGGTCTGTATTCAAAATATTTGAGATTATATTATTTATCCTCTGGGTTGAATGAAATTCTCCAGTTTTAATTTTGGCCGTGATACTAGCTGAGGATTAACAGTTTGGAAGTCATAAGGCTAGAGTAGATGAAAGTAGTCTATGTCATGCACTGTTGGAAGAAAATACCTACAGTAATTATGTTGCAGACTCAACCTTTCTTTTCATATATTTTTAGATTAAATGGCTGTATTCCCTGTTTTTCAATCCTAATTAATTCCCTGTTTTATCATGGGATTTTTATATTGTACAAGCTAAAATGATCACTTACATTCTGTACCTTTTAACAGGCATGACGCGGCATCCTCCAGGTCCTGATATCTCCACCTTTTATCCCTTATCCCCTGGCAGTGTTGGTCAGATAACCCCACCACTTGGCTGGTAAGAGCTTCCTGCCACTTTTGAGTTCCATACATGTGTGCTTGTATTTTGTGTTCTGTTAAATCAAATGCAGTTGTATTGACTTGAGAAGTGACTCGTCTTTAAACAAATGTAATGTTTCCATTATTAAATAACAAAACACAATTAACTGTAACAAGTTTGGAAATGTAGATGGCTTAGCAGAGCAACCCACTGCCCCCACAAATTTCAACTCTAGAAACAACGTGATGTTCTTAAATGAAACACATTGTACAGTTCACAGACTATATGGCTTGTGTACCTTGGGGTCTGATAATATGTGTTAGGTAAGATCATTTATTTGCTCTCGGCCTTGGAAGGATTTCTAAAATACACAAGTGCCACTGAGTACATACAGAGTGCCATTTCACCACTAAATAACCATGATTCATATGCTCACTTTGCACTCATCAAATTTTCAGCAAAATTCTTCAAAGGCAAACTCTCCTTCATGAAGGGAGGCATGTCCAATTTCATTCAGTGTATTAAATGTGTTCATTGTTTAGTCTGAGCTGAAAATAATAACGGTTGAATGAATTTACCTTTCATAAAGTTTCTTCCAAGTGGTCAGTCAGGTGCAGTATTAGCTAGCAAGAGTGTATCTGACATAAGCAAAAGGAAAAAAAGAATTGTAGTGCAGTGATCCAAAATTTTGTAAATTTTTAGTTAATAATATTACTGATGCTAATGGCCTATCTCTATACTTCTTTTGGATATTTATTTTGGGAATGACTTGTCATTTGGGCAGAGCTAGTACAATAGATAGAAAAACTCCATTGCTACAGGATTTGAATGGCAGTTCCCTGATGTCATAAAATACTGAAAATACTTTAAGGAACTTTTTAATTGCAAGAAAATTAAGAGAGCCAGCAGTTTGATGGCCAAGCTCTTTTATATTATTGCAGCTGCTTTTACACTAGGGAAGGATTTCTGGGGTGTGGCGGTAGATTCAGTTCCAACTTTTAGATTTTTGCAATTCTTTGTTTCTTTGGTGTACATATTTTTCCAAAGAAGATGAATCTGAACTAAAAATGCTGGTAATATGAATGGTGTACAGCACAGAATATTCTTGTGTTCTGCTTATTGTTGGTAAAACTACTGTAGAGTTGATACTTGAATTTTGTGTGTGAGGGTGTGTACATGTGCAATGGCATAACCTACTGTGCATGCATAGATCTTGATTTAAGTGTGAAGAAGTGTCATGGTGAGAATAATAAAGGCCCAGCAGCTTTGAAAACACCAGTTCCTTAAAACATTAAATCTGCCAATCAATAACTCTGCTTGAATAGAATTGAGTGTACTCTTTCAAGGGAAATTCAATTATTCTCTCTGAAGTTGATACATAAGTGTGTTAAGTTCTACTCAGAAGTTGCATTAATTCAAGGTGGAGGAAAAGATAATGTAAACTAAACATAAAAGGTTCAAAATATTTGAAACATTCAATTTGAGCTATTGGCGTATATATTCAGAAGAACAGAAGTTTATATTAGAAGTTTCTTTGTATTTTAAATTTCCTTTCAAGGTTTTTGTTTT
Organism: Charina bottae; assembly: GCA_023362775.1. NCBI lineage: Eukaryota > Metazoa > Chordata > Lepidosauria > Squamata > Charinaidae > Charina > Charina bottae. The sequence goes on from JALMGJ010000008.1 coordinate 26,713,204, forward strand.
GCATTCAAGCTGTATGAACTTGGGCTGTGCAACACGTTGGATCTGATTTCAAGGAGATGCTTCAGAGCATGCAGGAGTGCGAACAACACTCTCTGCTGCTTCACAATCCTGGGAAAAGACACAGTTGCTTAAAGTGTTGCATATAGTTAATGCATTTGTTAGATGTCCTAGTATCCTAGGATCCTGTAGAATTCCCCTTTATTTTTATTTATTTATTTATTCATCAAATTTCTATCACCGCCCATCTCCCTCGTCAGGAGGGACTCTGGGCGGTTTACAGCAAGATGATCTATTAAAACAAAAACATAAAATACAAATACAATATATAAAATAAGATACAATTATTAAATAGTTAAAAAGATAAGAATAGAGTCCAAGTGGCAGATGTGGTAAAAAGATCTGATTCCATCCAAGTATGTGAGGAGCATTCTAAGGCACTAGCCATCCCCAAGAGTGACTCTTCCCCTCCCAGCCCCAAGCAAGGTGGCAGAGCCAAGTTTTCAAGTTCTTCCTGAAGGTCTGGAGCGATGGGGCTAACCTCACCTCTGGGGACAAGATATTCCAAAGGGTGGGTGCTGTTGCAGAGAAGGGACACCTCCTGGACCCCGCCAGATGGAACTCTCTTACAGACGGGGTCTGCAGCATGCCCTCCCTGCATGATCGGGTGAGACGGGATGATGTATTGGGGACAAGGCGGTCCCACAGGTAACCTGGTCCCATGCCATGTAGGGCTTTAAAGGTGACAACTAACACCTTGAATTGGACCCGGAAGCATACTGGTACCCAGTGCAGCTCACGTAATAGAGGTGTTATGTGTGCCGATCTAGGGGCACCAACGATAGCTCGTGCGGCTGCATTCTGGACCAGTTGTAGCTTCCGGATACTCCCCAAGGGCAGCCCCATGTAGAGTGCATTACAGTAGTCAATGTGAGATATAACAAGGGCGTGAGTGACTGTTCGAAGGGCCTCCCGATCCAGGAAAGGGTGTAACTGGCGCACAACATGGAGTACTGCAAAGACCCTTCTGGCCACGACTGCCTCCTGCTCTTTGAGCAGGAATCGTGAGTCCAGGAGGACCCCCAGATTCCGCACCGGACCTGTTTGGGGCAATTCAACCCCATCCAGAATCAAAGATGATAATGTCCCGGATACAGAAGAGCCATTAATCCACAGCCACTCTGTCTTACCAGGGTTCAGCCGATGCCTGTTGGTCCCCATCCAGGCCCCTACAGCCCCCAGGCACCTAGAGAGGGCAGCCACAACATCACTTACCTCACCTGGGACAGAGATGTATAATTGAGTATCACCAGCATATTGATGATACCTCATCCCATGGTGACGGATTATCTCTCCCAGTGGTTTCATGTAGATGTTGAAAAGGAGTGGAGAGAGAACTGAGCCCTATGGCACCCCACAAAGGAGGGGCCAAGGCTCGGACCTCTCGCTCCCTATCACCACCGCTCCCTATCACCACCGCTCCCTATCACCACCGATTGGGACCGGCCCTGGAGGAAGGAGGTGAACCAGCACAAAACCACGCTGCCCACCCCCAACTCCCTAAGCTGACCCAAAAGGATACCATGGTTGATGGTATTGAAAGCTGCTGAGAGGTCAAGAAGAGCAAGGATGGATGCACTGCCCCCATCCCGCTCCCACCAGAGATCATCCATAAGTGTGACCAGTGCCGTTTCTGTCCCATATCCGGGCCTGAAACCTGTCTGAAAGGGGTCTGGATAATCTTCTTTACCAGAAGTAGGCAAAGTTATTGGCTCCCTCTGCCTGATTGCTCCAGTTTGGCGGCTCCTCCTGCCATGGGAGTGGCTAAACAATACAGGAAGGCACAACCCATTCGTTAGTGTTATGTGGAAACTGGGATCCCCAATCTGTTGCTATTTTAGTAATCACAGTTATACAGTATACCAAGAATAAATCCTAGTTTATGACCCTTACTTACAAAGTGAAGAACAAGCTACTTGGGTTTTTAGCTAGCTAATCACTTCATTTGGTGTTGGTAAAAGACAGATTCACTTCTATTACAGTATAATTGATGGGTTCCTTTCTTCTGTGACCTCAGGCAAGGTCAGCCTGTATATCCCATCTCAGGTGGATTCAGGCAACCCTACCCATCCTCACTTTCAGTCGACACTTCCATGTCAAGGTAGGTGTAGGTGCGGAATGACTGGCTCAGGAGTAAATGCTGGACATGGAGGGGCAATTTGCTATACTGCTTGAGTCCTGGTGACTGCTTTTGCTTGCTTTCTCTGCCCCTATTAGCTAAACTGCATTTAAGTTTGTGTGTTTGCACATGTATGTGTATAATACTGTGTATATACAGCTTGCCATTATCATCTGCTCATTAAAAAAACAAGCTGTAAATCTGTGATACGACAATCTTTTTGAAGCCAAAGAGAGTCTCAGTTTTGTCAGTACAAGTGCAGTGAAGTCAATATTTGTGACTGTAGTTCAATCTGCATTTGTGCCATTTTATATTTTTGTCTATAACAACTAAATATAAAACTGTCACATTTTTACAGTTTGCTTTATATTCTCTCTCCTTCCTCTGCAGTATTCTACTTAATTGTAGAATGCAGGATGGGAAAACATTTTCCAGGCTCAAAACTATTTTAAAATAACTGCAAAAGAAGCTGTGTAGACATGGTTATATTGGTGTATGAATAAGGAACTGTTAGTGCAAGCAGGTAGCACTAACTAGGTGGTGGTGGCGGCATAATTTTGTATCACTCTTATCTTTCTGTGCTATGAAAATATGGGATCTATATGCTGTGCTTGGTGTACCCAAAGGTTGCTGTAATTTTTTTATATATCTTATATCAATAAAATGCAACAAACAAGTAAAAACAATTTAACACATTTGTTGGCTGGGTGTGTGGGATCCATGTGCTTTTTGTAATTTAATCCTTCTTTTTATTTCTTTCCATTTATAATTGTGCCAAGCCCAATAAAACTTTTTCTATTTGCTTTTTATCACCTTATACTTTTTTCTGTACAAGTTTTTATAATAAAGTAATGCAACATGTCAGGTTATCAACTTATTTTTATATAGGAGGCATAAAAGGGCTAGATGAGACTAAAGAAATATCAGACTAATCCAAGGACACTATTTTCATGTATAACAGTTAATGCAGTTCAGCTGCAGTTTGGCCTTAACAGATTACTAGCTAAATCAGGTTCCCTAATGCAGAAAAGAAGTAAGAAATAGTAAGTTAAAGAAAGAAAAGGCATAAGATAAGAAAGAAAAATAGCTAAAAATAGTTTATACCAGCATTATTCACTGTACTTCTCCATATCTTTCTATCCTTGTAAAAAAAAATCCTTGTTTCCACCATTGTTCTTTAAATTTCTCATCATTCTCTTTCTGAGGATCTTATCAATCCCATCAAGCACTTTCTTTCTTTTATGCTGTCAATCCTTTTTTTATTCAGTCCTCATTCATTTAGCACTTCTTCATTCTTGACAGTATATTTTCTTGTTTTACTACATATACCCAGTTTTACCCCAAATCTGATAATCTTATTCTGTACAAATTAGGATCTCTAAACTAGAGACTACTTTGAAAACCAACATACGCTTGCCCACATTGTGCCAATTAGCAGTGTATTGACATGCACAGGATGCAGTCCTGCTCAATATGAGAATGGAAATCCAGCACATCTGGACAACATCAGAAGGGAGATAGCTAATCTTGGCCAAGTAAAAAGAATAATTGTTTCCTCACCACTACCACCACCATGATGATCTTTGAAACATTGGGCCATTATTTATTTTATCTATTCAATGTATACATCTCCCCTAGCTTTTTATAATATTAGCAGAATTGTCTGTTGTTAAGCTGGTAATAATTTGAATAGCCTCACTGTTATGAAGTGCAGAAAGTTTTGCTGGAATTCTGGAAAGCTATTTAATATTTACTGGAATATTTCTTTATAAACAAGTGAAGAGATAGCATGGGATAGGATCTATGCTAGAAATCATTTTCAGTGTAAGGTATAAGCTGTGGCATTTGCCGCAAACAGTACTTGCTGAATAAATAATTTGCAGTATCTACTTTGCTTTAAGAGGTACACACCAATGTGTAGTGCTTTAAATGTGTGAGAAGGGAAAAAAACCTATATTTCATTACCTACAGCACTGCAATTCCAAGTTCCTGCTATTATATTTTCTTCTAAGTACTTTGATTGGATGCAACCATGCAAATCTGCACAGGAGTGGATATACGAATTAATAGCGTGGCAGCTCAGAGTTTAACATTTTCATACATGTGTGTTGGAAACAAAACACTCTAATTTCTGGTCCTCAGTCCTACCCTTCAAGGCAGCCCAAAGTATAAACTGGAGCATCCTAGCAACATTTATTTATTGTGGTCTTGTGATTCATACACATGGGGTATGTACCTCTGCAGAGTCCACTTTGGAATCTTTTAGAGCTTATAGAATTGTTTGATGAGATACACACCATGCTGGATAACTACGAACATCTCCCTAAACTCTTTCAGTTTGTTTTCAACCACCACAACATCAGCACATTCATATCTGAACAGTTGGTCCTTGTGTTTGTCCAGTATATTTATTTTTTTCCTTTCTTCCTTCTAATTTTATTTAAACTTAACTCTTCTTCAAAAGTCTTTAGAATGGTTCATCAAGACTTCATAACCTCTCATCACAGGCAGCTGGCCTTCAACTTTATGATCTTAAGGGCCCTATTTCACAACTACCAGCATTGTGGGAACAAACTTTTCCCCTCAGATGGGCTTGTTTGTCTTGGTGAAAGTTACACAGTAGACATATGTAAACACCACCAGCATTTATTAAACAGGCTCATCACACTATTTGTCCTTGTCTGTGAATCACCTTCTGGGAGCAACCTTTAAGGATGGCAGACTCTGAAGCTATTGTAGGCTCCTCATCTTCCTCCAAGCCTCCTACCATGATGGCAGTATTGTTCTGGTGGCTCCCTCATCTCTTTGAGAGATCAGTTGAATTCTCCACTGTTTGATGTTTAGCTAATATTTGCACTGAATAAAATGTCCATAAAGGGTTTAAAGGTTTTTAAGAGGCTTGCACTCCTCAATTCCACCAAGGCTAAGAAGAAAAAGAGGAGTAAATCTTCTCTTGTCTGCTCAGTTCCAGCTGCAATAGCTCAAGTTTCTCTTCACAGTGGACTTCTCCAATTCCATTACCACCATTCTTGATGTTGAAAAATTCTCCAGTTTATACTCTGAAGTATTTCATAAAAGCTCTAGCACATCTTTCTTCTCTGGAAGAGAGACTACTTCCATCCGGGACCTTCTCCTTCTTTCTACATTAATGCATCTGTACTCATATGGCTATCTCCCTGATTCACCTCCTCCCATGGAAGGTATCTGGAGAACTATGCATCCTATAAAAAGATCCTTGCTTCCTTATTTTTCAGACACATAAAGTAGTCTTTCACCTAACTTCCCTCCAAAGTCAATTTCAGTCTTCCATTTGAATCAAAACATCATACTGCCTACCTTTTCCCCCAAGCCTTCAACACTACAAGAAATGATGCTTCATGCTGTGGATGTCGGTTATGTGTCATTTGCATTGGGACCGCCATTTATTCCTGGCCTTCCAAGGCCCATCTAAAGGGTGTGGTATATCCCCCAGCATTTTTCCAAATGGAAACAACTATTAACCTTTGTTGTGTGCTGGCCAAACAGCTGTGCTCCCTTCCAATCAAGGCTCTTCCCACAAGAGTGATGGCAGCTTTGATGGCCTCCCTCTGCAATGTTCCCCTGGTGTGTGCTCAGGCCTCCACTCAGTGTCCTTGTAGACTAGACCTGTGCTCCCAGAACGATGCATTGCCCTTTGGAAGGGCACTAGTCTCTTCAATAGCTTTAGAATGCCCAGACACCCCTTTGTGTAAGGTGCTTGCTAGTCAGCCCTATGTATGAATCATGGAGACCATCATAAAGAATTAACTGTAACTGTAGTTCTTTGAATGCCATCTGTACATTCTCATAACTTGCCCTCTATCATTTCGTCTGAGGCTCAGTACTGGAACTTTTGTGGTGGCTTTAAAAACTGAAATGGTTTGGTGGGAACCATGCCAAGGTTTATGGTACACAGGAGCAGGGTTCCTGACAAACATGTCTGTAAGTGCAAGTGAATAATTCTTGTGTGTGAATTCACATATGACTACTCAAAGAACTATAATTACAGGTACATAACAAGTTCCTTTGGAAAGCGTGACTTTGCTGCCCAGTTGTAATGAGATAAGGTTTTCCTTCCTCTCAGAACTTCCCATTCCTTCATGGCACTCAGAAGAGTGTGCATTTTAAGACAGACTGTGTCCCTGTATTCATTTAGGCAACCCACCAATAATAGATACAATGCCACAAGGCTGAAGTGCACATGTGCAGTATCTTAAAAGATCAGTTATAAAAGCACCCAGATGGGAAGAGACAGAATATTGGAGAACAATTGTATCAGGAGGATGAGTTGTGAGTGTCTCATGTGTCTCATGAGTGAGTCACATATCATAGTGACAAGTTAAAAATACTTGAGTAGATTGATTTTGGGATTTAGATTATACAATTTGAAAGCTGTAGCTTCTTAAGGAAATGCAAGTTTTTCAATCTTATTTTTTCCTGCATGATCATTCCTCCTTTTGTTAGCTGGTGGTGGGTAACTTTAATGTCATATTTATGTGGAAAAATATTTTTATGGGGCTAGGATAAAATTAGAGCTATGTGTCCTATATGTTTTTAGAATTATTGGAGGCATTAAATTTCTTTGCATATAATGCAAGATTTCTGCTGCAGCATTTCTCTGGGGTTAAAGGACAAAAATAATCCTGTTTATTATGTCCATGTCTTAGCTTTCAGAAATAGGCATCCTAATATTTTTGTTGCTAGCCCAATATGAAAGATTTCTTCCTAGGCTTTCTCATGATTCATATAATTGTTCTATACTATGCTCAAATCGCCATTATGAAGACGACTTGCCCTTTTCCATCTTTTGTAGGTTTTCACATCATATGATCCCAGGTCCTCCAGGACCCCACACAACTGGAATCCCTCACCCAGCAATTGTAACACCTCAAGTCAAACAAGAACATCCACACACAGACAGTGACTTAATGCATGTGTGAGTTGGACTTTTCCAAGTCTTTTAACAATCCTTGATCTGCAGTGCTTGGGGACTAAGTAGACATGGCAAGATAGTTGTGATGAAGGGTTTTTTTTCCTGCTTATCACTAAAATCAAGTGCTGGATATGTGCCCAAGTATGAATTTGGTATTTTCAGGTGTCACTACCTTGAATACTGAAGCTGTTTACACCGAGATAACTAATTTAGTACCAAGTCAATGAAAACTTGTTATGTTCTGATTTTAATATGATCCAACCTAGATGTGCACTGTGAAATGGATGACGGCTTATCAAAACCTATCTCACAAAGACATAAAAATATTTACATAACTAGAAATATTTTTCTTTTGGATGTAGGTGATACTTGTAGAATGTCTTTCTGATTTCCATATTTCCAATTCTAAGTGACTCTTATGATTAGCCTAGCAAGGGTATGCAGTTTAAACATACCACATTTCAAAGAAAAATAGGCATTTTATATAAAAAAGCACAATTAATACAAATTAAATACATAATTTAAAACAATTAAATTTTGTGGATTAACCCAGACATGGGACATTATATACATACAAACTGCCAAATAACACAAAACTAGATTGCTTCTGACTTGGTCATAGGTAGAGATAAATCTGTTTTAAGTGACAACAATCCCCAGATTTATTCTTATACGTATTTTGGGGAGTTGAACTCTGTTTTTCAGCTTCCATATTTTGTAGAAAAGATATATGGATATTGTTCTTTCTAAAGTAGGTGAGCTTATCACTGTTCCATCTTTGGATCTGTCATTTGACAGGCACCTTTTATACCTTTTAAATAGGTTGGATAGAAGCAGTGTCATTTATCTTTAAATTATTAGGTTTTGTTTTAATTCTCATGTTGCAGGAAATTCTGTTCCTCAACACCCCTCTGAGTGTTGATTCTCGAATTGCTAATTATTAGTTTATCCACAAGTTACTTTGCTCTTAAAAAAGCTTGTGCAGTTTTGTGTATATATCTTATAGGTCTAGAAATTCTGATAAATCTGGAAATATTTGTGTGTGCCACTGTTAAGGAACTCTAAGACTCCTTAACAAATAACAGGGGGGAAAGACTGCCAGTTAGGAATGAGGGATTATTTTTTGCTTTCTTCTTTCTTTTTCTTTATGCCTGAACACTGAAATAACCTATGAAACATTGCTATTTATAAATGGGGGAGAAATCTGTTGATCATCTGAAATGCAGTATAAAATATCCCTTTAAAGCTGAACATGATATCAATTGTACTCTGCTATATGTTCTCTTTCCTCCTGTTACCTTTAGGAAGCCTCAGCATGAACAGAGGAAAGAACAGGAGCCCAAAAGACCTCACATTAAGAAACCTCTGAACGCTTTCATGTTATACATGAAAGAGATGAGAGCGAATGTTGTAGCAGAATGTACTCTGAAAGAAAGTGCAGCTATCAACCAGATTCTCGGCAGAAGGGTATGGAAGAAATGTGCTTTTGTGTATATGCATATTGTGTATTCAGTCTATAGTACTTAATTCACCCACCATGTTCAATTAGCCTTAAGTTTGTGTCCTCTAGAGTTGTTGTGTTAAGATTCATCTAGAAGGCCCCTCCCTTATTTGTTCACAAATTGATTATGCTGTTATTAGTTAATGGAAGTGATGTGAGATAACTTAAAACAAAACCAACTAGTCTTATCATGCAAAGAAACATCAGCACAGAAATTTTGTATGCATGCAAAATGTATGTCCAAGTTCTCAGGTTTAATTCCTCAGATCACTAGTTGAAGTACCTCCAATAGGAGAACAGTGAAAAATGTTAATTCTGGAGAACTGGTGACATTCAGTGGAGTCAGTACTCTATTATGTAGATCAGAAGTATAAAGTAGTTTTATGCATTTATGTTCTGGAATTTAAATAAATGAATACCCACAAACATGCATAGACATAAAATACTAATGATAAAATATATAGGACTTCTAATCTGTTCTTCCATCTAATTCCATGTCAACTTATGTAGTATAAAGTTGAACTAGCTGGTAGAGGGCTCTATCTGGCAGATCAATACATTTATAGTTTCCTTACAGACAGTTGGTATCCAAGGTCCAGCATATTAAAGTGGTAGAATACAATGGACAGATTGCTTTCTTGTTCATCCTACAGAGTAACCTTTTGAGTTCCATATCACACGTCACTGGTGGGCAGGAATAAAGTATGTAATGGGCTGGCCAGAGCAAAGATGGGGTTGGGACCACTAAGACTCCCTCTTTTTGACACTCAATTTTTCTGGCAGACACACAGACGCTTTTTCTCTCAGCCCCCTATTCTCTGTTCTTGCTTCTACCACCAGGAGTCATCTGGGAAAAATAGCTCTTGCCAGATTTGTTTGCTTGCAAGAGTTTGATGGTTCCATGAAATAAATAAAGTCAATAGCAACCTGTGTCCCAGTTACACTGTGGTGTAATGTAGTTGCTGGAGCAGATAGCTAGATGTGTGTTATCCGACGAATTAAACCACTTATTTTCAAAAGGGGCCTGAAAATACAACCTGCATTTCACAATGAGAGTAGGCTATGACAGCCTTTCCCTGTGGAAAGTGATGCATAGATACAGTAGGCAATTCTCCATGGCTAGCTGGGGAATTCTGGGAGTTGAAGTCCACACATCTTAAAGTTGCCAAGGTTGAGAAACACTGCTCTGTACCAACACTGCATACTTAATATTCTGCTTTACATAGTGTTTTGAAAGGAAAGGAAAGGGAAGGGAAGGGAAAGGGAAAGGGAAAGGGAAAGGGAAAGGGAAAGGGAAAGGGAAGGGAAAGGGAAGGAAAAGGGGAAGGGAAAGGGAAGGGAAAGGGAAAGGGGAAGGGAAAGGGAAAGGGAAGGGAAAGGGAAGGGAAGGGAAAGGGAAGGGAAAGGGAAAGGGAAGGGAAAGGGAAGGGAAAGGGAAAGGGAAGGGAAAGGGAAAGGGAAGGGAAAGGGAAGGGAAAGGGAAGGGAAAGGGAAAGGGAAAGGGAAGGGAAAGGGAAAGGGAAGGGAAAGGGAAGGGAAGGGAAAGGGAAAGGGAAAGGGAAGGGAAAGGGAAGGGAAGGGAAAGGGAAAGGGAAGGGAAAGGAAAGGGAAAGGGAAGGGAAAGGGAAAGGGAAGAGATCTAATCAGTCTCAGTCATGTTGAAGTATTACTCCAGTACATTTTTATAAAAAAATATATGTACCATAAAAGAGTAAGAAACTTTTTTTGAACTTAAAAGTTGTGACTGTTATGCTAAGCCTAGCTTTTTACTTCCTTCAGATGTTTAACTTGATCTGTGCTTGTCAAGCACATAAACCCTTGGCTTATAAAATTAATCTTGGCGTCAGAGTGATTAGGGATCTATACGCTAGGAATAATATAATGTTTATTGCTTGGTCCCATCAAAGCATGTGTTACATGTTTGATTATTAGGTTACCTACACATGTCATATGACTAGAAATTCCTACTATGATTTTCCCAAACACTGAATTAGCTTAAGCTCTTGTCTCCCAGGATAATTCCTACATCCTCTATTGGTTTATAGCTTAATACTTAAAAAATTCCAAGATAAACTGACAATGGGCCTTTTCTGGATGGGCACTGGGGTTGTGAATCTAGAAGTTATACTCTGAGAGATGAGGTAGCCCACAATGCTGCTTGGATGGTGGCCTATATGTCACCAAGTTTTCCAATCTTACATTTTTTTCAAAATGGGCTCTGCCTCCTTGTGATTGCATGTATTTTCAGCAAGTGCCTGGCCTGATCTGAGATAGGCAGGATCAGGTCTGGTTAGTACTTGGTTGGAGTGCCACAGGGAAACTTTCTGGTAGATTATACTGGAAAGTTTTAAAAAATGACCTGGTAGAAGGGAAAGTGGAAGGCAAAAGGAAGAGGGGCCGACCAAGGGCAAGATGGATGGATGATATTCTGGAGGTGACGGACCCGACCGTGGGGGAGCTGGGGATGGTGACGGACGACAGGAAGCTCTGGCGTGGGCTGGTCCATGAAGTCACGAAGAGTCGGAAGCAACTGAACGAATAAACAACAAAAGGGATTAGAAAACCATTTCCGCATTGTTGCCAAGAAAACTATATGGGTGTCAGGAACTGAAGTCTTCTGGAAGGAGACTTTACTTACTTTCAGCATAACATGCAAGATTTAAAATATGCAGTCACCAAATATCCTGTGGTACTGTGGTGGAAATAGCAGCAATCAATCAATCAATCAATCAATCAGCAGCAATAACCATTTCTATTTGGAATTTTAACTTAAAAAAAGAACATACAAATGTATGTTTGGTGCTTTCAAAAATCAACAAAATTGATTGCTTCTCTTAATGTGAGTAGCGGACTTTACAGCTGAAAAACATTTAGTTTGTACATTTGACATTTTAGCTGAGGATATTCAATGAGCTCATTTTCTCACCTGTCTTCTCTTCACCATAACACTTTTGTATATTGTAGAAGTAACTACAGGTAGTCCTCATTTAGCAACCACAATTGGGATTGGCAACTTGGCCGTTAAGCGAAGCAGTTGCAAAGTGAACCAGGAGACTGAGTTCTAGTCCCGCCTTAGGCATGAAACCTTGGGCCAGTCCCTCTCTCTCAGCCCAACTCACCTCACATGGTTGTTGTAGGGAAAATAGGAGGAGGAAGGAGTATTAGGTATGTTCGCCACCTTGAGTTATTTATAAAAAAAATAAAGGGATAGAAAATAAATAAATAAATAAACAAACAAACAAACCACAACTGTGCTTATGATCTTACTTCAGCTTTCCTTTGCTTTAAAGACCTGCGAAGGTCATAAATGTGAGGATTGGTCGTAAAGTTACTTTTTCATCACCATCATAACTGTGAACGGTCACTGTCAGAGGCAGTTGCTAAATGAGGACTACCTGTATCTCTTTTTGCAAGAGTTATCAATAAACATTTTCTTTGATCAATATGTTTCACAAAGTAAATAGAGAACAGTGGTCTCAGATTTCTTTGGATGATTAAGGTTACTTTTACACATTGTCCCCATTTTAAAGGGGCGGGATAGGTCAGTGGTTAAGATGCCAGGCTTGTCAATCGGAAGGTCGGCGGTTCGAGACCCGAGCGCCGCGAGACCCGAGCGCCGCGTGATGGAGTGAGCTCCCGCACTCGCCCCAGCTCTTGCCAACATAGCAATTCGAAAGCATGCAAATGCAAGTAGATGAATAGGTACCACTTCGGTGGGTAGGTAACAGCAATCCGTGCATGTCAATGCTGGCTACATGATTGTGGAAGCATCTTTGGACAACGCTGGCTCTTCGGCTAAGAAACGGAGATGAGCACCGCCCCTTAGAGTCGGACACGACTGTGCAGGGGAAAACCTTTACCTTTTTACCCCATTTTATCCCTACCATGTTATGTTTTTGTGAGGCAGCACCATTTTAGCAAGCATCAGAAGTGAACTATGTTAAACATACACTTCAAGGAGCACATTAAAGAGTTCTCACTCTTCTACATAAATTATGGCCTTATCAATGGCATGTGTACCGACCTTACCTTCTGAGCACCTGGCAATTGCAGGAAAGGTCTTGTCTGTATAGCTGCTTCTATCTGAGGTCAGTTGGCTGTGTGCATCTGCCAATTCATAGAGGATTTGGCTATTGGCATGCTAGTGCAAATACAATTTTTCTAGTATTTGCACTGGTCTGTTAAAAGCAAAGCTTGGACATAGTAGCAGATGGCGAACAACTGAAATTGCTTTGTGGTGAAAGGAGAAATAGCATTGTGGGAATCTGTCCAAAGCTTTGGTGAAGCCTCTCTGTAGTGTTATTTCAGAACAGAATTTGACAGGATGATTAGTTTTGTTTCAAAGGATTGAGATTCTGCTGTCTTAAAAGCCTATTCCATCTTTGAATATATATTTCAAATCAATTAATTCATGCTATGAATTCAGTTACATGCATGCTTAATATTGCCCTTTAGAGGAGAACAGTAAAGAACTGACCCAAAAAACCTAGTTGATACTAATTTTTTAAATGTAATGTTATAATATTACATATATCCCTGCTTTCCCACTTTATAAGCATTCAAGCTGGCTTACCACAATAAAACAAAATGCAAAATATAAAAGGTGACAGTAAAATCAATAAAATCAAAACGTTGGGTTACAACACGCAAGTTTAGGTTGCCAAAATTGTGACTGAATGGCAGATAATTTAGAATATTATGATTTGGTTATGTGTCTAAAATATAAGATTTCCCCAAAAAACCCCAAATTTCCATTACTAATATTTTTAGACAGCTCTGCTTCCTTGGTAATGCAGTGTGTCTTTGGCACTTCATCTCTCTTCTTGGCTCCCTCCCATGTTTCCTGCCGTCTAGCTCTTGGAAGCTGCAAGCTTCTGCCCTAATTTCCTGCTGTGAAACAGCTGATGGGCAGCTGCAGAGATTGGATCAGGCTCCTGCTTGAAGGGCGAAGGCTGCTGTGGTTCAGGGAAGGTTGTGTGTGCGCATAGAAGAGCAGCTCGCTTATTCTAAAAATTGCCTCATGTTAAATATATATTTTTTTATGTTAAACTACAGGGTTTGGTTTTTAAACAATGTAGTGGTAAGTTCAACAATAAGAAGTGGTGCTTTAAAGGGTGTGCATTGGGAACTGGGAAGAGAACAGACTGTAGCTTAAATCCCACATGGCTGGAAAAATGACCAAAACACCCCAAGGTGGAAGATTTTGATTAGCCTTCTAAAGTACATTCTATTGTTGCTATACTGTTGCTCAGAAATCATCAAGTGAGTGCTGGCATGATTGCATGGTTAAAAAGGCATACTAATACATGAGAATAGTTGACTTAAACATTCTAATTTTTAATTACTATTATTTCTTCTTACTCCAAGTCCATCTCTTCAAGATTTCATTGCTACCAGTAATTAATCTGTGAGAAGCAAATAGCAAAAGGTCTTCGTTTCCATTCAGTTGGTTCATATTGCACCATCTCCATGTTCCTAAACGTTGCAATTGCTTTTCATTCATTGTCAAGTCAAAGCCATATTTATTCAGAGTTTCAGCAGACACACTGCCTAGCCTTTTCCTTCTGTGTTTTGTAGTTTTGTTTTGCATTTGTTTCTGTGGCATCAGCCTCTCATTCCTTAGCTGTCTCTTTTGTTGCAATGCCATATGCTGTCCCCCACCCCGAATGTAGTATGATATGTTTCAATATTTAACTCCATGCATTCCAGCTGTCCCTGTCGTACTGGACATTCAGACTCTCCGGTCAAGAAATATAGACTCATGCAATTGATTATTTATTATATTATTCCTAAACAATTTCTAAGTATTATCTTGTAATTTGTCAGGATATTGCGTATATCACATACCAAATTCAGAATCTGCTACAATATAAACTGTTTGGAAAACAGCAAATTCTCTCTTTGGTTGTGCAATATGTGTGAGTGTAATGTATGTATTGTAAAATAAAAATTAGGATAGTCAACTTTTTTTCAGGGGGGCTGAGGTCCATCCTCAAGGGGCAAGCCAATGGCTATACTCGCAAAAGTAGTGGGTGCAGCTAGGGACCAAACTAAACTTAATTTATTTCTCTTACATTTAAAAGTAATAAAAAATTATATAGTTAAAATTACTAGTCTTCGTACATGCAGTTAATAATTTCCCCTTCTGTCATATTAAAAATTAGAATTTTGTATTAAGAGGTCAACCCATCAAAAAAGAAGAGAAAAGAATTTCAGCATAAAATAGCACTTACTTAAAGTAAGCATCATGGTCTGCTTAGTTAAAATTAACAACACAAACTGATAGACTTTTTATGTCTTTTATGCTTCTCCTATGGAGACTTGGTAGCCTAGACTTGTAATGAGTTCTTAGTACTTCTTATTGTTTAAAAGGCAAAATATAAACTTGAAAGGGGGGTTATTTTAATATCATTAATTAATTTCATCAGTACCATTCTTCATCAGTATCATGGTCTTCATCTACATGGAAGCCTTTCCTTATTCAATCAATATGGAAACTATTTTGTTTAAAAGCTGTGTTTTCTTGAAAAGCATCTAAGGATCCCATGCTGGCTTTGGATAAACAAAAATTCAAAAATATATTTACAGAGGACTGTCCTCTTTTTCTTCTTCTTTCTACTATCAATTTTTCTGCTGATCACAGTTCTCTGGGAATGGGGCAGCATTTAACATTTCAGAGAGGAGCTGAGGACTATATCTCGTGGTGGTGGTGTAAAGGAAGAAAGAGGGCTGGTGTCTTGTCTTTTTAAAAATGGCACCCTATCTATTGTGGTCATTATACAACAGTTTCCGTATACTTCCTGTCTCAAAATGGTAAAAAACTGCACTGCTGGTTATTGGAAAACAGTACTACAAAATTTTGGCTGTGTGGTCAAAAGTCATCAGATTATAAAAAAAGGCAGGAGGGTCAGGAAGCTGCATGCTATCCTAAAGCCACAGATAGCCTATCCCCATGGCCTTCCACATCAAATTTCAAAGTTACGTATTTAAAAACTCAAATCTCCTCTGTCTGACATCAGTTGTGTATATTGTGCAGGTTTCTTATGTTACCATTGGTAATATGTGAGGACTCTGGATGGTTGCGGTATTTTTTCCATGCACCAGAATAAATTGGAATTCATATCCTTAGATGTCTGCACATGGAGCTTATTCCTTTTTCACTTCACTTGCAGTGGCATGCCTTGTCGCGTGAAGAACAAGCAAAATATTATGAACTAGCTCGGAAAGAAAGGCAGCTACACATGCAGCTGTATCCTGGCTGGTCTGCAAGAGACAACTATGTAAGCTTCTTATTTACATTTTCTTCAATTTGATCTCGCTGTAGTTAAGACACAGGGATCTGAATGTCCAAATGGAGCAAAAGCTCCTAGTATTGGCGTTTGGTTCACTTTGAGGTCTATATATTTTTCTCTTCTCTCTTTTTAAGACAAATTTTACATGCACGAATGGATTCCAAAATTTTCGTTGTTTTCCTGGTGCAGCTTTATGCCTATCTGAAAAATACATCAAAATGGCAATTCAGTATTAGAGAATTGTTTTGCAGACATCTGGAGCAGGGATTTATGTCCTAAAACTGATCACTGTTTTGACATAGCTTATCATATGGTTAATAAATACACATTACAATGAATCTCTTCTGAATGATGCCCTACTGGAATTATCTTGGAGTTTATCTTGGCAATGTGAAATTTGTGTGTCTTTATTTGTCATAAAGCAAACAAAATGTAGTGTGGATTGAGTAGAGCAGCAATCCTTTTGGCTGCGGGGTATCTTTTTATTTTTAAGAAGAAAGGCTTCAGTTAGCAGCACTTCTTCCAATTGTTTTTTTAATATTAAGGTTTTCACACAGCAAACTATAAAAATATTTAATTACAATTAAACAGTATATCTTCCATTTACTTTGTAAATAGTTCTTTTTTTAAAAAAATCCCTACTCAGGATAGCCAGAGACTTATTTATCTGAGAATTAGTTAAGACAGGGCCTTGATGACTCTTAAATAAACAATTCAAAGAAGAGCCTAATCCCAGGCACAGTTCTGACTTTGAAAATATAGTCTCTCACACATTCATTAAGATTTCAATCGATAGTGGGATATATCCTTAATCTCTTGTGCCTAGTTAATGCCAGATAAATAGACTTACTGCCTAAATCAGATTCCATAAAAGAGCCAATGAGTTTCAGAGCACAGTGAATCATCTTTGCCTAGTACCTACATTCATTTAACAATGTCATTTATGTGTCAGTCCATTTTGAAAACTTACTCAGTTTTAATGAATTATGCTAAAATGGAAGGGAAAAAGGATAACACCCTATCCAACTATTGGAAATTAAGAACATTAGTAGATATTTTGATTCTTAGCATGGGGATTGTAAACTCCTTTAAGAATTCAGAGCAATACTTTTGGCAGCTTCTCAAATTTCCACTCTCTGGACTACAGCTGAGTATGGCTCTCAGTTACATAGTTGTACATCTACAACTAGAATTGTGGCTTACTGTTATCGCTAACAATAACTGTATATTCCACTTGATTACTTTTTTTCTTAAATGTTCATGATATGCACATCCTGCCAGTGCAATGTCTCCCAAGTAGCATTTGCAGGATGTTTTCTTCAGTGAAATGTCATACTGTAATTTTTAATGGATTTCCCCACAGACAGACACAATTTAACCACTGGTTATGAATGATGAGTAAAACTTGATCTACTGTGCAAAGCTTAGTTTAGTGGAGGAACTTTGAGGTTATGGTGAAACATACTGAGATTTCCCTATATGAGGAAAAGGCCATGCTTGCTCCAGGAGGCTGATACAGATGTTTGCAATCCAGCACCCCTTGTTGTACAGAGTTAAATAATACAGCTGTTCTGCAATTCCCAGCAGGCAAGTTCTTCTCCTCTCTCATATTTCTGGATCAGAAAAAAAACTGCTTCTACAATTTCTGCCATGGGTTGGCCTCCATTGAAGATGATAACTACTGCATCTGGAAAGGGGTTTGCAAGTAACTTTTGGTAATATTGATGTGGACTCTCTTATTGCCTGCATCTTGCCAGCCTGATAAGGGTAGAATGGCAGGGGTTAATATAGGCAAAAATGGCTGTTGATAATAAAATATAGGCAAAGTTCAACATTCATCCTTGAGAATTGTAGAGACATAGAGACATAGTATGTTTTAGGATTGCTTATAGGGATAATCTCCAAAGGCTTTTCTTGAGTTATGTATTTCCTTATTACTCATAAATAAAGGCCTTTTTCCTACTTTCTAAAGGGAAAGAAGAAAAAGAGGAAGAGAGAGAAGCTACAGGAGTCAACATCAGGTATATCTTATGGGTAGATATTCAGGTTAAATATTTGCTGTGTTTTAAAGATGCAGCACTTTGCATCAAGTTGTAAATTTCTCTCCATAATGGACAATACATATTCTAATGATGCTTTTTAATGTCACCTTCATGGACTTGCTCTCATGCACCCAGAATTATGCCAAATTGAGAGCTTTACTCTCATTATGAAGGGATGCTTGGAATGAAGCTCTGTGGTTTGTTTCAGCAACTGGGAGAAGAAATTAATCTCCATTCTTTTGCATGTCAGTAGAGGCTTAAAGTTTGGAGAACAGTAATAGCACCAGTAAGTGTAGAACAACATAATTGCCATAATTTCTTTGCCAAAGCTATATCAATAAAGAGGGAAGAAAAGAGCCTTGAACAGGTCAGCTTGTATTTGCAACTTTCTCATGCATTGCCCCTCTTTAAAGGTAGCAGAAACTGTAAGTTATTACTGAAAATTGCAAAAGTAACACTATTTCATCAACATATATAGGCAGTACCAGCTCAAAAAAATAAGCAGCGGCGACAAAAAGTCACCTGCCTTCGATCGGAAGATCGCAAGTTCGGAGGTTTGAATCCCTAGCCCTGCGTGTGGAGTGAGCTCCCGCACTAGCTCCAGCTCTTGCCAACCTAGCAATTCGAAAGCATGCAAATGCATTAATAGGTACCACTTCGGTGGGATGGTAACAGCATTCCACGCATGTCATGCAGCCACATGACTGTGGAAGCGTCTTTGGACAACGCTGGCTCTTTGGCTAACAAACGGAGATGAGCACCGGCCCCTAGAGTCGGACACGACTGCACAAATGTGCGGGGGGAACCTTTACCTTTACTTTTTTTACCATTGCTTAGCTTCAGGAAACAGTACTTGAGAAATTGTATTGCTTGCACATGCCATGAATTGCATCTTAGCTCCTTCAATCCACTACTGACTTCCAGAAGTATGAAGAATATTCTCTTTCGGGGCTGCTGTTAAGGGCAACAACAGAGATTTTGGATCAACATATCTTCATTGGAGAAGAGTCAGCTTCAGTTGGAGCAGTTTATAAGCCTTGTAAATAAATCAGTAAATCTCATGGTTAAATTGTGAATGGCAACCTTAGTAAATTCATAAAGCTAAACAAAGTCAGACCTGTTAAGTATTTGGGTAGAAGAACACCAGGAAATCCTGGGGATGTAGGCTAGATTGGGAAGTAAAAAAAAACTTCCCAGAAGAAACCATGGCTAACCACTTCCATACTGTTGCCAGGAAAACTACAGAATCGAGCACAATTCAAAGGAGACTTTATCCCAACATACCTTTTAAAATATATATTAAAATGACCTTTCTGCTGAAAGCAACAGTGAGGTCCCCTCTTTTTAAAATAAATAAACAAATAAAATGGCTGGTATAAGAACCATAAAAGGCAGAGGAAATCAATCAGCAATGCATATTCTAGCATAAGACCTTTTATTTGGGGTGTGCAAAAAAATTATTCAGTGGAAATTTGTTAAAAGAACAATCTTCTACAGGTACAGCCCCACGAATGACAGCTGCCTACATCTGAAACATGGTAAGAATATTTATAAAAGACTTTCTGCTAAATTTATATATATATATATATAAATTTAACATTTGAAAGAAATCAAGAATTTATAGCACACGCAAATTTAATGTGCTGCCCTCAAATGAACGTTCTTATGATTAGTGGTTTTTATACCGGCTGTGTATTTTAGACCCAGAAGTTCTTTTCCCTTTTATTATCTAATTACGTCATGCAAACTAACTATACCTCACTGACTAGCTGCAAGTCTGCCTGTGAGCCCAATGATTATCATAAGCAGTTAAACCATTTTTGACTGGCATCATGCAGCAAAAATCCTCATTAGAAACAAGTTAAACCAAACTGATTTGTTCTCATCACTATTTGTGTAGTCTTGACTGGCAGGATAAGAGCATTTCTGTTTCAAAATACTTATATAAGTGTTTATATCTTATGTATGTTTGTGTGTGTATGTGTTTGTGTTGTTTCATATTTTTGAATGCTACAAAAATGCCTCACCATTTCAACACTTGAATTTTTTTCTTCCAACATTGTGATAAGGATTCTGTATGGTGAAGACCCCAATGATGCATAAAAATTAATGAAAGCTTCCTAGATTAATCTAAATATTAAAAATAAAATCAAAATCTGAATATATCTAAAATAGCAACCATTTAAGTCTTACACTGAAGTGATTTAAAGCCTGAATGGTACACTTCCCAAATCCTGTTGTTCACAATAATCTTTTGTTTCATTCACTATCAAAACAGCTTTAAACTAGATTAACTTTGTCAAGTTCTTTTTGCAAGGGAATTAATGCTTAATATGTTGAACACAGAACATCATTTTATCCATTCATCTGCTTTAGTTTTATGTCTGTCTTTTGATCAACTAATTGAACAGAAAGAAACATAACTTTAAAAAAAACACAGTTATTGGTAAGCTTATGCAGTCAATGTTCAGTAAAACATTTCTCAACATTTTTTCTCAATAGATTAGCAACTAAATGACCTTGCAGTAGATTAAAATGCAGATTCAAAGAATTATTATTTTATCCTTGTGGGAAAAGTACAGTTTTTAAAATATATATTATTAACTAATTCCATGTACTAACTTCATATAATTTCAGAACATAAATTGTGGCAACTACGGGAGCAAAGATCTTTTTGGCCTTATATTTGATTGATTGATTTTATAAAGTAAAAATAACAAGTTTTTACAAAGTATTCCAGTTTTTCCTGAAATTTGCTAAATTTGAAGAATATTCCACTTTCAAATATGGTGAAACTTCCTGAATTTTAATATATTCTCTACTTTGGGCAGGTCAGGTAGTTTCAGCTGGCTAGATACTGTATAGCTTTCAAATTTCAATTATTTATTTATTGATTTATTGATTGATTGATACTGTATAGCTTTCAAATTTCATTTATTTATTTATTTATTTGTTTATTTATTTTCTATCCCGCCTTTATTATTTTTATAAATAACTCAAGGCAGCGAACATACCTCATACTTGAATCATGTCAACTGGATTTCTATTTTCTCAGTGGAAACGTTTCGCTCCTTATCCAAGGAGCTTCTTCAGTCTGAGTAAGGTTAGTAAGGGAATCCTAAATATGTTTCTCGGTAGCTGTGTGACCTTACACCTGGGGCTAGGTCATGGTTATATTGAGATGTTATTTTAAGTCCTTTTATCATCTAAAGGAGGATCGTTAAGATCACCATGCTGCTGTTGAGCTTGTGAAATGGTCTTAATCTTCCTAGGCACAGAAGACAAAGCAGGGAGGAAGATGGGGGAAAGATTGTGCCTGAGGCCCCCACCTCTATTCAAGGAAGGATTTTCCAAGTTGGCATAAATGGATTCCTTGACCCCTCTCTCAAACCACCTATCTTCTCTGTCTACTCTGTCTAGGAATCCATTTATGCCAACTTGGAAAATCCTTCCTTGAATAGAGGTGGGGGCCTCAGGCACAATCTTTCCCCCATCTTCCTCCCTGCTTTGTCTTCTGTGCCTAGGAAGATTAAGACCATTTCACAAGCTCAACAGCAGCAT
Organism: Charina bottae; assembly: GCA_023362775.1. NCBI lineage: Eukaryota > Metazoa > Chordata > Lepidosauria > Squamata > Charinaidae > Charina > Charina bottae. The sequence goes on from JALMGJ010000008.1 coordinate 26,734,727, forward strand.
GGTGATCTTAACGATCCTCCTTTAGATGATAAAAGGACTTAAAATAACATCTCAATATAACCATGACCTAGCCCCAGGTGTAAGGTCACACAGCTACCGAGAAACATATTTAGGATTCCCTTACTAACCTTACTCAGACTGAAGAAGCTCCTTGGATAAGGAGCGAAACGTTTCCACTGAGAAAACAGAAATCCAGTTGACATGATTCAAGCTACAGACAATTCCACCTGGATGACTGAGAACCTTCATAGACATATACCTCATACTCCTTCCTCCTCTTATTTTCCCCACAACAAGAACCCTGTGAGGTGAGTTGGGCTGAGAGAGAGGGACTGGCCCAAGGTCACCCAGCCGGCTTTCATGCCTAAGGCGGGACTAGAACTCTCAGTGTCCTGGTTTCTAGCCCAGCACATTAACCACTAGACCAAACTGGCAATAATACTTATATAATTTATATTTTAATAATAGTGAAGGGGTGTCAGGGAGACACTAGAGAGCAGAGAAGAAGGCTGGACTATAGATAAGAAGCGAGCACGTAGCTCAGAGAGCCTAGCCTATTTTCCCAAACCTCAGAAGAAAGCTCCGCCCTAGGGTGAGCTGATATACTTGGGAATCTTCAGGCACTGTTAGTTTAGCAGGATTTTGCTTGTAGGTATGCAATAAACACTAGAGACTAGATTCCTGGCCTCGGCGTGTTATTTCTGCATCTACACACGACAAAGGGTGAGTGTCTTCAAAAACCAAATACACTATCATACAGGTGTTTCCAGTTGAAGTATACATTGAATTTGGGTCCAAATAGTGATGACTCTGTTAACATAAATACTTGCATCATCACATTTTTCATCAAAAATTTATTGTCATTTGTATATTGGGAAATTGGCTTCTTGGGTGGGTAGGGGGCTGCAGTTATAAACTGATTGTCTTGTGTAAGTGTTAAGAAATCAGAGGTCTAACCAAAAACCTGTAGTCATCAGTGAAGAAAACATTAAAAGATAGCTCATCTGAATTCTTCCTGCTTGTCTTCCTGACTTACAGTATACAGAATCATAGAACTGGAGGTACCCAGTCCAACATCTTCAGTGCAGGAATTCCAGTTAAAGTATCCCTTTCAGATGTCCACCTTGCTGCTTCTTGAACACATCTAGTGAAGGAAACCTTCCATTTCTCTGGGCAATTGGTTCCAGCGTCAAATTGCTCTTTTATGCAGGATTTTTAAACATTTAATTGGAACATGCCTTCCAGTAATATTCTGTTCTGCATCCTGTATTCTAGAGTGATTGAAAATGAGTCCAATTATATGTATGAATCTTTTCAAGTATTTGAAGAATGTTATGATCTGCCTCTTCAGTCTTATGTTCTGGAGGCTAACCATTCCCAAATCCTCCAGACTTTCTTTATAGGACTTAGTGTCTAATCCTTGGATCATCCTCATTGCTCTTCTTTGAATCTGTCCCAGTTTGTCTGAATCTTTTTTAAAATATGCCCAGAACTGGACAAATCTTCAAGGTATTATTATGCAAAGTGTTATTACCAAAGCACTATTTCTCATCCTATACCTATGCATTTGATTTCTCTTTCCTGAGGAAATAACTTTCCATTGTGATTCCATTGTTTCCTTTAAATTTCCATTGGTTTCCATTAAGTTTCCTTTATCCATTTCTTCAAGATCAATATTCTTTTGAATTTTATTTCTGTCTTCTAGGGTATTTTTTATCCCACCCAATTTTGTGTCATTTGCAAATATGATAAGCATTCCCTCTTCCTCTTCATCTAAGGCATTAATAAAAATGTTGAAGAGTACAAGGCTCAGGACTGAACCCTAAAATACCCACTCAATACTTCATCCAGTTTGATGAGGAATTTTTAAGTACAATTTTTTGAGCCAACTATATATCCACTTAATTATCATACCCTCCAGTTCATATTTAACGAGCTTGCTAATCAGAATGTCATGGAGTACTTAATCAAATGTTTTGCTGCAATCAAGATACATTAAGTCTACAATATTTCCACAATTTATTACAGAAGTTAATAACAATGAGATAAAGTTAGTCTGGCAAGATTTGGCCTTGAGAAATATATGCTGACTTTTGGCAATTACGACATAGTTTTCAAGGTGCTTATAGAATGATCTTTTTATGATTTGGCCTACAGTCATCCCTGGTGTAGATGTCAGAGTGACTATTACGTAGTTCTCTGGATCCCTCTTCAAATATACAAGCTCCATCAGCCCTCTGGCACTTCATCCATTCTCCAGGATTTATTAAACATGAACAAGTTCATCTTCCCATAATTTAGGATGCAGTTGATATGGTCCTGGACTCAGTCAACTCATTCAAAATAGGCATTCTCCAACCAAGTCCCAACTTTACACATTCTAAACTTTTGCTTTCCAGATAGACGCAGCCAAAAATACTGGTACACCTGCACTTTTCCCCAAAGAATCCAAATTTTGGGGCAAAAGTGGAGGGGTTCCAATACTTTTGGCCGTGTCTGTACAGCTCTACAGTTTTAGGCTACCTGCATGTACTCTTTCTTGGTGACATGTCCCTCTTTCTACTTTCTACTTTCTATTTCTGTACTTTTTTTTTTCTTTTCAGTACTTTTGTGTAGCCACATTGGCTTCTTCTGCTGCCCTTTTCTTCTCCTCATAGGAATATTTTCCAGTTGTACGTTAATGTTTAGTATTTTTTAGGAACGCTCTTTTCCCCCCTGAATTTTCCTGCCATGGAATTATGTTGAGTTTATTAAAATCCACTTTTTTTTTGAAACACAAGGTATGCAAAACATTCAGCAAAGCATGTAGCTTTTTAAATTTATGTTAAACCCAATCACTTTCCACCAATATTCCTGTTAACTTCCACTTTTTATGAATAAGTCTTCTCATATTCCATGTACTCTCTGCCTCTTCCATTTCCCGGTGCTGCCCATTTCCCTGCATGCAACATCTAAATGCTATGAAGTCTGCAAATCTTGCAAGTGGGATAAATTGTATGCAAAGTAGAGACAAGTTAATTAGCCTGATTTTTATAATCCTCTCCACAGTATTTGGGTAACTTGGCACTCTGTATGTTATCACTTGCCACAAGCAGAAAAAAAGACCAGGAAGTTTCCATTCTTTTAAAATGGGCCTGTAGGTCACATCCAGCAAAACAAATGCCGAAGATTTCTTAGATCAGGGGCAGGTAGATTTTAGGCTTTCAAGACCTTTAAAAATAACAGCTAGCTTCTAAGCGTAGTCTCAACCCAGGAATTTGCCTTCAGTTCTAAAACAGCTTTCACCTACGTATGTCCTTTCCCAAATATTGTCCCTAAACCTACTTGACCTTAGAAATCTAATTTAGGAAAATAAAATGGCGTGGTTTTGCTGATATTTGTGGTCATATAAATCTACATAAAAATAATACAATAAATAAACCAAATTGATTCTGGGGATCTATGTGGAATGTTTGTATGGATCATGTTCCTTGGTGTTTGGGTCTTTTAGCTATTGTTGTCTTTCCCCATCTTTAATATTAAAAATAAGAAAAAACTCTGGAATGTGAAATGAATGAATAGGCTAGTGATTCTTCTTGCTCCATAAAACTAGCATGCAAATGGCAGGAGAATCAGGATAAGCAAAAGGATGCATCAAACAATGCACGATTAGTTAAGCTGCAACAGGAAGAAGGGATAACTGCTAGTTTAGATCAAACTACAGTGAAATCTCAATTTACCCAAGTTCACAGGTAGCATTCCAAATTTCCACTGTGATTTATAATTTGTATAATCTGCATGACAAACATCAGACAAATGATGTCAAATCCTTGCTATGCCATACTCTCCAACTCAATGGACATTTCTGAATAAGAAAACAGAGTAACAGAAGTGAAGTAAATGGGACTTCACTTTATTCATAGTGTTAGAAGCCTCTTTGGACATTTTACTTCAGGAGTTAAATTAAAATTAGCTGATTAACAGGATTTAGGTCAAGCAGGGAAACATTTTCTGCTGCATTCAAAAGAAAAACACCTTCTAACCAGGCATTTGCTTTGAATAAAAATCTCACTAGTTATTTCAAGATCTGCCTGTCATTTCTTGAATGTATCTGGTTTACTACTGTGGCAAGCAAGATGCTGCACTGTGAAGCATTTACATTTAATTTAATTTCTGACAGGTCTTTTCTGTTTAAGGATGGAAATGGTAATGCTGTTAACCCAAAATTTTCCAAATATTATGGAACTATATATGGGTTAATCTGAGGGTACGCAGTTACATTTTTTTCCTGCTTTGAAACTTCTGATTAAATAAAAGAAAAATGGGAAGGGGAATCAAAGATATTATACTGAAAAGTAGAAATATTAAATTTGTATGGCTATGTCCCCCCCCCCATAGTGCAGAGTGCACTGTTACAGCACACCAAGTATCCTTTTTAATGAAAGAACGTGAATGCTCAGACTTTTTCGCTTCTCTTGCCCTCCACGTTGCATCTTTAGGAACGGCAGCAATGAATTTCTTGACCTTTTTTTTAAAAAGCCACCAGGCCACACAAGTCTACTGTACTTTGAGGCCTCAATTTTATTCTTTTTTACTTGCACATGTTGAGATCTTACCAAGATCTGTTGTTGTTTTTTTAGTAAGAAAGCATTATCTAATGGCAAGAATTTATTTAAATTTAAATCTGGAATTTAGAACACCAAACATAAAATGATGCATTCAAATGTAATGTACTTGTTAAAAGCTGAAACTGTCAAATTATCGTGTTGACTTCATTTTTAAGTCATTTTAACTTATTTAACTCATTTTTAGAAACTACTAAGAAATTGGTTTTGTTTCTTTAGAACAAGCTGTGAAAACTTCAGTAAGCATAAAAGGAATAGGTTGTCTCCAGTAATTTATACTAAAATTATTCTTAGTTTTCAACCAGCCATCCCAAATTCAGGTCTATCCATTGACTGAAAAGCTGAATGAATACCCAGCTGTTAACACAACGCTGAGTCAACACTAGGCGTAAACTAGCGTTTCGGTATCTTTGTTGATATTTATTTGGTGGAGAAAATAACATCTCATGAAGATTGTGTTATTACATTATTTAATATATTAGATTATAAACTAGGTTGTAACACTGCCGAGGGCCTGGCTTTTCCTGTTTGTCTGTAAATAGAGTGACACCTGCTGGAGGAATTGGAGAAATGAAACTTTTGATTTAGAGTCCATTTTTTATGCTTAAAGTTTTGTCACCAAAACATAAGCATAACACTCTCTCACTATTATAAAGCTTTACTTAATGATGCCCACTCTTTCCTAATCTGGTACTTCCCAGATAAGTTGGGAGAAAGTGGTGAGATTCCATATTGTGGACTCTTCAGTATTATTGACCTTGCAGGTTGGACCATATGCTGTCCATACTGAAGACTTATCTAGGTTCAGTTTTTCATGCCATAGTTACATAAATACTTCTGTGCTTCTGGGGGAAAAAAATGAAAACTGCAGTTGTTGTAAAATGCTGCAGCCATACCTGGGGATGCTTGGAGCATTTGCCTTCCATAGTTGTGACAGATTCACAAGTTTCTAATTTGTTTCCATCACAGCTTAAATGAGATTTACAGCCCTAAATGGCTTGGATTCACATTATCTGAAAGACTGTCATGTCTTAGGTAACTTACACATTCACTTTCCAGCATGAACTGCTGTGGCCTTCCAGATGTTATGGAACAGCATTTCTCACATTAGCCATGGTGGCCAGGGTGATGGGGAGATGAAATTTAGCAGTTAACTGGAAGGCCATGGGTCCTTAACTTAGGTTGTCAGGAATGCTGCCTTCAGAATTGTTATTAGTTGAGATACATTTTCCATTGGGGGAGGACAGCATGTGAAACACCCTACTCTCCTTACTGGTTCAAAAAGCAAATTTGCAAAACTTTGAGTCTCTTTAATTTTAAAAAAGGAAAATATGTATCAAACTAAGGTAATGGCAATGTATTATTTAGGTCCATTATTAATATAAAAGGGAGACGAAAATTCTGCTTCTCTCAAAATTACCATGAGAAAATATGATGGAATCAGTAACACTTTTGACTTGTGGCCTAGTCCATATTACTAGAGAATACTGACACAGTATATAAATACAGGGAAGGCTTGGAGCCTCTCTAGTACAGCCAAATGGAAATAAATAAATACATAAATACATACACACGCAAGCAAGCAAGACAGAACAGGCTATTCCTCTGAATAAGGTAAATGTTGTTGGAACTGTCAACAGAACAAAATATTTTAGTTGAATTATTTGCTATTTAATGAATTCGTTACATTGCATGTTAACTCAGTGTTTTTTTTAAAAGAGGTTATTTCAGTAAACACTGATTACTTGTTATTATAAGGAAAGATAAAATGTAATACATAGTAACACATCATTAGTTATAATAGCCCAAGATTGATTGATTTAATTCTTATCCCTTTATTATTTTTATAAACAACTCAAGGCGGTGAACATACCTAATACTCCTTCCTCCTCCTATTTTCCCCACAACAACCACCCTGTGAGGTGAGTTGGGCTGAGAGGGAGTGACTGGCCCAAGGACACCCAGCCGGCTTTCATGCCTCAGGCGGGACTCCTGGTTTCTAGACCAGCACCTTAACCACTAGACCAAACATTAAATTGCTGCTCCAGCTAATTACACTTGGCCCGGCAAGGTTAACATTAAATTGATTTATTTTTAGGTTGCTCCCAGGTAGCATGGCTTTTATTGTGCGGGCAACACTACATTTTACCTGGGGCCCAGATGGTGTGGTTTTTATAATCTTCCTATATTTTTCTACCTTTTCTTTTTCTTTCTTTTTTTTTGCCACAGAAAATTCACTATGGAGCCAAAAGTTAAATAATTTCATGATGTTTTTTGAGTGGCAGAACAAAAAGTCTTCCATCTGAAAACAGCCTAGAGCTTGACAGAAATTTAAGGCCAAATAAAAGGAACTTAGCAGATGCATGCTGTTATATGCCACTAAATTATTATGCTGACCTTAGATTTTGAGTTAAGTTTTATATTCCATTGCAAAGTTCTCAAAGGAAAGCAATAAAAATACTGTAACTTGGAAATGCATGGTAAATGAGAAAAGATTGGAAAGTGCCACTATAATGTAACTTAGATGTTGTTTTAAAAAAATAGTTTTTGCAGATAAAAGTCAGACTCTGTAAGGAACTATCAATAACATAAATTTAGAACACAATAAGCAGTTTTGGATTAGAATTTTGTATGAAGTGCATTGTAATTATTTAATGATAAAGAGAGCTGTAGAACAAATTGCTGGAGGAAATGTTGGAAACTTGAGTCAAATGGATGGTCATTTTCTCAGGTGGTTTAAATCATGAGATTTTGGCATGAGAGAGACTAGTTTCGATTCACTTTCCAGTCCATTTTAGCTTGAGGTCATCCATTAAAGTTATTCTAAGTATATATATTTATTCATGAACAAATCCAATCAAAAACCTAAAAAATATTCTTTTGTGTTAAATATATCTTTGCTTGCTCTAGTCCTTTTCAAATTGTACACTACAGAAAAGGACAAAACCTTATTGGGAATTTCTTGGGAGATAGTGGGGAGATTAAAATCCAGCCTCTGATCTTTGCATGCCACAAGTCTTCAATTATGCCCCCTTCTTGCTGCCAAAATTTCACTGTTATCTTTCAACTGTGGAGCTTTTTTTTAAAACACCCAACAACTGAGGAACAGTTCCTCACTTCTCTGCTAGTCACAGAACTGCACTACAGCGCAAATGGCAGAGGCAACAGATCTAGTTTTGTGGCTGAGGCTCAAGGCTTCACATATGCTAAAATGTGACTTGCAGCGCTTTGCTTTGAAGCCTAACCACAGCCAGGGAGCTGTAATTGCTGTCTTTGATTGCACCGACTTCACTTGCGGGTTGGGCTTTGCTTGGGCATGCCTGGGTTGGCCAAACTTCAGCTGCAGCCCTCCAGTGGAGCCTTAGATGTGGGAAGTCTTCCGTCTCTGTAGCACATACCTGTGGTTTCTTGAAAGGAATCCTAGCATGACCTGTTTCATATCTGCTAGGGAACTCCATTATGTTCCTTTAAGGTTCCAGTCAGTTTATCAGTAGGAACTGGAAGGATCTCCAGTTTTTCAGCTTGCAATTGCAGGAGGCAATGTTGTTGTTGCTATAATTTTTATTGGATGAAGGACTTCAATTCACAAAACAACTCTGTAGCCGTAGCATTTATCTTTAAAGAAGTAGAAAGCAGAGACCTACATTTAAAGTTGGAGGTACCCTCTTGTAAAAATTAGCACTCGCATTTTCAGTTGTATGAAAATGGGATCCATTAAGAATTATGGGGATGCTTGGAAAGAAAAATCACGGTTACTGTCAACATCGGTCCCCTTTTTGAAAAGGGTGGGCTGAAGAAAGACTGGACATTATTTTAATCTCCCCACTTCAAAGAAAGGCTTCTGGAAAGAGAAAGGGTGTGGGTTGGGGGGACGGGAACCATCTCAACAGAAGGGCACTTCATTTCCTACAGCAAGGAATACATTCTTGGCTGCTAACAGAGAGGAGCTCTGAATTGCTCTGCTTGTACTGTGAACTGCTGGCTCGGTGCCTGAAGGCTATTCCTCAACAGGAAGCAGAATGTTTTAATGTAAGACTGAGAGGAAAACCTTCCCAGGAAGAGCAACCTGGACCAAACCTTTGAAAATCTGGGATGAAAAGGCCTAAAGTAAATATAAATCAGCAGGGTGCTCTCTTTCCAGTGGTTTCTTTGCTTTTTTGCTTGGCCTCTTCTTTGTCCTCCTTGAAAAAGAAAGTCCTTCATGGATCTTTGATCCCCTTCTCTTCTGGAGCAGTTTTTTTTAAAGGAAGAAGCTGAAGAGGCTTTTTTTTTTAAAAAAAAAGCTATGGATAGGTTAATTTTATGAGGAAATTAGAACTAGGTTAGTCAGAGGCACACCGCCGCAGTTGAAGGGGTGGGGTTTTTTCCAGAGGATTCTGGACTCTGTTTTTTTCAAAGGTTAGGAAGATTTAATGGGAAGAAATAGTAGGACAAGATAAAACTTCTGCAAAATAGCAAGTGTTTATATCCTCTCTGCATTGGTGAATGGGGTAGAAGTTACAGTATATCCTGCAAACTTAAAAGCATGATTAGGCTAGGTTTTGTTTGTCTTGAACAGTTATTTCCCTGAAACAATTTTGCCTATTTATAGTAATATGCTTTTGCCTATTTATAGTAATATGCTTTTCCACTTCCTCATCTGGCAGGTGTTCTGTGTGTTACGCTATATACTGTATATATATAAAAAAAAATACAAAGATTAGCGCTTCAGAGAGTGAAACTGGAAGTCAGTGGATTAAACACAGTAGTCTAGAGTATAAAATATGTATTATGTTAACAGATGCAATAAACACACATTTGTGTATACTCCATAATATGATATCCTAAAACTTGGGTGTTTTTTTGCTGGATTTAGACATCAATTTGAAAAGAGTATAAAGCAAAAGTCATTGCCTTCATAAGGTTTACCAAAATCATATGAACAAATGTGAAGAGCAGAGAAGAGTCACTTGCTACGATGGGCGGCTATAGAAATCAAATAAACAAATAAATAAGCAGGTGTCTTCCAGATTTTACCTAGCCAATGTGACCAATGGTCAGGGAAGCTAGGAGTTGCAGTCCAAAACATAAGAAAGGTATCCGGTTGGACCCCCTTCAGATTCATGGATTTCAACTCCTAGAATTTCCTAGCCAGCATGGTGAATGCTTAGAAGAGGCCCAGATTGTGAAGGTGGTCTAAGGCAGGGTTCCTCAACCTCAGCCATTTTAAGATGTGTGGACTTCAACTCCCAGAATACTCCAGCCAGCAATGCTGGCTGGAGTATTCTGGGAGTTGAAGTCCACACATCTTAAAATGGCTGAGGTTGAGGAACCCTGGTCTAAGGTATTACATAAATAGTAAACGTGTATACTGTAATTAAACCAGCGAATGATACATAATAAAGTACCTTGATACACAATTCAAAAAAAAATCTGAAGGTTTTCACTATATATTCTCTGCAGGTGGGAAACGACACACATTCTCAACCTGCAAGACAAAGGCAGCAACATCAGGGCCTCTTCTTGAAATGGAAGCTTGTTAAAATCTCCAGGGATGTCCTTCATCTAAACAGGCCACTACTAAGGAGTATGTTTAGGATGTCGAATTCTACCCTGCTAAAGACCTTGAACCATAAAGACAATCACTGCCACCCCCTTCACCATCCCAGAGTTCCAAGCCCGACTCAAAAAGGAGAGCCATGAGCAGCATTTCAGAACTTCCCCCCTTTTTATCTCCACTCCGCCTTACGCTCCTCCATTTGTATCTTCTATGTTGTCAGTACTGAGTCAGCAACAAAATAGTTCAGCTGTATTTGTTTTGCTTTAGCCAAAAGAATGATGTAAGGCAGCAGCAACTTCCATCCTACCCTTTCACACCGAAGGAACAAAAAATAATGTCTTGAGGAAGACATAATCCAGTTTATTTAATGGTGCAAGAGGATCAATCTTGGATTTCAGATTCTAAACAGATAAACTTGAATGCTTCTATATTTTAGTTATTGCCTTGGTGTACATTTTTATGGACTTTGAGCTTTTAAAGAAGCATTGAAATCCCCAACCTCCCCCCCCCCAATTTTTTTTAATAAAAGATTTTTAAATAATAATAGATTTCTTTTTTTCCTGCAGAAGAAGAACGAAGTATTTGGAGGATAAAACCCTTTTGTTTTTGAAGTAACTATTTGCAACAGATAAAATCATTGTATATGTGCATTAAACATGCGATCCACTTCATCTGTCTGTATGTGTAAAAGCAACATACCTTATTGGATCTGATTTCAGTAAACTCTCCTACTCGCCTCTCTGAATTTCCTTGTTTTTTTGGAAAAAAGCCCAGCACTTGGATTATTACTTCGAATGTTCTGTACTTGTATCTGTTTCTGTTAGCCTGTTTAGTGGGATTTTATGCCAGTTGTTGAAATGAACATTGATGTACCCAATTTTTTTTTTTAGTTTAAGGCATAGCCTTTGCCAAAAAAAATGGTCAACCAATATATATTTTGTCATTCCAATTTGAGTTAATGTGCTGAGCATTTTTTGTTGTTTTAATGTTTTTTTAAAATAAAAGCTTTGTAATAAAACTACAAAATGCTTATTTTGGGGCCTGGTTAAAGTTAAGTTTCTTGGTTTAATTTGTTTCGTTTTGCAGCTTTGGTAGATCCAGATGAAGAAAATGTGGTGTATCTGCTCTTTGAAAATGTGTATGTCCACATGGCAGGGAAAAAAATGCAATCCAGCTAAAGTGTTTTTATTGATGACAATTATCCTGCTCCTCAGCTGCAAGAGCCCCCACCACCACCACAAGTCTGCTTCTATGAGCAATAAACACAAGCAAAAAGAAAAAGAGTGATGGAAAATTGAGGGGAAAAACAACTTTGACACTAGGTTTAATCATTCTTATAAGGACCATGTTTAACTGAGTAATTTAAGACTGCATTCTTTTGCACATTCATGGAAAAAGACTCTGAGCCTTCTGCCAGACATGGGAGGAATTAGCTTGTCTTTATGCCTCTGTTGTTTAAAATTGATCCAACTTGTAACTTCTGGATTGTACCCTATCATATGATGGCCAGTTCTGTGTCATTGGGTAACACTGGGTAACATCAACTTTTAAATAATGAGAAGCTAACCAGGTTTCTAGGTTTCTCTTGCATATGACCAAGCATTTATAGATTAGCTATTATGTTTTTCAGGGGCCTACTGTGAGATTAGAGAGTAGTGTTTTCCCTAGCGCTGGCTGGGGAATTCTGGGAGTTGAAGTCTACACATCTTAAAGTTGCTAAGATTGAGCAACACTGCTATAGAGAACACAGGCATTACTTTGTAGGATATTTTACCTAGCAGAATAGGTATTACTACAATAAAAAGAACTGTAAGTTTGTTTTTCTGGGCTGAAAAATGATTTAACGATATCATCTTATTGAAGGATTCAAATGGGTGACATTTGGAGAACTTTATAATAAACATTGGGTGGAACAAATTGACTGTTAATGCAGGGAACCATAAATAGCTACCTAGTTCAATCCAGTTGTTGCAAAAGTTCCATAATTGTGAACACCTTTGGGTGAGTGAGTTTGTAAGATTCCAAGTACAGAGAATTGCAAGATTCTTTCATTTACTTGAGAGGTACTGTACATCACCTGAGAGACAGGGCTGCTTAAAGCCTTCATTGTTGGCCCCAGAAACCTCCAAAGTACTTGGTTATAATTTTTAATGCAACGTTCACTAGATTTTATTTTTATTAAACTGAAATGTAATGTAAATTTAAAATGTTTGTACTGCACTTACCCACCACTTTACAGAGTATGGGCCCTCACGGATAACTCAACAGGTTCACTCAAGTGCTGCTCCTAGCACAAGTGGAGTATGTTTTACCCTAAGGCAGTATTTCTCAACCTTGGCAACTTTTAAGATGCTGGCTGGGGAATTCTGGGAGTTGAAGTCCACGCATCTTAAAGTTGCCAAGGTTGAGAACCCTGCCCTAGGCACTGCAACTGGACCTTTAATTCTAGACCATTCCTCTACATCCTTTTTCAGGCCAAAGGTCACTCTTTAAAAAGGAGGAGACAGGATCAAGTAAACATTTTAAATTTGAATTTAAATGAAAATTATTAATATGGTTCCTCCCTAGGTTATTTAATTATTTCTCCTTTCTGGAATTATATCTGGAATCTCCTTTCTGGCAGTTTCTGGAATTGCTCCGGGAGCTTCTGAGGAGCATTTCCATTGCTCCTACTTGCTATTATCTTGCACAGTGGCACAACTGTTTTTAAATGGAAGGCCTATGAACTATAGATGCTTGATAAACTTCTCAGCCTACAGCTGCATGTCTTTGGGGCTCTTTAACTACTAAAATTCAAATATGCAGTGTCTGTATGTGTCTATTCTTGCATTTTAAGTTATGCTGCAGCATAGATCCATTGGCAAAAAAGATGCCTTGCAGCCCCCAAACTACCTTTGCGGAAAGAAGCTACAATATTCTTTTTTAATATTTGTATGTATGATAAGTTTTCCCTTTTTATTGAACATCTGTGCACGGTACTGAGGACTGCAGGCTGTGACTTAACGTGAGGACTCCACCCATGGGCTTAATCCTGATTGATTGTTTCTTTGTAATATGAGCAGGTGTCAGGTAGTTGAGCAGTTCAGACTCTTGACCTTAGAAAGGAACATTGCAAAGCATGTATCTCGCATCAACCTTCAACTATACCCATAGGTGGAGCCCCATCCTCTAACTGAACAGTTCCCCTTTAGGGCATCTTATTCCATGCAGTGTGAATTTGCTCACAGCTGTCCTGTCTGCCACTCAATGCAAAAAAGAGGACCAAGACAACTAAGAAAGGCAGTATTCTAAATTCCAACCAGTACTATTTTGAGTGTGTTCCACTCTTAAGTTGTAAGTAGCTAATAACAGTTTTGCTTCAATTAACATGATTGCTACTTAACAGAATTCCAAAAAATACAAACAGAATCATACAAATTCAGTAGTTAGTATTTTAGCATCATGTCTCATTGCATTCATTTAAGTCAATGTTTTCCAAATTTAAATCCTCATTAGGATACTCCAAGGGTTCTGATGAGCACATCAGAAGAAGACAGGTCTTCTACCTTTGAGGACAATGCTACCATTCTGTCATTTTATTAAATAAGCTTATAACCTGCATTTTTCTCCAGAAGCTCAAGTGGAAAAAATAGCTTCCCATCTTTCCATTTCCCCTTGTGATTTTCCATGGCTGAGGGTAGACTTCAACCTGGCATTTCCTGTTGCTAGTTCAATGACTTAATCACTGCACCATATTGATTCTCAATGTCAAAACAGTTCCTGCAAGCCACCATTTAGTATAATATTTTAAGGTGGTCTATTCATATTTGCTTAACATAGGAATCATCCTTTTCTCCTTTAAAAAAAAAAGTTCCTCCTGCCTTTCTGGTGTTCAAATTCTGTAGCAAATTTGTTTTATATGATGCAGTCACAGACATGTAGCCTGCAAACTGAATGATATACAAAGGCATAAAAAAAAGAATATATAGTATATTCTAGAATATATAATATTCTAGAATATATAATATGTAGTAAAGAGTCCCCCTTTTGGGGGGAGATGGGCAGTGATAGAAGTTGGATAAATAAATAAATAAAAATATATGCTGAACCTAGCTGTATACTAATCTAAATGAGTGCAATTTGTTACGGAATAAAGTGCTATTGGATGAAATGGAAAATGTTAATTCACACTCTGCTTTTACACTGCCACCTACTGGAAAAAAATCAAAGCAAATAATGGAAGTATTTTATTCATATTAAAATTTCTACTAGCTTTTATGGATGATTACAAACTGGAGATGTCCTTAGATCCATGGTAGTTTCAAAAAAGGCACTTGAATATGTAAAGCTCCCCAAATTTAAAATATAAGACCACACTGTGGAAATAAATTGTTCAGCCTTTATAATCAAGAGACAGCACTGACTGGTTTTTATGGCCCTGATTAAGCAGTATTACAAATACTGTATGGAAATTATCAGCAGTTATCCTTACACGTGTCAGAAAAACATGGCGCATTAGAAAGTTCATTTGTATTTGTAAAATCCTTCACCAGTCTTCCTTCCAAGTTTCTTCTCCTCTACCAATTGATTTAGAAGTTGGCTTGGAGCAAACAGAGGATTGTCTGGCTCCAGTGAATGCCATCCTGATTGGGGGGAGAAGGGAGGGAAAAAACACAGGCATTAGGTAACAGCTCAGTGTATCACAGATATTTATATATTTTTCAAACCTCTTCATGCACAACTAAATTACATTTTTAATGGAGTGGTAAGGAAAGATGGCTGTTCCATATTTGTACTCAGAGCAACAAGAAAATTTCAGTTCAAATATTTCAACTCTCTTAAAGGAATCAATGTGACTGTTTTCAAGTTGTTAGCTGGGACAAAACTTCCCGACTCTCTCAACCCTATACACAATTGGGAGGGTGGGAATTGGGTCACCAGTCTTTTTTCCTGGGAATTTTACATATAATATATCCCAGATTATTCATAATACTCTATTGAAAAATACAAGAAGTGGGAAAATAATATAGGCTTTTCATGCTTTTATTTTCCTAATTTGCAAGTCAATCCTGCCTACCTCTTCCTGTTGATTCCATAGTTCTAGAAACAATGTCAGTAAAAACAGATGTAATAGTAAGGATAGACAAATTGATCACACTTGCTGTATGTGACCCGCCCAGAGTCCCTTGTATGGGAGATGGGCGGGGAATAAATTGAATAAATAAATAAAATAAATAAAATAAATTAAGACACTGATGAAAAATCTCCATCAAAAACCAAACAAAACTTTTCCAGCATGACTCTTTCTAGATCTTCAAACAGAACTCCAGTTCCTTATGATCCATGAACACTCCTTATGAAAGTAATAGCCAACCTAACACCTTATCATGATCTTACAGGAAAAAAGATCCAAAGAAAAGGATGAAAAGACTCACATTTGCTTTTCAACAACAAAAAGTTACATTCACTTCTCAAGGAGAACTGAAACAGTTCAACAGAGATGTAAATGTTCACCAAATTAATATGGCTCTTTGCAGAGCAATGATATACACACCGTCTATAATGTATTTAGTGGTATCCAAGCCGACATAGTCTGCGAGTTCAAATGGGCCCATAGGATAACCTGCCCCAAGTTTCATGGCAACATCAATATCTTCCTTTGATGCATCTCCTAGACAAAAGATTGACAGCTGGATTGACAGAGTTCTCTCTCTCTCCTTTCATTTATAACATAAACCTGGGGCTCCTCATTATAGACATAGCATGTCAAAACTCTAGTAAATCAGCAGCTTTCCAGAAGACAGTGTTGACTAGGGCATACCATGGCTCCATCACAATGCTGCAAAAACTATGGTCCAGCATGATGCAAGTCGCCTACAAGTTGCCCACCCCAGTGAAGAAAATATTCTCTGTAAAGTGAGATTTTGGAAAACAGCCTGTCAGAACTTTTATCCATTCCACATTTGGAGTGGGCGGAAACCACATTAAACCATAAAACATTGCCAATCTAGTCTGACAATTAAAACATTATTATTATTATCCTATTTCCTATAGCAATCAATTGAATACATGTGTTTAAATTCCCTACCTCCAAAGTTTTTAAAGCCAAAACAGTAGCTGCATTCAGGGACTTCAATGAAGTTGAATAAATTAAAAAGTTTTAAATCAGAAAAGAAACCCATCCAGTTGTTCACCCATGCAAATGTAACGGCTGATTAAATTTGGAATGCAACATTTTGTTGAAGTATTTTATATGGCAATATTTTAGACAAAAAGTTCTTTATACAAAGCCAATCCTTTGCTTTAAAAAGTCACTAATTATTTCTTATTCCACCTCTGAGGAGTAATTAGCAATATTTGTTGATGGATAAGCAAGAAACACAGCTAATCTTGTTTCACAAGCTGAAAACACTTACATGATCTACAAAGGAAGCATTTAATATCTAAAATATATTTGCAGGATCTTGATAATGGGAGTCTTTCATCTGTAAGGAGAGGAAAGGCTGCCTTCCAAACAAAATGTTTGAAATAATATTCTTAATAGCAGACGGTCATGAAAGGGAGCTTAAGCCTGAATAGTTACAGAGAGGAAAGTTCTATTTAGCGCTTTATGTAGGAGCCATGCTTGCTTTGAAGAACACAAGGCTTATTTCAAGAGTTAACCGGCTCTTAGGTTTGAAAGAAAAGGACAACAATTATCCTTATCATCCCATATTTCCATCAACATTGCAACAAACAGCACACGTCTTCCCCATCCTGGCTGCTCTCCAGATGTGTGGACTTCAGCTCCCAGAATTCCCAGCAAGCGACTCATTGCCATGCTGGTCATTGAAGGCCAGACATCTGGAGGGCACTAAAGTTGCAGAAAGTTGAGTAAAAATGCATCCAAAGTCAAGAGTCCTCCCACTTTTCCCCAAAGGGATTTGCACTCCTCAAAGGCAATTTTGTGCTAATTTGGGAAACATGTCATGGGAAGCTGCTTTAAGATAACTAAGACCTTTGTTCTATCCTAGCTTAGTTGACATCAGCTAACCTATTCCAGGGATGAGAAACTCCAGGCATCTTTTTGTTAGTTTTTTTTCATGCTCAAAATCTCACAGGATTTCAGCACTCTCATGTCAATCTCATACAAGATGAAATTTCACAAGGTTTGATGATCTTACAAGATTTTGCCTTTTGAAAAAGGGAAGATCTATGGACCTTCTCTAGAGGTGTTGCACCCACTAATTAGCCCTCCAGGGTGTTAGATAGGGTATTTCATAGCCCTGCTGAGAAATGCCACAAAGTGAACTTGGGATACTGTGCATTTAATGCATGCTATATAAACGACTGAACAACAACAACAACAATACTTCTGGAATATTAATCTTGTTATCATTAACCTTAATTGTTATTAACTAATTATTATTGCTATTAACATTAATATTAACCTTGTTAATAATCAACTGTAATGTTGATTTTTATATAGTAGTTTCTAGTCCACGTTATTTGGCTAACACTCCAAAAACTCTGAAGGGACCAAGCAGGTAAAAGGAACAGTGCAGCTTGGGACACTTAGTATTCCAAAAGTTTGGATTTTAAAAGGCAGGGGTTCTTTCTTTACTGTCACAGGGGTATCCTTACTAGCATGATTATAGGCCGATAACTTTTGTGAGCTTATATGCATGGCTGATCCTGGTTCTTTTGGGTTCAAATTTTGTACTTTTTTTTAATGTCATAGCTTTGAAAAAAACTTCATTTAGTATTGTACCTATAACTTCAATATGGATTTTTCTAGTGACATAAAAATGCTAATTGTATTTCCAATTCCAGAGATAATCACCAGCATGTAATTTATTTCCCTAATGTCACAAGTTGCTTTTGGAAATGGAGAGGGCTTTTATTTTTTAAAAAAGCAGATCCAGAATATGCATTATTGTATATCACAAAATTGGCTGGAAGGATATGAAATGAATTTGCACTCATTGTCATTTAAACAGAAAGTTGAAAGAGGTCTCTTAGGGATGTGCACAAAATGGAAAATGTATATTGCCAAGCTATTCTGGGTATGCTGCTGTTCAGCAGAAACAAAACCAGGAACACTTTGGTTGTTCCAGGTTTCTGCCAATGTCTTTGCTTCAAAAGTGGCACCTCCAACTGGCTGGCCTGCCCACAGCCCTGCCCCCTGCTCGGAATCTCCCCAGGGCCTCCCCTCAGGGAAGATTTGGGGTGGGAGGCAGGATGGCTGGATATCATAGATAGCTAAAGGGAGGCAGGGAAAGGAAATGTTGGGAAAATCAGGGAAGTGGATGGCCTGGTTGGATATGATGCCCTTGAAGACAAGAATTTTGGTAATGATAGCTAATGATAGCTACAGGAAGGTAGGGGAAGTAAAGTGATGGAAAGATTGAGGGGGCTGGTCTTCTGCTGCAGTCCTTGGCTTTTTCCTGCTCTTCCTCATGCATACACCTCTGCCTGGAACATGCATGTTTTGGTCCACTGCCAGACTGAACACAGTTTTTGGTTGGAAATAGTTGTTGTGCATGGAATGTTTTGTCCATCTATACTAGAAACAATACAGTTCCTATTACATGAACTAGTGATTTCTTTAAATTGTCTATTGCAAAAACAATGGAAAACTCCTACAATAAATAATGATCGCTTCATTCTAGGATTCTTCCCAGAGAGGAGGGGGTGAGAAAAGGTCTCTTCAGTTTGGGTCTAGCGTGAATTAAAGATATAATAACATGGAAGGTACCAAGTAGTCAAGGGATAGAATAGTTTGTGGTTCTTCTAAATTTTGATCTCTAGAAGTCATTTCATACTGGATCAGTATCTAAGTGGAGAAGGTCTAATCTAGTCAAGATGTCCAAGATACACCAAAAACCCCTAAAATAATGTTACAAGGTCTGAAATCTTGTGAAATGGCTAAATCTCACATGATTTGGCCTTTTTTATTCTTAGGAAAGGACATGTTGGGCATGGAAGAGAGGGAAATGAAAGGAGGCAGCAGCCACCAGAGAAGCATGCTCAGATGAACCCTTTGATTCACACTAGACCCAAAGTTTGCTATCAGATTACAAAAAAAACAGGCGAGCTGGGGACTGCAGTCCCAAAACACTGGTGGAGGTGTACATGTGTCTGGGCTAGATTGACAATTAATATTCTACAACTTTACCCCTCTCATAAAGCCGAACTGCTTCTATCAGGTAAGGTACAAGAAGTCGATTCACAATAAATCCAGGAGTGTCCTATGAAAAGAAAAACAGGGTGTAAAAGATCACTATTACAATCCAAGTGAGTATTACAGGTAGTCCCCGCTTAACAACCATTCGTTCAGTGACCATTCAAAGTTACAACAGTGTTGAACAAATGGTAGTTATGGCCAGTCCTCGAAGTTATGGCCATTGCAGTGCCCCTGCGGTCACATTATCAAAACTTGGGTGTTTGGCAGCCCGGCTGCATTTACGACTGTAGTGTGTGCTTCAACTCCCCCCACCTGCCTATCTCCCCTCATTTCTGTCCTTTTGGTGGCCCTGCACTCCCCGCCTACCCCTGCCACCCCCCACCACCCCAAGCTGATCTTCGCCATCTTCGTCCCACTGCTGACGAGGCATGCCTGGCCAAGGCGGCGGCTGGCCCTTTGCAAGGCCTTCTCCCTCCCATCTCTGGCCTCATGAAGGGCCAGCAGCTGCCTCGGCTGGGTGTGCCTCGACAGCAGCGGGAGGAAGAAGACAGTGAAGGTCAGTTGGGATGGCAGGAGGTGGTAGAGGTAGGCAGCGAAGGCGGAGTGCAGGGCAGCCAAAAGGGCAGAGATGGAGGGGAAGACAGATGGATGGAGGAGTTGAAGCGGAGGCGAGCGTGGCAGGGAAGGAGAAGTGTGAGGTCTTTGCCTAATGATGGCACGGTCCTCGCCCAACGACCACAACCAGGACTACTGAGACTGACGTTGCTAAGCGGTGCGGTCACGTGATGTTTCGCCTAACGACTGCTTCACTTAGCACCAGAAATTCCTGTCCCAATTAGAGTCATTAAGCAAGGACTACCTGTATATGAGAAATTGAAACAAAGCGAATACCAATAATTCAATGGAGAAAGCGCTCTTTTTGTAACTTGTACAGTAGGCTAATATCAATTTGCCATTATTGTAGATGGGAAAAAAGGAGAAACAAGGCCAGGTTCATGGCAGACTGAAACCAAAGACTGCTTAAACTCAGTCATTTAACCACTATGTTATATCAACCCATCTTATAAGGTTAGTGCAGGGCTTTCCAAAGTTTTCCCGTGGCGACACACCAACCGCCGTTGGTGTGTCGCCGTGGGAAAACCTGGAAGTGCTGCCGTTGCGGCAGCGCACAAAAACCCAGAAGCGCTGCTGCCGCTTTCGGGTTTTTGCGCGCCACCATTGGTGTGTTGCCGCGGGAAAACCCGGAAGCGCTGATGTGAGGCGCTGTGTGTGGCGACACACTTTTGTGTCGCGACACACAGTTTGGAAAGCTCTGGGTTAGTGGCTCAGCATCAAATAATGTGCTTTCAAAATAAGATAGAGATGAAAAATCCTCAGGGTGGCCAGGTGTGAACCTACTAGACTACTATTCTTAATTTTGAAATGCACTTGCCTTGCAAGATACTGGATTTTTCCCCACTGCTCTGCTGAAATCCATGAGAGACTCAAAAGTCTTCTGGCTCGTCATTGGTGTCTTGATTACCTAGGGGTAAAGACATCATCAAAGTGAAGGGACTTTCCTCAATCTCAAAAACAATTTCACACAATACCACAATGCAGGGCAGAGACTAACCAAATCAGACTTCATTTCTTTGGACCTCAAGCAGTTTAATGACAAGGAACTTTTTTACCATTTCTTCAAACTATTTAAATTCTGCTGTAATGCCCATTCTCTGGACCATCCTCCAACAGAAATGAAGTATGCTAAAATGGGTGTTGATTCTGCTTCAATTGAAGAATATGATGAAACTGTATATTTCTTTTTTAAAAAATTCATCTTGGCATTCGACAACTCATACTAGTGCTTAGCGTGCTGCTATGACCTGCTATATATCTTGGTTGGTTTTATTATCTTTGTGTGTGCACGTTGTGTGTGCAGGACACGTTGTAGTGTCCTGTGGTCACATGATCACCATTTTCGACCTTCCTGGCTGGCTTCTGGCAAGCAAAATCAATGGGAAACCGCGTGATTCGCTTAATGACCATGTGGTTCACTTAATGCCCATGGTGATTAGCTTAACAACCGCTGCAAAAAAGGTCATAAAATTGGGGTGGATTCGCTTAATGACCACTTCGCTTAGCAACTGAAATTCCGGTC
This sequence comes from Charina bottae, assembly GCA_023362775.1. Taxonomy (NCBI): domain Eukaryota; kingdom Metazoa; phylum Chordata; class Lepidosauria; order Squamata; family Charinaidae; genus Charina; species Charina bottae. Next base: position 26,756,152 of record JALMGJ010000008.1, read on the forward strand.
CCAATTGTGGTAGTTAAGCAAGGACTACCTGTACTGTTAAGACTCCTTACCTCCACAAGCTTCATCAGGGGCACCGGATTAAAAAAATGTAAACCACCAAACCGATCCTGCCGGGTGGTAGCATTGGCTAATACCGTGATTGGCAAAGACGAAGTGTTGCTAGCAAATATTGTCTGCCTGGGGAGAAAATAATATACACGTTATGTTAGTTGCAGCTCTTCTTTCTACAAAGCTCTAAGAGTTATTTTAATTAAAAACGTCTTTCCCCAGATTACTTAAATATGTGCCACCAAGTTGTTTTAAACTCCTAATGACCACATAGATTTTCTCCATGAAGATCTATCCCTAACTTGTTCTCTCAATAGTTACATTAAAATAATAGTGTATACACAGTTTTGATTTGGACCTGATTTGGAGCTGGGCTAGTAGTAAACAGGTTAGAAGGAAATGAAACCTAGGATGTGCAAGTAATGAACATTTCCTATTGATAATGGCCATTAGGAAATGATCGAAACAGATCTGAGTAATAATGTCCAAAGTAAAATATAAAAATATTCGAGTAGCAAGTGGTGGCTGGAGGGGGAAAAAAAGGGGGGGTGGGAAGAGAGCGACTACTTTTAATATATAAAATATTACGCTCCTTATATATTTTTAAAATTTTTGTTTGTTTTGCTTTTAAATTTTTTTTCAAAATCCTTTATGTATGTGTATATTTCTTTTTCTTTTTTTTTATAAATTTTTTATTAAGTTTCAAGACAAGGATAAAAGCTACGAAAACAAAAAACTACAAAAAAGAAAAAGAAACTAAAAAGGTGTGAAAACACAAGATAATTTTTTTTTCAAAATTACAAAAAGTTGTGGCTTCCAACTTTTAACAGCAAGGATATACAAAAATTCTTACTCTACTCTTACTCTATATTAAACCAAAACCACATTATTTCTATAAATCATTCCACTTTAGCGCATAATAAAAACCACTAAGTACAGTTACTCTTCCCCCTTATATTAAAAATAAAATTCATATAGACCTCCTAAACAACTTCCCCACCCCCCAAATTTTATTTAGTGTATGGCACACATTGCCAGGGAGTCTACAATGTTTTTTTACACAGTAGATGTTCTGGCGCCAATAGTTGCTAGTCTTTCTTGCACTGATGCACAAGAGTTTGTTTGTTATTGGAAGGAATGATACTGATACAACAATCTATGAAAAATACAACTGTCAAACAGCTTGTACTCTATTCATTCCACCCCAACCCCTAAAATCCATTTAGTCTATTATTTTATCAATTATATTTTGATAAAATTGCTCAATTTTGAATAGTAATTCCTCTGAAACAGCAATGATGATTACATTTCTTTGGAAGAAACAGAGATGGGACTTTGCCTAAATAATTCACTGGAATGGTTCTCTGGTGTAGGAATATCTTTTTAATCTTTGATCATAAGCAGAGAATTACTCCACTTCCTTTCCTTCTGAAGTTAATGTTTTCACTCAGGTCTCTCCTAGAGAGCAGAGAATATCTTAAAATGATTAAGAACCATGAATATGAAAGTAAGATGAGTTCTCAGCTTCCGGTGAACAAAATCATTATTTGGAATGCTTTATTTGGCATGACAAAGCCAAGAAAGATGAAGAGTGGTATTATTTTGAACGTGTTATGCCAGAAAGCTAAAATAAAAAGCTAATAAAGATGATTATACTATAAAATTAAAAGTCAGATTAAGCTACAGTAAGCCTTCATTCAACCTCAGAACTGCACTTAACCATGTTTTAGTCTAGAAACAAGTAACTAAAATAAAAACAAAGATTCATAGTGGGTAGCCCCTGAATCCCTCCAAAAAGTGCTGCTTTGTTCTAACTTTGGATGTGACAGCAAGGGAAAATTATTAAATACATGGGATGAAATCATATTAGCTGTACTTAACGAATACAAGTATTACTTGCTTGACGACAGTAACTGGGACCAGCAACTCTGTTTGAGTGGACATTAAGCAAGAACTACTGTATATATTTATTTTAATTCAATTTAAATTAATTCAAAATTAGTGTTCATCCTTGCTGGATCCACTTTTGGAGGACAGCTCCCAGCACACCACTTAAACCTTTTTTTTTTATTATTAAAATAAATTTTATTATATACAATACATAATATAGGGGCAGCACTGCAGCTCGGGCAGCAGTGCCCCTTCGAAAGGGCAGGCTCCGGGGACCCCGAAAATGCCCTCGGTTCGGCAGGGAGGCAGAAACCTCCCCTCTCCACATGCACACGCTGCCCTGGGGTGGAAATTCTCCCCGCAGAACAGCAGGCGCAGCTTGCGCGCAGCCTCCCTGCCTAAACTGAGGGCATTTTCGGGGTCCCCGGAGCCTGCCCTTTCGAAGGGGCAGCACTGCTGCTGCTGCTGCCGCTGCCCCTTCGAAAGGGCAGGCTCCGGGGACCCCGAAAATGCCCTCGGTTCCGGCAGGGAGGCAGAAACCTCCCCTCTCCACATGCACACGCTGCCCTGGGGTGGCAATTCTCCCCGCAGAACAGCTGAGGCAGCTTGCGCGCAGCCTCCCTGCCTAAACTGAGGGCATTTTCGGGGTCCCCGGAGCCTGCCCTTTCGAAGGGGCAGCACTGCAGCTCGGGCAGCAGTGCCCCTTCGAAAGGGCAGGCTCCGGGGACCCCGAAAATGCCCTCGGTTTAGGCAGGGAGGCAGAAACCTCCCCTCTCCACATGCACACGCTGCCCTGGGGTGGCAATTCTCCCTGCAGAACAGCTGAGGCAGCTTGCGGGCAGCCTCCCTGCCTAAACTGAGGGCATTTTCGGGGTCCCCGGAGCCTGCCCTTTCGAAGGGGCAGCACTGCAGCTCGGGCAGCAGTGCCCCTTCGAAAGGGCAGGCTCCGGGGACCCCGAAAATGCCCTCGGTTCCGGCAGGGAGGCAAAAATCGCGCGGGCAGGCTGCCGGGCTTCCCGACCCACAGCTGATTGGCGCAGAGAATTTCCACTCCCTTCAGCGCTTCCGGCTTGTCACGCAACACACAGTTTGGAAAGCCCTGCCCGTCGTCAAGATGGCTGCCGGAGACGGCTGCCAGGTTGCCAGGGGTATGCCCACAGCAACGCACACCATGCCCGCTGCCGCGCCTGCCCCGCCACACTCGCTGCCGCGCCACGCCCACCACGCCTGCCTGCGGAAGAGCCACACTCAAGGGGCCAAAGAGCCGCATTTGGCTCGCGAGCCGCCATTTCCGACCCTTGTCCTAAACTATAACCTTTTATATACTATATAAACTTTGCCTAGTCTAAACTTATCTAACCAAAAAAAACAAAGAACAAAACAAAAAAAAAACCATTAAATTAATTTATTTGAAACCTTCTCTAAACCTTTTTGTAAGCCTGGAAAAGGATGTGCACCTTCCTCTCAGCCCTAATTTACAAAAACTGTTCATCAGCTAAGCAACTGTGACAAGACAGGAATTCAACTCCAAAGTAAAAAGATGCCTATATTTCTTACAGTTTTCAACTCTTGATACAGTAAGCAAGAGCGATACAGCAAGCTTTTGAAAAAGCAGCTTTAAGTTGGACATTTTAAAAAAAGGAAAGAAAATAGCAATGCAAAGCCCCGATATAGATCAGACATCCAGCAAAGCTGCTTTTTTTAAAAAATAAATAAATGCTCATCCCCCCCCCCCATTTCTCTTAAAACAGTGTAACATTTTCAACAGATTATTTATGCATCTGGCCAAATGTTTATTTGGGGTGTGAATAGGAGGATAAATCTAAACAATCAACCATGTAATTAAACTTATATTTTAGACTAATCGTCAAAATAACCAGAAGAAGGTACTGCAAATAAATGTGAATAATATTTTCATGCCTCTAGTTGGTAATGACTTTTTGTATCAGGTTTGAAATAGTTTAAGAACATACTCTGAGGCAAACTTATCCAGTGTCTTGAAGAGCTCAGTTTTGGGGGCTATGTTTTCCAAAATGGCCTCCACTACCAGGTCAGTGCTGTGGACCACAGAGACGGGATCTGTGCTCACGGTCACATTCTTTAAGGCCTTCTCGACAAATTCTGCACCAGCCTGCAAAGTTGGAGAAGCAATAATATCTGTTTACTGAACGGGACACTTGTCTGCATAAACAGGAAGTTTGCTTCAACTGTAAAATGGTTCATTGGTACTGTATTTATTTATTTATTTAACAAATTGATATTGCCACCCATCTCACAAATGTGACGCTGGGCGGTGTACAATAAAGCCAATAATCAAAACTATCTTAAATAACCATTAAAAACATATAATAGAATGTAATATTATAAAATATTAGGAACCTGTCTGTGCCCATTGAACTGTCCCAGAAATCTAAATCATTATTTCTTGCCCCTCAAGTAGCAAAATGCATTAGAGAAAAGAAAACCACAGGCAGCGTTATGTCCTCCCCGCTGCCCTGCCCAAATAAATGATGAAATTCCACCTCTGGGGCTTCACACAATTTTCCATGTGCAGCTGTTCTGATTCCCTCCCAGTTTGGCAGCACGTGTTCCACTGTCAGCACTGATATCCATCACTGGGGCAGAACTTCAAAGATACAATCAGCAACACACCTGAACCTGAGCTGTTCACTCTACACAGCCAGGACATTTGCACCATCTCTTTCAAAAGTATTACTGCACAAAGCAGGTGCCACTTGCCTCGGCATTTGGCTTCAGGCACTGGCGGCGATGTGCTTGAAGCAACGGGTGGCTGACATGCTCAAGCTCAGGAAGCAGCGAGGCCAGCCTCATCCGCTTCAACCGGCTGCTTTACCTCAAAGCAAGCGTTCTGTGTGCCAGCGCAGAAAATCACTGAAGGGCCCAAACGGAAGCAATACGGCTGTAGTTCAGTAGGTAAAAGCCCTTTGGATCAGCTTCAAAGCTTCAACCAGATCACCTTCAATCTGAACCACCCACTGAAGCTCTAACAGGTATGTCTTTATAGGCTGCAAAAGTCTATCATTCAGCAAATTATATAACCTGCAGAAACGTTACTTTTCGAGGGCTTTTCGGAATGGTTATTTATGTTGGGTTATGATTTTGATATTAAAAAAAAGTTTTTTTTAAAAAAAAATCAATACCACTTTGATTTTAGTTTAGCTTTTCTCATTTCCCAAACAACTTTATTTCTGCATGGCAACCTTCCTTAATCTGGTGCCCTTTTGATGCAGAGGCCGTGCGGGCAGATTTTGAAAATGGAAGTCCCAATACAGCTGAGGGGCACTTATGTTGGGGAAAGTTGGCCCCTTGTATTAAACATCAAAAAGAACACTACCATTCTCAATATTTATAATACATCACCTGGGGTTTGTCTGCATACTTTTTCTTTGACAGTTTAGTCAGACTATCCTCAATTTGTTTCTTGGACTTATTTAATATTTCATCTGACTGGTCCACTAATACCACCGTGTGACCAGCTGCTGCAGCAATCTGTAAAAAAAGATAGGAAAAGGGCGGGGAAAAGAAGTCAATCCATCTCCTAGGAAAAAGTGATTTGGGGGGGAAAAGGAGGAAAAATAAATGTTACTTGGAAAAATAACAAAGTAGACTGACATTATTTACTTAATATGTGTATATCCAATTTTTACACCAAATATACAGTATGGCATACATTGTGTCTTCTTCCCCATTTTATCCTCACAACAATTCTATTAAGTTAGGTTAAGAGAATGTGATGGACCCGAAGTCATCTGTTGGACATTAGGAGTAAATGGAAATCTAAACATGGTTCTGCCCAGGACTTAAATCATTATATGACTCAAATATCAGCCAAGCAAAACTCCTGAACAGAGAAAGGACCCAGCCCAATAAAAGAGATTCAATTTCTTTTGATTTGCCTTTTGTTTCAGAAGCACCCTTGAACACAGTCACTCAGTCCTTAGCCTCCTTGAAACACGGTTTGGAGGGACTAAAGAGTGAAACTTTATCCACAACCACCCTGAAGAACTTAATTCAAAACTCAATGGGCGGTTATAGAAATTAAATAAATAAATAAATAAATTCAAATTCAAATAAACCAGACTTCTGTCCATTCTTCCCAAGTAAGAAGGCTTAACTAAAAGCAGAAACTGCCATGCTAACCATGGGAAAAATAACAAAAGCAAAATAAGAACATAAATTCTAGATCAAAATAATGTATTTATCAGGCCTACTGAAGTTACACAAAATATTGGCAATCTTTTGATAATCACTACAATTTCAAGGGCCCCATTTACCTCCCAACCCCCATGTCTTCATGTTTTTAAGGCTTTCCAAAATGCCAGCAGAGACAGGGCCTCAACAACATTCATGCTGGTTGGAAATTATGGATGTTAAGTTCATATACTGTATCTGAGGTGTGCCCAGAATGGGGATGGATGACCTATGTCACAGAGTTATCGTGAAACCTTTTTAATACTTTAGTCCTAAGTATTTTGCAGCCCTAAATATAATTATGTGAATTGATATTAATGCCTATGTTAATTAAGCTTTTCTATTTATTGGACAGAAGCTGGGCTATATTGTTGTTGTTGTTGTTGTTGTTGTGCTTCTCATCTTTCTCATCTTCTCCTGTTGTGCTTCTCATTTTTCTACCTCATCCCTCTGGAACTTCTTCCTACTTATGCCTTTCCCTTGGGCTGTGCCAAGCCATCTGATGAACATTTTGTTCATTTTGGTAGAATGCCCCTCCAAACAGTTTTACACAGACTATATCCTTAAATCCTTAAATCAAGTAACAAACTGACTTTGCTCAAGTAAGAAATAGATCTCTACATGCTCAGTTGGGTTCTCCAGGGTTTGGAAGATCAATACCAAGGTACTGATCAGGTTTTTTTGCAGACATTTTGCCCCCCTTTCCAGCAAGACTTCCTCAGCACAATGGTTTAGAAATGAGAGTTGCTTTCCAGTATTTGTAATCTGTGTAACATTTGAACTCAGGAGGATTGGTTGATGATTGGAGGTTTTCTGGGATTAAGTAGTTGCTGGGAATGGTGGTGTCTCTATTTTGATTGGTCCATCTGCTTGCTATGTGTGGCCTGGATCAAATGCCTAACTGGATGGATCATATATTTGCTGATGTAACAATGCACATTTTTTCTGGTTATGCAAAACTCTTGCTTCCAGAATGGAACAAGGCCTAATTATAACTTTACAAAAGTTGTGTAAAAGTCCCTTCTATTTGCTTGCCGTTCACCTAATCCATTGCAGCAAATGAACAGTGCCCTTGAAGAATAAAGCACAGAAAGTATGCAGTTGTCTCAGGTTGCTGATACGCTGGAGTGACAAAACACAGTCTGTGCTAGGGAGGTAAGTTACCAAAAATATTTCTGGGCTAGTCTTTTCCGTAGGAGTATTTACAAAAATATCTAACCTAGGTATTTTTTTTAAAAAAATACATTAATCATGTTCTCAAGTGCTTAAATTCCAAAGGGGTAGCCAAATTAATCTGTAACAAGCAAGCTATGAAAAGCTGGAAAGTGTCTTAGAATTATTTTTTGTAAGATGAAAATTCAAAAGCAACAACTTAATTTACAAGTGCATGAAATGGATTACAATGCAACCTGACACATATTTCCTAATGAGACTACTGGATTGCAGCCTAAGAGGCCTAAACATAGGTGGAATTAAGAAAAATGAAAGGGAATGAAGAACAAGAAGCAAATAAAAGTCAGCACAGAGACAGTAACAGACCTGAAGAACTGAAGCACAACAAATTTAAATACAGCAAAAAAGAGATCAGAATATTCAATGATGTTAGATTCCCCCAATAATCAGCTTAACCACAGTATTAAAAGCACATTTAAGCAACAGTACCTTACAGTCTTTGCCAAAATTATCCATGACCCCTTCACAACATTCTATGCAGAAAACAATGGTTGGATTTGCACCAGACAGCAAATCATGGTTTGTTATATTTACGTTTTGTAGAATAAACTACATTGGCTGGGTTCACACATAATGTTAAGCCAGAGTTGGGAAACCTGCAGGCCCAGGGCTGCACACAACCACCAAGTCCCCTTTTTAGTGGTCCTTGAAACCATTTCTGATCACTGTTGCTCAAAATCAGTGGTATGGTTTCCTGCCGCTTTGAGGCATGAAAAAAAAAAGGCCAAATCTGCAGCATAAGCCCTAAAACAAGCTTGTTAGTTTTTAGTGTAAGACAACCCCCTCTCCAAATTCTCCCCAAAGGTCTAGGGGAAAAAGCAAACATCCTAACCCTGCCCACACATGGCAGTAGGGCACTACATGCCAGGTCTGGCTTCCTCCTCGTTCCAATGTTATGCAGCCTCTACAGCACCAAATGTTTGTCACCCCCCCCCAAAAAAAACTATAAAGCGTGTTTTCCAAACCACAATAGCTGGATTCATGTAAAACACTAAGTCACCAAAAACTCATGTTATGGATTAGTGCAATGTGTGACACAAGCCAATGAGATACAGGCCCACATGGCCTATGTCCCACAATATAGGATAATCTGCAACGTTATCGTTTCTCGTGAACATTGAAAACTGTGTTTTTGCTCTCATGAGTTTCTATTAAGAAATAAGTCCATTTCAGAGACCACAGGAAAAGGTGCCCCTGGTATGGATTTAATGCAGAGATCCCAAACCATTTGGGCCAGAAGTTAATGATCCAACTATATATATATATATATATTTATTTATTTATTTATTATCCCGCCTTTATTATTTTTATAAATAACTCAAGGCAGCAAACATACCCAATACTCCTTCCTCCTCCTATTTTCCCCACAACAACAACCCTGTGAGGTGAGTTGGGATGTGTGTGTGTGACTGGCCCAAGGTCACCCAGCCGGCTTTCATGCCTAAGGCAGGACTAGAACTCACTGACTCCTGGTTTCTAGCCTAGCACCTTAACCACTAGACCAAACTGGCTCCAAAATGTCCCACAAGGTCCCACCGAGACTTATTAATGTTGTTCATGACTTATTCATGTTGTAATACTGAAAGAAAACGGCTGTTATGGGTGCTGGGGGAGGCTTATCCAATCATAAAATGGCTGACGGGGTGTACCGAACCATCCATTTCTGAGAAGAATGAGAAGATAAACTGAGCTTGCTACTTGACACCCTTTGTAGCCCTCCCAGGATACTCACTATAGCCCACCCAGCTTATTTTTGTATTTTTTTTTTTCATGGGCAGCTGGGTATATACAAACTACTGAGCTGCACTTGCCATTTTTATTTTCTAAAAACACATCCAGAGAATCCAAGACTCTGTATCCAATACTCTTGAAAATACAGGTGAGTCTAGAAGCTACGTCTTTGCTGAGCCACCCACTTGTTCCCGTGAAGACACTCCCAGTGACCATCAATGATTGCATTGCCAAAAGCATGTGTCAGGGTCTCAGGGTTACCAAGATATGAAATGCAATTGCCAAACATGACACGCCTCCTGATCCTAGTGGATATTTTATGCAAACCAATCATTATCTAAAAGTTCACATAAATATGAAAAATAATTTCATTTCTGTCTACTGCACACCACCTTCTGAAGACTCATTTCATTCTGGTTAGTCTTTGGGCCTTTTCTCCCTATCACCAAAGGAGTTTTAAATCCCCACAAATGAGAGCTGTGTCCACTTGGTTTTCCCTACCTCAACTAACTTGAGACAAAAGGGATCAGAGTGCAAAGATATAGTTACCTTAATTTCACCCACTCCTTAGCAAAGGACAACAAGACTAGATCTTTGAATGTCACATGCCAACAAGGAGAGGTCCATATTGTCAGAGGAGCTGTCTGGGGGTTATTGTCAAATTGAGGAAAGCAGTGCTGTGCATGCATCGCAACATCACATGGACACATGAAAGGGGCAGAGCTTGCATTGTGATGGCACAATACCGCTTCTGTCATGTGGACAAAAGTGCTGGATTCTGTGGGCACTTCTGCAGTTTAGTGAAGCATGCGGGGCACTTCAACAGGCACTTGCCATAATCAAACAATTGTTATTTACAAACATACAGCTGGAAGAGTCCATTTAGGCCAGGGTTCCCCAAAGTGGTCAATATCGACCCCCAAGGGTTGATGGGACTATTTGTTGTTGTTGTTGTTGTTATTCATAGATCATCAGTGACGCCTCCCATCCTCATCATGGTTTGTTTTCTTTGTTACCCTCTGGGAAGAGGTTCCGTTGTATCCGATGTAGAACAGCCAGATTGGGAAAAAGCTTTTTCCCCCAGGCTATTGGATTCTTGAATGCCAAATAGGTTCTTTTAGGTGAAATATGTTGGATATGTAAAGAATGTATATTTGATAGTAATTATGGATTTTTATCAGTATTTTAATGTTTGACTGAAATTGTGAGTTAAAGAATGTATATTTTATAAGAATGTATATTTTATAAGAATGGGTATTTTATAGTAATTATGTTTTTTTATTATTATCATTAGTATTTTATTGCTTGAGTGAAATTGTGAGCCAACTGCAACAAAATTTCATTCTATTGTGCACTTGTATAGTGTATAGTGGGATGACAATAAAGTTATTATTCTATTCTATTCTATTCTATTCTATTCTATTCTATTCTATTCTATTCAATAGTATTGATTAATTTTTTTCATATAATAAATGTTTGGAGGTCAATGAACCATCTGCAACTTCATGAAAGGGTCAATGAGCTGAAGAGTTTGGGGACCCCTGATATAGGCCAACAAGCCCACCCCTCTGCTCTCTGTACCTTCATTAGGTACTTGCTTAGCCTCCATTTGAGCATCCCAATGAAGGGGAACTGGCCATGTCTTTGAGTGGGTGGCTCCATCATTGAACTGTTCTTAACATCAATGAATTTTCCCTAACATCAACGAATCTGCCTTACCCCACGGCTGGGTTGTCCTGTCCCTTTCTGCTATTTGGGAAATAGTTAAAACCATTCTTTTCTGCCAGACCTTTGGAGAAGAAGCAGTAAGGACCAAGTCCTGTTATACAGAGTCTCTGATGACCGTGCTTTGTGGATTTTTAAAGTGTTGTTTTATTGTTTTAAATATGTTTTTCTTATTGGAAGCTGCCACAACATCTCTGAGTGAGGCAGCATCCAAATACTATAAATTAAACAAATAAATAAAGTCATACTACCATGGCTTCTGGGATAAGAGAGTCTTCTTTTTGATGCCTCTTCAATAATAATAATAATAATAATAATAATAATAATAATAATAATAATAAAAAAAAAAAAAAAAAAGATATCCTGGAATGGCATTATTGACAAAAACAAAACTGGGATGAGACTCAGTTTGAACTGAAAGTTTATTAGGGTTCAGTTCTGAGTTATAATTCTTAAGGTTATCAAAGGAACTTATCAGAAAGACGACAGATCCGTTGACACTATGGGTTTTCCCTCACCATACATTGAGCACCATGTACCCTCACCACATTGGAGGCAGTACTCCACTAATGCAGTTATGTTTCAGTTCCAGCTACATGGATCTGATATACATACAGATCAACTTTCCTCCACCTGGAATCTTTAAGGTCAGTGTTTCTGGCTGGGGAATTCTGGGAGTTGAAGTCCACAGGTCTTAAAGTTGCTGAGGTTGAGAAACACTGTTCTAGGTTATAGTACAGCAGACTACAATTCCCAGCATGCTGGATGGGAACTACAATTCTCAGCCATGCTAAGTGGTATTCCCGGAGTTGTAGTCCAGCATTCCTGGAGGGCTTTGGTGGAGGGAGGCTGGGGTACTCCTCCTGCTGGAGCCCTCCTTTGCCAACAGTGAAGACACCTCCCCCCCTTATTGCAACAGTCTAAGATCCCCCTACGCTTTACTATTAATCAAAGGCACTTATTGGCAAAGCGCTCGGAGATCAAAAAGATTTTCCACGCACTCCCAAGGGCAGCGGAGGGCCAGGGGAGCCTTAGGCACGACTGCTCCAGCCGCCGCCCCGTACTTCCCGCGTCGGAGCGCGGGCAGTTCTGTTCGCCAGCTCACCTGGGCGATCCCGGAACCCATCTGGCCGGCCCCGACCACCGTCACATGCTTGATCACCAGCTTCTTGGCGGCTGCGGTGGACGCCAGGCGCACGAAAGGGAGGGTCGCGAAAGCCATGGCGAACCGCGCTCTTCTGCAGAGGAGGAGGAGGAGGAGACGGCGTAGCTGGCTGAACGGCAGACAACGACGGGCGGGCCAGCGCTGACAAATCCAGCGCGGCGCCGCCGAGCTCGAAGGGCCGGGCTTCCACCCCACTCCTCCCATTTGCCTTTAGCCCAGAGGGAGGCTGGTCAGGTTGGCTGCTGGCGGCCTGGTCCCCGCTTTCCTCCCTGCAGTGGCTCATCGGCTTTGGTGGTTCTGCGTGGCCGGCTCGTTTCGCAAGATTCTGTTTCTTGCCCGGGTAGTTAGTTGGCAGACCTCATTTACCAGCAAGAAAATGTGCGTCTTGAACTGCAGGACGTTCTTCCTCGTATACCCTCCCAATATTAGTAGGACTTGCTTAGGGTAAACTTCCAGCATTTATTTTTCAAGGTGTGGGGGCAGTTTTAAAAAAGTGCAATCGAAGCATTTCTAGTAAAAAGATGCTTTACTTAGCCAAGACCAAGACCGGGTTTGCATATCTACAATATAATCCTACAAATCCGATTATACTTTGGTTCAGGTATGGCTTGAACTCCATCTGCCCTATTTTTCCCCTGGTTTTTTTAATGAATGTTAATTAATCACTTAATTGATGAACAGCTCTTGAAATAGCCAAAACTTTAAACTATTTTGTAAACTTTCACTTGACTTAATGAAGTGACAGCGTCAGGATCTTGGGTTTCCTTTTCCTCATGGTCATCACTGTCATTTTTGCTTTTAAAAATGTAAGCCAGTGTTTCTCAATGTAGGCATGGCTGGCTGGGGAATTCTGGGAGTTGAAGTCCACTCATCTTCCAGTTGCCAAGGTTGAGAACCACTGATCTAGCTTATACTACAATAAAAGCATGGCATGATTTCCCTGTATTTCCCCAAAAAAGACAAATTAATTAGTTGCGCGCTCATTTAGCGCAAAGTTGATGGTTGTGCTCTCTGATTATAGAAAAGTATTTAGTTCCAGTAGATTTTACATTTATAAATAAAAGCAGCAGTTAGGTAGATAGCAATTCAGTATTCAGTAATTCTCACTTCCTTAGAAAAAGCTTCAGAATGTACCTGTTGCCATAGGAATCATCGTAGTTCCCTAATTCAGGGTTTTTCAAACGGTTCTGTAAACCCCAAGCATTCCACTGAGAGACTAAGTTTTAAAAAAAGGTCACTCAAACACAGTCAATTCTCTATCACTTAGAGCTTTGCCTCTTTTTCAAGGGTTCTGGGATTTATTTATTTAACTACTGTAACAGGTTCTCTAAATAACAGTCTAAATAACAGACTAAATACAATCCCTAGGGAAGGTAACAGCAACCCACCCCAGTGTTCTTGCCGTGAAAACTAAATGGATCAGTACAACCAGAGATATGTCGATATACCATTGGAAGATGGGACTCCCAGGTCGGAAGATGGTCAAAATGCTACTGGGGAGGAACAGAGAAGCCCCAGATGTGATGACACAGCTAGCTCAAAGTCGAAAGGACGGCTAGTGGCCAACTGTGCTGGTGGTGAACGATGAATCCGATGTTCTAAAGATGAACACACCATAGGAACCTGGAATGTAAGATCTATGAGCCAGGGCAAATTGGATGTGGTTATTGGTGAGATGGCAAGATTAAATATAGACATTTTGGGTGTCAGTGAACTGAAATGGACTGGAATGGGCAACTTCACATCAGATGACCATCAGATGGACAAGAGGACCACAGAAGAAATGAAGTAGCCTTCATAATAATAGAGTGGCTAAAGCAGTGCTTGGATACAATCCAAAAAACGATAGAATGATCTCAATTCAAATTCAGGGTAAGCCATTTAACATCACAGTGATCCAAATATACGCCCCAACCACAGATGCTGAAGAAGCAGAAATAGATCAGTTCTATGAGGATCTGCAGCACCTACTGGATAATACGCGAAAAAGATGTTATTTTCATTACAGGAGACTGGAATGCTAACGACACCTGGAATTACAGGCAAGCATGGTCTGGGAGGACAAAATGAAGCAGGACATAGGCTGATAGAATTTTGCCAAGACAACTCACTGTGCATAACAAACACTCTCTTCCAACAACCTAAAAGACGACTTTATACATGGACTTCACCAGATGGTCGACACTGAAATCAGATTGACTACATCCTTTGCAGCCAAAGGTGGCGGACATCTATACAGTCAGTAAAAACAAGACCTGGAGCTGACTGCTGTTCAGATCACGAACTTCTTATTGCACAATTTAGAATCAGACTAAAGAGAATAGGGAAGATCAGTTAGATATGAGCTCACTAATATTCCTAATGAATATGCAGTGGAGGTGAAGAATAGATTTAAGGGACTAGATTTAGTAGATAGGGTCCCGGAAGAACTACAGACAGAAGTTCGCAACATTGTTCAGGAGGCGGCAACAAAAAACATCCCAAAGAAAAAGAAAACCAAGAAGGCAAGATGGCTGTCTGCTGAGACTGGAAGTAGCCCAAGAAAGAAGGAAAGCAAAAGACAACAATGATAGGGGGAGATATGCCCAATTAAATGCAAAATTCCAGAGGTTAGCCAGAAGAGATAAGAAATTATTTTTAAACAAGCAATGTGCGGAAGTGGAAGAAGACAATAGAATAGGAAGGACAAGAGACCTCTTCCAGAAAATTAGAAACATCGGAGGTAAATCCAGGCAAAAATGGATATAATCAAAAACAAAGATGGCAAGGACCTAACAGAAGCATAAGAGATCAAGAAAATGTGGCAAGAATATACGGAAGATCTGTATAGGAAGGATAATAATATCGGGGATAGCTTTGACGGTGTGGTCAGTGAGTTAGAGCCAGACATCCTGAAGAGTGAGGTTGAATGGGCCTTAAGAAGCATTGCTAATAACAAGGCAGCAGGAGATGACGGTATCCCAGCTGAACTGTTTAAAATCTTGCAAGATGATGCTGTCAAGGTGATGCATGCCAGATGTCAGCAAATTTGGAAAACACAAGAATGGCCATCAGATTGGAAAAAATCAACTTATATCCCCATACCAAAAAAGGGAAACACTAAAGAATGTTCAAACTATCGAACAGTGGCACTTATTTCACATGCCGGTAAGGTAATGCTCAAGATCCTGCAAGGTAGACACCAGCAATTCATGGAGTGAGAATTGTCAGATGTACAAGCTGGGTTTAGAAAAGGCAGAGGAACTAGAGACCAAATTGCCAATATCCGCTGGATAATGGAGAAAGCCAGGGAGTTTCAGAAAAACATCTATTTCTGTTTTATTGACTATTCTAAAGCCTTTGACTGTGTGGATCATAACAAATTGTGGCAAGTTCTTGGTGGTATGGGGATACCAAGTCATCTTGTCTGCCTCCTGAGGAATCTGTATAACAACCAAGTAGCAACGGTAAGAACAGAGCACGGAACAACGGACTGGTTTAAGATTGGGAAAGGAGTATGGCAGGGTTGTATACTCTCACCCTACCTATTCAACCTGTACGCAGAACACATCATGCGACGTGCTGGGCTTGAGGAATCCAAGGCTGGAGTTAAAATCGCTGGAAGAAACATTAACAATCTCAGATATGCAGATGATACCACTTTGATGGCTGAAAGTGAGGAGGAGCTGAGCCTTATGACGAAGGTGAAAGAAGAAAGTGCAAAAGCTGGGTTTCAGATAAACCTCAAAAAACCAAGATTATAGCAACCAGCTTGATTGATAACTGGCAAATAGAGGGAGAAAACGTGGAGGCAGTGACAGACTTTGTATTTCTAGGCGCAAAGATTACTGCAGATACTGACTGCAGCCAGGAAATCAGAAGACAGTCTACTTCTTGGGAGGACAGCAATGGCAAATCTTGATAAAATAGTTAAGAACAGAGACATCACACTGACAACAAAGGTCCGCATAGTTAAAGCAATGGTATTCCCCGTAGTAACCTATGGCTGCAAGAGCTGGACCATAAGGAAGGCTGAGCAAAGGAAGATAGATGCATTGTCGAAGGCTTTCACGGCCGGAGTTCGATGGCTGTTGTGGGTCTTCCGGGCTGTGTGGCCGTGTTCTGGAAGTTGTGGTTCCTAACATTTCGCCAGCATCTGTGCACTCTACCTGGCACAGAGATTTTGCTTCTGTCTGTGCTCCTGCCCTCTGAAGATGCTGGCCACAGATGCTGGTGAAACATTAGGAACCACAACTTCCAGAACACAGCCACACAGCCCGGAAGACCCACAACAGCTATCGAAGATAGATGCTTTTGAACTGTGGTGTTGGAGGAAAATTCTGAGAGTGCCTTGGACTGCAAGAAGATCAAACCAGTCCATACTCCAGGAAATAAAGCCAGGCTGCTCACTTGAGGGAATGATATTAAAGGCAAAACTGAAGTACTTAGGCCACATAATGAGAAGACAGGATACCCTGGAGAAGATGCTGATGCTAGGGAAAGTGGAAGGCAAAAGGAAGAGGGGCCGACCAAGGGCAAGATGGATGGATGATATTCTGGAGGTGATGGACTCGATCGTGGGGGAGCTGGGGATGGTGACGGCCGACAGGAAGCTCTGGCGTGGGCTGGTCCATGAAGTCACGAAGTCGGAAGCGACTGAACAAATAAACAACAAAAACAGGTTCTCTGGCCTGAAGTTTGAAAATCCCTGCCCTATGTAATAGTAATTTTACTTGGCACACACATGTACATTACTTGGCTTACACATGTACTAGGTATAAATATATGTGCAAAGTTTGACTTCTTGCCCTGCTGCAGGCTTTCTAGAGACTGACTGGTGATTTTAGTTCATCCATTGCATTGTGCCACTGATTTGTTAATTTAGCCACAGTTGGCTGCACTTGCGTAACACACTGAGCCTTAGCATACATTGTTTGAGATTATACATTAGTTTAGAAAATAGAGGAAAAATACACCCGTTTTACTACAGCTTTACCTTTACATTGTTCAGTTTAAAGAATTCGTTTGAACTAAGAATTCCTTACATGGAATTGTGGTGTATTCTCATTTCCACTGCTGTTTACTTAGAAAATTACAGTTGCCAAGGATGCTTGGAGAAAGGTTATTACTGTAGTTTGAATATAGCCACAAATTGATGGAGGGAACACTATGGAAGAAAGCATTTAGATACATAAAATAAGAATACCAGTAATAGTTTTCGCCAACCTGCGGCTTTCCAGATGTGTTGCAATCCCAAGCATCTGAATAGCAATTGGGAAAGGCTGCCAGAATAGTTTGCTATATTATCTAATACCCACAGTAGAACTTGTTTTAAATCAAAATTGTCTTCTCAATAGTCAATTTTTAAAAATAAAACTTTATTTAGACAGATACTTGCACCAAGAAAATATTTCAGATTGTGTGGAAATATAGGCACCTTTAAAAAAAAAAGCAGTCCATGATTTCAGATCTTAGATTTTACATTCTCCATCCTAAAATTTTAAACAAGGCATTCATTTTGAAAACAACTGACAATATAAACATACAAGCAAGATACAGGCAACTAATATAGCCAGCTAATACAAAGGGCCTTAATGCCTTCTAAAATACAGAAATACAGATCTTTGGAACCTGGCAAAATTATAAAGTGCTTCAGTAAAAGATTGCTTGATTACAAAAGGACATACATGCCATACCAAGGATCAGTTGTATTTTGCCCCATAAGATTATCTGCCATAATAGTACTCATTTAAAAGTTAGCATTGCAATTGAAGGATAAGGATTGTCCAAGATGTCCAAGTCTACTCCTTAAAGACTCATCCATTCAGCAACTTAACGCATACCACACTACACCATAATGCACCTTTAATTTTAAACTCTGTGTTGTGTGAACCAGCCAAATGTGGTTCATGCAATAAACCGTAAGTAAACAAAAAATGGTTCAGTCTATTCGTCAAACCTGCTAATCCGTTATGCAGCTTCTCTTTGAACTGGCAATGAATGAAAATGTTCCATTTTCAATTGCAATTATCTTCCAACAAAAAGAGCAAGCCCCACATTCTGGAAGTATGATTCTTTTTTCTGAATTTGTTAGGATAGCATGCATGAAGGGGAATAGTTACTTTTCTTAGATTGCCCCAGGAAATTTTTTAGAATGCAGTTAAAGTTAATTTTTAAACATGAGTAAGTGCATCATCATTTTTGTCTCCGTATCGCCATCAAGATAGGAGGGAGAAAGGTAAGGGAGGCTTTTTAAGGCATCGGGCTAGAAACCAGGAGTCCGAGTTCTAGTCCCGCCTTAGGCAAGAAAGCCGGCTGGGTGACCTTGGGCCAGTCACTCTCAGCCCAACTCACCTCACAGGGTTGTTGTGGGGAAAATAGGAGGAGGAAGGAGTATTAGGTATGTTCGCCGCCTTGAGTTATTTACAGTTGAAATCAAAAATATTCAACCCCCATTGCAAATCAGGTTTATTGTCAAAATTTACAGAGTTTCAGCTGTTTGCAATGAACAAATCAAACAAAAGCAATTGAAATAGCTCAACACAACAAATGCTTCAAGTGGTGTCCCCAAATTCAACTGAAAATGCAACTGATCATGACTTCTCCAGTCTCAAAATTATTCAACCCCCTTCATGGCAAGCATCTTCAGTACTTAGTAGAGCACCCTTTTGCTGTTATGACCTGCTGCAAACGAGATGCATAGCCAGACACCAGCTTCTGGCAGCGTTCCTGAGGAATCTTAGCCAATTCCTCATGAGCAATGTTCAGTAATATTCTTGGGTTTGCGTGCTGCAACCGCCTTCTTCAAATCCCACCAGATTTCCTATGGGGTTCAAGTCAGGTGACATGGCTACTGTAGAATCTTCCAGGACTTCTTCTGCATCCAAGCCTTAGTGGAATTTGAGGTATGCTTGGGATCATTGTCCTGTTGGAAAGTCCAATGACGCCCAAGCTTCAGCTTCCTTACAAGCGGCATGACGTTTTCCCCTAGGATTTCCTGATACTTCAATGAATCCATCTTGCCTTCCACACGCTGCAGGTTTCCAGTGCCAGAGGATGCAAAGCAGCCCCAGAGCATCACCGAGCCACTACCATTCTTAACTGTTTGCAGGGTGTTCTTTTCAGCGTATGCTTCACTCTTCTTCCTCCAGACATACCACTGATCCATCGGGCCAAAAAGTTCCAGTTTTGTTTCATCGCTCCACAGAACAGAATCCCAAAACTTCTGTGGCTTATTTATATGATTGTGAGCATATTGGAGCCGACTTTTCTTGTGCTTTTGGGTCAGTAGTGGTGTACGTCTTGGAGTTCTGGCATGGACACCTTCTGTGTTTAGTACACGCCTTACTGTGCTCACTGAAACCTCAGTGCCTGTTGCCACCAAGTCTTGCTGCAGGTCTTTTGCAGTCACTTGAGGGTTTCTCTCAACCTGCCTTCTCAGAAATCTGGTTGCAGCCATTGACAGCTTCCTTTTTCTGCCCCGTCCAGGTAGTGTAACCACTGTTCCTTTAACTTTGAACTTGTGAACTATGCTTCCAACAGTGTCTCTAGGTACATTCAGTGCCTTCGCTATCTTTTTGTATCCTGTTCCTTGTTTGTGAAGGGTGATGATCTCTTCTTACCTTTTGGACCATTCTTTTGAATTAGTCATATTTCTAACATGCAGTCAAACGTGATACTCAACAAACTCCTAGTCAGTTCAGGTATTTCATGTGTTCCAGCTCAAGCACACCTGGTGCAACTAATGAAGCCCTTGATTAGTTGCATCAGGTGTCCTTGTGACAACACCTGTTTTGCATACTGTATGTGTTGTGACGGATTCTATTCAGGGGGTTGAATAATTTTGAGACTGGAGAAGTCATGATCAGTTGCATTTTCAGTTGAATTTAGGGACACCACTTGAAGCATTTGTTGTGTTGAGCTATTTCAATTGCTTTTGTTTTATTTGTTCATTGCAAACAGCTGAAAGTCTATAAATTTTGACAATAAACCTGATTTGCAATGGGGGTTGAATAATTTTGGTTTCAACTGTATAAAAATAATAAAGGTGGGATAGAAAATAAATAACTTTTTTTTTAATACTAGATAGTGTCTAAGTGTTTCTCAAAACATTCTTGCAATAAACATACAGAAAATGCAGGAACCAGCAGTTAAACTCTCTATATTTTTGTATTTAAGAGCATGGGACTTCAAATGTTTTGGCAAATAAGTTTAGGATTAGGGTTGCATTCCTTCCTATCTCTTTCATTTCTAAAGACCTTTTTAAACTAAATTTTGTGCTCCAAAATTAAATATTTGTCAGTTGAATTATTTTACGTACTCCATGCCATAACACCTATTGCTGGTCAAAAGTGTTCTCTAATAGAATGGCTGAGTACTAAGGTGCTAGAGGTAAGTATATCTCCTGCTCAATGAAATCCCATTTTTAGGTATTTATCGTTGTATTTCCTAAGTCTGCTTGAAGCAGTACAATTTGACCATGCTAATACTGCTTCCTATGGCACCTACACTATGTATTAAACATTTTCAACACAGATGTTACGGGTGACTTGCAAGTTAAATCAACTTGAGCTTATTACTGATCTGCAATAAACACAGAATGTGAGCAGTGAGAAATAACCAAAGTTATGCCAACAAAGCATTTGCTTTTAACAAACAATAAACAGAGATACCATGAGATAAATCTCAGGAAATGTATTTAAAAAACTGAATTGTGGAAGTCCCCTCACTGTGTTTTGCTCTTCCTGATAAACACAGAGGAAACACGTTCTGCATGGCTGGAGCAGTAGCTGGGTACAGTGATGATCATCCAGAATCAATAACATCATTACCCATCTCCCCTGGATATGTTCTTCACCTTTTAAAAGTAATGTTTGTCTTCATTATTAAAACAAGGATAAAACATTCATTTAATTGAACACATCTATGTATGTATGATGCTTTACTTTTTTTTTTAAAAAAAAAAAAACAGCCTTCCTGAAGCCCCTAAAAGGAGACAGCCCGAGGACTGAACTATCATCTGCTATGTGTAGGATACCCGTTTTCCTACAGAGTGAAGAAAAGTCAGACTCACCCAACAGAAACACTCCCCTCCCAGACTCTGGTTTTTAAGACCATTTGCTGTGCAATTTGCTCTTCAAGTTAAGATAAGTTGCTATGCCCCTTCACTATGTCTTTTTAAAAGATCCAAATACATAAGTGCTTTCTGTTTTTTTGGCTTCTGCCTATTGTCATGTGCAAATCAGATGTCCATGTCTTTTCCTCTGCTTTTTATCTAATATAAAAGCCATTTGATAACCAATGGTTCCCTTAATTGTTGCAGCCCCAACTTTCTCTTGTTACTCTGCAGCTCTTGAGGACTACATACTTCCGTTTGTTTCCTATAGTTGAAGAGTTTCATAGTTTCAGCACATCATGTAGGGAACTGCCCAAGCTAAGGAGAAAGTGCTTGATCATTTTTCAATACCCCATGGGCTGAAAATTCCCTAGCCCGCTTTGGGTGAGCGACTGTGTTTTGGTGGAGTGCGTTTCATTTATAGCCCTGAATTTCATATAGTAATATGAACATCATGCAACATTTCTCTTTGAGGTTTCCTCATCTCTTTAAGGCAATAAGTTTGAATGGAAAGGGAGCTAATGTGAGGCCAAATCTTCCTTTCATCGATGGCTTCTTTAAGCCCACAGGATACAGAAAGGTGAAACTTTGCAAAAGGCTCACAAACATCAAGAAAAGCTCCATCTTGGCAAGCTGTTCTCCCATGCACACACGTTTGCCTTTAAAAAAAGAAAAAGAAAAGGGGTTACAGAGAGACAAAAAAGGATTTTCACAGTTTAAGTATTAATTAGTGCCTGGCAGAAAACAGTATTTTTTCACTCCATTTCAATTTCATTCAATTTGATGGAAGGGCATTTGCTTCAAAGAAATTATCAAATGATGGGTGGAAGATGGCAATCCTAGGGTTGTGTTGTGTGTGTGCACATGTGAGAAAGAGACAGAGAATTATTTTCTTCAGTTATGCAAACCTCAGTCCCTGGCAGTCTCCTGCACTTCATTCAATCCCGAAGGAAAACATTGTGAAGGAACTCTTCCCGTAGTTAGTGGCATTCTTGTTACTGCTAAAGAGAAGCTCTGCTCCTGAGAAATTGTTGGAGAATCTCCTCTTCCCTTGGAAACATCAGTGCAATTGTCCCCCCAATTTCTCGGAACCCAAATCTGATGGAGGATTTTGAAAGGCCATTGGTGCTCGGCTTTCCTATTAATTCTCTCCTACAACCTATTAAAAAGAAATTCTAGGTGGTTCGATTTATTTATCCATTCTGGTTATAAAATGGTTATAAAATGGTTTTGACAAAAGGACACATCTTGTGTGCACACAAAAGAACTGATATTTTTAATGTATACATATTTTCTGCATTGTTTGTTGTTGTTCTCAGCTCCAGTTTACTTATATACAAATGAACTCGGAATAAAAATACAGAAGTCAATCTCTTCTGCCCTCTCCCCTCCCTCCTTGGATGTGCTCAAACTGCAGGGGCCTTACATAAGCCACAGAACCGACAGAAGTTATGTCTCTTTTTAGACATGTGACATGAGATTTCCCCCCAATAGTCTTTAACAAATCTGTAATTAAGGAGTTAAACACAGAACATCGAGCCTGTGTGTCTCTTCCGCTTCCTCTTCCCACCTCTCCCAAATTCAAGCACTGCTGCATAGAGAGCACGGAATGATCTGTTAGCCCACTGGATTTCTATGAACAGTCTCCCTGAATTGCCTTCAATAAATAAGTTTTCAGGTGATTTTTTAAAAAAACTTAGACTGACCCTCTTTGTGACAGAGAGGCCTAAAGCTGGAACTGCCCACAAAAACTCTGTGTTTCCAGAGCTGTTCCAAAAATTGTTACCAAATTGTAATTTTAGTGCAATAGAAGGGAAACGTATGAACATGGGGGTGTTAATTAGATCAACTATATTTAATTAATTTCATTTTAATTTTAGATAAATGTGTTTTTGTCTTAATCCCGGTCATCTTGGCCTTAATCCACAGGGGGAGTAAAAAAAGCCAATATGGCAACCACACCTAATATCTTGACCTTTTTGACTCCCTCTGTGGATGTCCCAGTTTGACCCCAACTACTTTGCAGTTCACAGTGCATCCTTCAAAAACCAAGTGTAGCTCTTGGTCCTAAAAGGGAGGGAGGGAAGGAAGGAAGGAAAGATTTACATATTGTGTATGAGATGATGTCACATGGTGGCTAGCACAGTCTGTACAGCAAAAGCTCCTGTAGCATTACTGCTGTGGAAAGCCATCACCTGCCTATAAGAGGCCATGGGGTCAGAGCCTTAGAATGAACCTGCAGGGTCATAGTTAAATTTTGTAAATAGTTTGTCTTTGTTGAAAAATAATGAAAGGGTGATCTAAGGACTGGCAGCAAACAGTATCCTATTTCCAGCTAAAAGGCTCTCGGGAAAAATTGGTCTCCTATTAGACAATCTCATATATAATTTGATAGATTTCACATCTGGGAGGTAAGGTTGGGGCCTGATCTATGTTTTTTCTACATTCCTACAGCACCTAATTCAGTGGTACACAAACTGTGGCCTTCAAAAGCCTTGGGAGCTGACCCCAGAGCTCTTTTGAAGCTTGCTGCTAAATTATAAGTCAATAAATTCATGGAAAATAATCATAAAATTGCATTACTTTAATTTATATAATTTTAAATTTCCATTAAATTAAATCAATTTTACCCCTTGCATTTTGGGAGTATGGTCCTGTGGCACTCTGTTCAAGGATCAAGTGCTGCCTCTAGCCCCAACAAAGAGAGGCCAAGGTCACTGTTTCTTCCATTGTCCTAACAATATTTCTGTTCCTATAGTGCAATATTTTTGATACCACTTTCAAAATATTTTTAAAATTGTTCCAATTTTCTTATCGATGACATTGTTGCTAAAGTAATCCTAACACGGGGGTTGCCTTCAAGTCCTGTGCAGGATCAGCACTTGTGGGTTGTGGTTGGCTTCTGGGCTCAAGAAATTTGGGTCCAGGTGTTCATGCCAACTACATATAATATGTATGAGCAAATGGTTGCTTCTGACCCCAAAAGGCCCCTATACAGCATCTACCAGAATTAAGTAAGCAGGTGATTTAAAGATCTCCTATCACACCAAGGCTATGCTGGTCGACAAAATCTTTACCCCAAACAGTTAAATTACCAATTCCAAAAGGAATAAATGTTTCTTTTTTGAGGAGCTGGCCATTCTCATCCAGAAATCTTGCCGGGTGAAAATCATTTGGGTTCTCCCATTTGTTGGGATCTCTGTGCACAGACCATAAGTTAGGAATGATGATACTGCCCTTTGGAATAGCGTATCCCTGAAGCTCTGTGGGGAGGGGAAAAAAAGCTCAGATCAGAACATACAGATCACCAAAGATCAGTAAAGTACCAATCCATGACTAGAAACATCAAAACTGAAGTAATTCTCCTCTATTTAGCTCTCATTTACTGAAATCAACAGACATTAAAATACTGATTTGGATGAATATTTTTCCTAATTAAAAAAAACTGTTTTGTTTTTATAAGAATGCAGATACATATATGTATATTTGTGCAAGAGAGAAATATAAATGTAAGGGAGACTAATTAAACCGTAAGATCCTAAACATGAATGTAAATATTCATGTAAATATTAGGGCTTCTTCAAATATGCCTTCAGCTAAAGCAGGCAATCCAAATCAACTTTAGGCCTCATTTGCTTCCCCTCCCTGCAAAACTTCCCAATTTTCCACTAAATTATAATTCCTAATATGACAGAATAATTTTTTTTAAGTATTTACAACAAACAAGTAGAGAATGTCCCCTTTAAAAATGAAAGTAAAACCAAGGTATTTTAATTGTTAAGATTCATATCCTACCTTCCATTCAGAACCTTCAGGTGCCAACCACTGCATTCCCTCCTTCAGTTTTTCCCCATGACATCAACCCTCCGAGATGGGTTGAAACTAAAGAGTGATTTGCTCAGTTACCACTAACCCTCTGCACTGGGGGATGGACTTGAACTTGGGTATCCCTTCTCCTAGTTCAACAGGTTAACCACTATGCTACCCTTGAACTTGAAGCAACATGTAGAAGTGCATGTTGCTCATTTCAGTTCTCCAGGTTTCTACTGAATGTGTTGGTTCTCAGCCAAGTGAACTTGCATCTAAAGGAAAGAACAGCGTATCTAACTGGCCACCCTCCCTGCCCCCCAAATACTGACCAGTAGTTTCTGAGGCCATCCGAGGAATAGAAAGAGGGACAACCACTGTCAACCTTTGAACTTCCATAATAGTTGCTTCTGTTAAGGGCATGTGCACCTTATCAGCCAGAGTAGGAGGTCTGTTGCACCCAATTACCAATTTGATTTCTTCTTGAACGTTTCCTATGTATAATAAAATATAGTAAAATGATTGTTTCGAGTGGGCAGAGCGCTGGTTCGTCAACAGTCTGAAAAAGGAAGATGATGGACATGGGATATACTGTATAGAGACTTTCATGATACAGACCCATAAGAGTGACGCAATCTGCCATTCTAGATGGGAGACCCTTCAACTCTTGGATTGTCTTGTCTGCCATGAAAATCGGTACACTGAATTTGTTTTACATGTGCTTTATTATTTTGAAAAATAATGTCTTTGTGAATTTGGTTCACTGAAGCTGGGATTTCATTGTCTTCACACGTAGGAAACAGAAAGTAGGAATAAATGGGCAATTCTCTTCCTGGTGCAAATATGTAAAGTAGCGTCCCCAAGGGATCATTGTTGCGACCTTTGCTTTTTAACCTGCAAATAAATTATTTGGAATTAAGGTTTGAGTAGTGAAGGAGCTATGCTTGCTGGTGTTCAAAATGTTCAGGGTGGACATACCAAAAAAGGGTTGTGAAGTGCTCTGAAAAGCTCTCTCCAAACTGGGCGAAATGACTAGCAAATGCAGTTTAATATAAACAAGTATAAAATTATGTATGTTGGCACAAAAAAATCCAACTTCACCTATACATTAATGGGAACTGAGCTGGTAGTGACTGATCAGGAAAGAAACTTGGAGTCATGGTAGAAAGTTCAGTGAAATGTCAACCCAGTGTTCAGCTGCTGTTAAAAAAAAGGTGAATTTATGTTTGGAATCATTAGGAAAGAAATTGGAGGGGGGGAAAGTACTGGCAGTGCCAATAATGCCCTTATATAAATCTATGGTGAGATTACACTTGGGAGTATCATGTACCTTTCCAGTCAGCACACCTTAAGAAAGACATTATAGAGCTTGAAAAATTGCAACAAAGGGGCTGCCGCAGTTGCCCTGTGAAGAAAAACTATAGCAATGGGGGCTGCTCATCTTGGAAAAAATGAGGTTAAGGGGAGACATGACAGAGGTATATAAAATCATGAATGGCACTGATAACATGGAGAAATAAGGCTTTTGCCCCTTCCTCACAATGTTAGTATCTGAGACCAGTCATTGAAACTAACTGCAGGGAGATTCATGATCAACAGAAGGAACTCTATTTCATACAGTCCATAGAATTCACTGCCAAGTTGGATGGTTTTCAAAGGGGATTGGACAGGTTCATAGAGAATCAGTCAATCAATGGCTATGACTTCTGTTTATAGGCAGTATGTCTTAAATGCTGGTTTCTGGAAAACAAAGAGAGCTATCAACCCTTCAGTCCCAGATTGTCAGCTTCCTGAATATATCCAGCTGGCCACTGTGAGACACAAAATGTTGGACTAGATGGGCCTAAGGCCTGAACCAGCACAGTTGTTCTTACTTCTTACCTTGGAGTGCTTCAAAGTAAATAAAAAAGGTAACTATTTGAGCTTCTTTAATGCCAATTAAAAGTCAAACACTGCCCTCTTGTGCCTAAACCAGAAATCTGACTGCAATTCTAAAACATATTAGAAAAAATAAGCCACATTAAATGAATGGCATTGTAATAAAGTTAGAAGGTTGTTTTGTTAGGGATTTTTTCCCCAACTTTTGGAATTGCTTTGTTCATCACCTGGATGGAGGAATTCTTAAAATGGCATAATGGAAATAAACTGACTGCCTATCATACTGCAGAAAAGAATATGGGGGTAATATTTTGGTTTTAAAACAATATTAAATCTATCTCAGGGTTTGCATTATAACTTTTCTGTATTTCATGCTTCAAAATGGGAAAAAACTATGCCATCAATTTTCAGCATGAAGGGTCAGAAGGAGCTGCAAAGACAGAGAGTCAAGTCTGTCTAAATCTGATCTAGAACAGCCTATGTTCATTTACTAAAGACTTTCCAAACTGCTCCAAATTGCAAAATCAGAACTTGTGAAAACTTTGCATAGGGTGGCAGAGGATAAATAATGTATGAAACTGTTAAGAGTTATTCTATGTAGAATTCATATGAATGGATTCCTTCACTGTGATATTCTTTAGCTGGTAAAGACAGTATTTTTCCATACAGTGTTCACAAAACATTCCACCAGTAAACACCAGGTGCGACCTTGGCGTTGTAGCCAAAACATAGTGATATCAGTCCAAAAATACCTTATCTCATGGGAACCGCTTTCCAGGAGGGGAGACAACGTGCAACACTGCCATCTCATGACGATATATAGTAAGTACAACTCTTACTGCATTGTCAGTTTGAAAATGTCCTGACCCACATATAGCCAATCAGAATGCTGAAACAAGTGTATATCTCAGCTATGAACTATGGGTCTATACTCTCTTCTCTTCTTCTTGACTTCTATCTGTCCTGTTGCCATGTACTCTGTTACTGAACTGTAACTATGCCTGGCCTTTGTATGGGCCATGATTTTACTTCACATCTGCTGATGGAACTCTGTGTATGCTTTGTTGTTTTTTCCTTTTGCAATAATGTACTATATCCATTATTGCCTTATGCTACAATAAAATATTGTTAGCCCTACACGCTGCACTCTGTTTGGATTACTCTGCGCCTGGAATCCCATTAAGCCAGCAATATCCCACAAACATGAAAGCTGTTCAGTCAGCAATTTGCTATCAACATGTGTGCTTTGCTTTTAGCAAAAAATATTTACTTATTTTATTTATTAGACTTGTATACCACTAAATTTCCCAAGACTTACCCCTCCCTCCCCAAAATTTGAAACATCCACTGTAAAATATTAAAAGCAACACAGAGCAACCATCAGAGCAAGGTGACGACATCCCATTATTACCCCAAGTGACTTCTGGAAGAGCTTTGTTTTAACCAACTTTTGGAAGGCGACCACAGAGGGGGCTAATCTTGCTTTCAGGGAAGGCTGTTCCAGAATATTGGGGCAATTAGTGAAAAACAGCCTCTCCTAGCCCCAGGCACCCTCACCTCACAAGACTGGGGCACCACTAGCAGTTTTTCCAAGGAGGAACACTTTGGATGGCCCAACTCTAGTTGCAGTTGACATAAAAGACATAATAGGTTAAACCAACTTCTGGAAACCTATTAGGAATCAGTGCAGGAGCACCAGTGCAAGTGTTATATGCTCATGGCAACAAGCACAAGCCAAGAATCAGCTGAATTTTTAACCAAATGAGTGGTGATAGCAGTGTGAGTCACCATAGCAAGGTCATCCTGCTCCAAGAAAGGCTGCAGGTGATGCACCAGTGAAGATGTGCAAGGGCCACAGCTTCCACCTAGGCATCCAATAGTAGGTATGAGTCCAGGAAGGCCTCCAAGTTGCAGTCCTGCCATCTCAAGGATAGTTCAAGAGACACCACTTGAACTGACAAAGTACCATGATGAACAAACAGCGACTTTGTCTTGCTTGGGTTCAGTTTTAGCCTGTTTTGTCCATCCAGGCTCCAACAGCCTTCAGTCATTGGGATGAGATTTCTGCAGTGGGGTGGTGATATATTTAAGTATCTTCTGCATATTAATGATCTCACCTCAAACTGGCAGATGACATCTCCCAGTACCTTCATGTAGATGTTAAGGAGCAATAGGGAGACCACCAAACCCTGCGGCACAAGATAGCCACCATGCTGACTTTTCCTTCCCGCATGACCACTAACTGAAGCTATCCTCTGTATAAGGAACAGAACCACTGCAAAATAGTGCCTTCAATCCACAACCCATAGGCAGTTCAAAAGGATACTATGGCCCATAGAATCAGAGGCCGCTGAGAGGTCCAATAAGATTAGTAGAGTGCATTATTCCAATCTAGGTCCCAACAAAGCTCATCAACCAGAAGCAATGCCATCTTGGACCCAAGACCAGGTCTGAACCCTGAATGAACTCAGATGATCTACTTCTTTTAAAGCACCCTATAGCTAAATCCCCAATATACCACGTTCACCCCAAAGAATAGGTTGCATATTGGGCATTAGCTATTGAGAACTGCTGGATCGAAAGAGGCTTCTTTAGGGTGGTGGAGCCACAGCCTACTTCAAGATGGCATTTCTTATCCTGAAACGTTTTATATCTCATGGATTCAGCTCATCAACCGCACCCCACCCCATCCCACCCCCCAGCCTCAAGAAGGAGCATGAGGTCATCTTGGGAGATTTTGCTGTCTCTCTCTCTCTGTCTTGCTTGCTTGCTTGTTTTTAAAACTGACTATATCAGATTTCATCTGAGCATGCCAGTATTTTCCATTTGTTTGACAATGGCCCCATTTTGTCTCCAATCCTAGTAACAAAATAGCCTAGAACATGTAGTTAACAAGAGGAAACATGTCATGTCTAGGATCCACAGATAGCCTTATCCACCATAAATTTTATCTAATCCCCTCTTGAGGCAGTTACTCTGTCTGTCTGAACAATCTCCAACATTTGACTATTTGAACAACAATGAAATTTGTTCTTTTATCTTTCTTAAACATCTTACTATTTAGCAGAGGGCTGGGCAACTTACTTAAGGTCCATGAGAATATACAGTAACTCAGGCATGGCACCAGTGAAGCAGACAGGCCACCATTTTCAGACTTTTTAGGGAGCTAGTTGGGGATTAAGGGACTTGTTTTACACCTTAAAACTGTCCAGAGAGAGAAAAATGGCCAGGTTTTTTTGGGGGGGGGGGACGGGGGACAACTGCTTTAAGAAGTGGGTATCTTAAGTCTTTGCATATAATTATTAGCTTAAAGACATCAGTTCCAATACAGCTATCTTGGAAGATTCCACTGTCTACATTTCTCCTTCCAGAGAAAAGATTGTTTTGTCTACTCTTCCATACAATGTTTTAAGTAAATATGTCTCTTTCCACTGTGAAACATAACCCATAATTCTACAACATGCACAGGGCTTCCATGCCAGATGCTCTGAACAGCCCTCCTGTTCCTCCCATACAGTTGCCCTTTTTGAATCCAGCCTGCAGAACCCCAAGGAGAGAACAAAGTGGGCAGAAATTGCTGCTCCTTCTTTCCCCGTCATCGTTCATTTTCTTAAATGTCTTGGAACGCCCTCCATGCCCCACCCAACCCCCAGGTAGACTACTGACTTCATAGTAGGTTCAGTAGGAAATGTGGATAAAAGCAGATACCACGTACTTTGCTCTTGTGGGTGAAGTGACATGTAAAGAAGGCTCCAGAGTAGTGTGTTGGATGTAGTGTCTGTGCCTGCAATAAAAAGGTCTCCAATAATGAAGAACAGGTAGTCTTCATTAAAGCTACTTTCCCCATTGATCTTCTTTTCCTCATCTGAATGCAGGAGATACATATCAATGAAGTCTCGGGGATGCTGGGCATCCAAGCTTTCTCTGTGCTGTCTAATGATGTTTTTCAAGAAAGCTGTGATATCCAGCACAATCTGCCTGAGTTCTCGGAAAGGCCCAAAAGGAAGATAATACAGCCAAGGGCAGATGTTGATCAAGAGTACCTGATTATTCAGGCTGATCTCTAGTGCACGTGACATCAGCCTCAGCATGCTCTTGAACTCTGCATCATCATAACCAAAGCGCCTACCAAAGGCCATTGAGCAGATCACATTGGACACTGCATTGCCAATAATAGGGAAAGGATTGAATTGTTCCTCTCCATGTTTCAGGATCTCTTCTTTCACATACTTGAATTCCTCAATGATTTTAGGCTCCAGACTGTGCTTTCCTAATCCAAAGTGACGAAGGGTTGAGTGGGAAAACTTCCTTTGTTTTTTCCACACTGGGCCATAAGGTGCAAACACCACACCTGTATGGAGAAAAGAACATTAAGATTTGAAATGGGGTTCCTTTGAATCCTTGGAAATCTTGTTTGCAGCTTCTTCCCCTCCAAAGCCTTGAAGACACAGTGACTTTGGACACTGTGTAACATCAAAGTTACACAGCCTAAGGTGCCACATCTGCATGTGGGCCCCAAAAGAGATCTCCAAAAATTGTTGCCAAATTTTATTTTCTAAATGTGACAGAAGAGAAAAATGTTTAAATATAAGACTGGAGAATAATCATATTCAATTTTAGTTACATGCAAATGAAATAAAAAACAGATTATATCTGGGAGATATATGTTTATTTTTAGGAGTGCACACCATTCCATGACCAAGTGCATCCCTTGGTATGGAAAAATTGAGCATCCCTACTTAATGCAATGAATAATAGAGCACAAATCTTACACCCAATTTTTAATTTTCTACCAAAGCACCTCTGAAGCCACTGAGATTTTATTAGGTTTTAGAAATGGAGGAAACTGCCTTAGAGTGTGTCAGGATACTTGCCCATCTAGCCAGCTATGTAAGTTCAGCAATCTCTTGCTCAAATTTCATTTTTCTAAAACAGTCACTTTGAGATCTACCATAGAGTGCCTTGGGAGGCTGAAATGGTCTGATAATACTTTGTCCTTGTTTTGTGTCCATTAACTATTTTGCACAAAGTTTGCCCCATTTGTTCTACGTAGAATCCAGAGGAGCACCGCTGGCAGATGATGGCATACCTCACATTAAAGGAACAGCATGTGAATACACCTCCAATCTTTCCTGTGTACTTGTTGGGCCCTGTGATAGCGCTGCTGGTGTAGTTGTGGGGGTAAGTAGACATCTAGGTTTGTTGCAGATTTCTGAACTCACATACATCAAAAGGTTTCAGGAAATCTCAGAAATTCTCAACAAACACAATAGGCTTTTAATTTCAATTGTTAATTGATAAGGTACTTGTAAGCTGCCTCACATATTCTGCATCTGCAGCACCACCCTCTCCCCTCCTTTCCCACCACCTCATCCCAATTTAAATCCTACATCAGTCTAACCACTCTATGCATCTGATAGTGAACTGTAGGTGACAAACAAATAAACCCTTTAATGTAATTTAGTTGGAAAAAGTGGTCCTAAAATCCTCCTCATTTACATGGCTCTTCCAATTTCAGTCATTTTAGTAAGCCTTCACTTACCTAGGTCCTGTCTCAGTGTCTCCCTGGTAAGTCTAGGCTGCAGGGGTGCTGTAATGTTTACATGCCATGCAATTCTATTAATATTTAGTTAAAAGTCTCATCCTTCACTTCCTCAGAAAGTGTGCTTAGAACTGATGCCTAAGACTCAGTTCACACATTGTGCTAACTCATTTATCATACCATGATTTGTTGAACCAAGTCAGACATACCCTGTGAGGGAGTGAAGTTGGGAAAGGCAGAAGAAACACTTCTCAGCCCATTTCCCTCATACATTCATTCACTAACCCACAATGTTACTAACAAGCATCCAAGCCAGCATTCCAGGACCACAAGTTATGGTGAGCAGCATATCTTGGTGGGTGGGAGTCCTGCTTAGAGCTTTGCCCGGAGCTCAGTAGCAACTAGAAAAGGAACAACCAGGCTGAGGCAGTACCTCAACCCAACTAGGGCAAGAACTTTTGGAAGGGGCAACGGTTGTATGCTACTTTATGGACTTTGAGACTTGTTTGAACTGAGTATTAAAAGACTGAGTATAAAGAACTATTAAAGACCTATTTATGTGGCAACAGCAACTTACAAGTCCTCCATGGGTGGAGTTGACCCAGAGTAATAGCCTGTTGGGCGGAAGGTGTGTGCTGCAATAAAGCATTGTGTACAGATTTGCTATGCTGTGGGGTGTCCAGTCCCTGGGAAACAAAGAACCCTCGCATACCTATAAACCCTAAACCGAAAACAGCTTCAGGTAAGGAGCGAAGGTTTCTCTTCCCCTCGCCGGTCAAGGCCACCCTTGCCAAAATAAGGGCTGGGGAAGGGCCTTCCGGACAGGGAAGTCTCTCCGGTTCGAGGCATTTTGCACCCGAGACCCGCTGGCTGAGCTCGCACCAGCCGCCCGCCGGAGCTGGAAGGGTCGCTGACCAAAGCCTCCGCCCCGTCGAGCCACCGCCCGCCCCCCTGCCGTTACCCTTCTTCTCGGTGAGGAGGGTCACGATGGGCACACTGGGGCGGTCGCTGAAGACCTCGGCCTGGGTGACCAGCGCGTCCCGGACAGCCTCGAAGTCGCTAAGCACGATGAGGTGGCGGCTGCCCAAGGCGATTCGGAAGATGCTGCCGTACATCTTGGCCAGCCCGGTGAGCAGCAGATGCGCCGGCAGCGGCCCTCCAGCCTCGCCCCGGCCGCAGCTCCCCTTCTCCTTGCGGGGCGGGATGACACCGACGACGCCCAGCAGCCTTTGGGGCAGCAGGGCGAAGGCGAAGTTACCCACCAGGGGCCAGGCCTTGGGGCCAGGGGGAAGTCGCCGCAGAGCCCGGCGGTCCAGCAGCCACCACAACGCCAGCAGCAGCCCGGCAGTCGCAAGCATCGCCCATCTAACGGTATCCGGTGCCAAAGGCGGCGGCGGCTCCTCTACACTGGCGACCGCGGCCATCCTGCCCGACGCAAACGGCGAGCCCAGCAGCAGGTCCAGCGCGGCAACAGCGGCCAACCGGTCAGCGGCGTCCACTACCTCCTCTGGCCTCCGGGCTACTGTGGACGCGCCCCCGCTCCCCCAGCCGGTTGCAACTGCTCCTCCTTTGGTTGGCTGCCTGCGGGAAGGAAGGGAGCAATCAGAGCGCGGGAGCTCGGAGGAAACTCCCCCAAGAGGTGACGTTGCGAGGGAAAGGGGCTTCTCTGCTCTGAGCCTCCGGGGCCGGAGCGCCTGTAAGGTCCTCCGGGGCGCGGTGGTGTGTTTGCAGCGCGGAGATGTGGACCGCTGGGCGGTGGTTCTCAGAGGGTCGTGCAATGCAGCGGCAGCGGTTGACGCTGGTGGCGCGTAGCAGCCTGCAGAATTGAAGCATGTCTGCGAAAGTGGGGAGCGGATGGGGAGGAAAGAGCACTGAGTGAGATAGAGCAAAAATAAAGTGAGCCCGGGATAAAAAGAAGGAATTCACAAGATCAGATCCAAACCGACGCTGCAAGGCAAGACGAGAATATATATTCTCGAAATTCCGAATCGGTGTTTGTCCTTTTGCATGGACGTTGCCTTTTTCACCGAAACTGAGTTTGCCCTCGTGATCTTATTTATTTCCTAGTTAACTATCGGTTGGCTGGGACCCATTGCTGCGTTTGCCCTGCACTGTAAACAAGGCAATCACGTGTTAGCCTGGCATGTTATGCAAACCCAGCCCCAGCTTTTATAAAAGCTCGGGGTAGTAGGCAAGCCGGGAAATTGAATTATTATGTACACTCTGAGTAAGTTAATACTGGTAAAAATGTGAACCTAGCCAGTGAGTGTCTATTCAATAACTCAGCAAAGAGATACTTTTTTTTTAAATTGCCATTTAGAGGTTTCCTGGATGTTTGCAGTCCAGATATAGCAGTTCTAACTTATATTTTGTAATTTATACTTATATTTAAGTATAAATTATAAATAAATTATAAATTAAATAAATTATATTTAAGTATAAATTGTATATGATAATTTGATAAATTATAATATGATAAATAAACCATGATAATTGATTGTAATATATCAATTGTTATTTTGTTCTATTGTGTACTGCGCATTGTTATAAGTCCATAAAAATCACCTAATACTACTATCATTTTGTTTCCTTCAATAACCTGTTGTAGAATATATATTTAAATCATTAACAGTCACTCCCCTTCAGGGGAGATGGTGCGGTAATAGAAATTGAAAAATAAAAAAAAATAAATGAATAAATTTATATTTTATGTAATATATCTTGTTTTATTGTATTTTAATCTTTTTTAGCTTTATTGTAAACCGCCCAGAGTCCCTCTTTTGGGGGAGATGAGCGGTGACGAAATTTGATAGATAGATGGATAGATAATAATAATATTAATAATAATAATAATAATAATAATAATAATAAAGATATTTAACCAGATTTGTCATTTTCAAAATCTACGATAGAGCAACACCACCTTTTCTTAAGGCATAAAAGATGTGCAAGGTTTGGGGATCTTCCAGTGGCTTCATTGGAAAAGATTGAAGGGCAGAATTGAACTATGGACCAAAGTGGGGGATGAGGACCATGCTGAGGTGGTGAAGCCTTCATGGAACGGGAAAAGCCTGAAGATGTCCACATTTGTCATGTTTAACCTTTGGCCTAATTTTCACTGCCAGAAGATCCCAGGAATATACAGGCATACCTTGTTTTATTAGGTTTCGCTTTATTGCGCTTCACAGATATTGCATTTTTTTACAAATTGAAGGTTTGTGGCAACTCTGGGTCGAGCAAGTCTATTGGCGCCCTTTTTCCAACAGCATTCGCTCACTTCGTGTCTGTGTGCCACATTTTGGCAATTCTCACAGTATTTCATACTTTTTCATTATTATTAATCATGATGATGAATAGCATTTTTTAGCAATAAAGTATCTTTTACTTAAGGTACATACATTGGTTTTTTAGACATAATGCTGTTGCACACTTAATAGACTACAGTATAGTTTAAACATAACTTTTATATGCACTGGGAAACCAACAACTTCGTGTGATTTGCTTTATTGCGATATTCGCTTTATTGCGGTGGTCTGGAACCGAACCCACAATATCTTCAAGGCGTGCCTGTATGCAGCTGCTTTAACAGGTTGCAGATCAGTGCTGTGTTTGCACTCTTGCTGGTTCTGAAGTGCTGGTTCAATTCCACTGGGAACTGAACCCAAATTAGAACAACCCTAATTAGATCCTTGTTCACTCTAAAGATTCCAGCAGAATATTTAAGTTTTCTGGCATGGCCATTACCTTTAATATATTCCACATTTTGGCATTACCTACACAATTAAAGACCTTGGTCTGTCCAATAAAGGAAAGATAAACTCAGCGGTTAAGACACCAGGCTTGTCGATCGGAAGGTCGCAAGTTTGGAGGTTCGAGACCCTAGTCCCGCGTGACGGAGTGAGCTCCTGCACTCGCCCCAGCTCTTGCCAACCCAGCAATTCGAAAGCATGCAAATGCAAGTAGAGAAATAGGTACCACTTCAGTAGGAAGGTAACAGCGTTCCGCGTGTGTCATGCCGGCCACATGACCGCGGAAGCGTCTTCAGACAACGCTGGTTCTTCGGCTAACAAACAGAGATGAGCACTGGCCCCTAGAGTTGGACACGACTGTGTGGGGGAACCTTTACCTAAACCTCTTTCTTAAATTCTCTGGCTGCCTATTAGCCTAGATTAGCATAATTTTAAATAGTATATTTTTTGGAAGGATAGGTCCATCTGGTAGGACCTGAAGGGGCCCTGAGTTTAAAGAGTGGTATTATTGCCTAAGCTTTTGCAAGGCTTAAGGCACCAATTTGGTTCCTGTTAAAGAAAAGCCAAAACCTTCAACTAGGTGAAATTGCCCCCCCCCCCACATAGTTCTGGGTGCCACAGAAGGTATACTGGTGGAGAATGTACATCCCTGAGCGTGCAGGTTGCACCCCTGGCCTAATATGTTGTACAGAGACAACCCATGTATACTGTTAATGATTCAGTGTCCATGTCTGGAAGCATGGTTAGAATTGTTTAAAAAACTGATGCTGTACTTTCCTCTGAAATATGCTGGCTTCCAGTTTATTTTTATTAAAATCTTAATAAAATAAAATCAGATTTATTTATCCCAGTGCGTGTTTGCTGACTCTAGGAGGGGCATGGAGTCTGGCAGGCCCCAAGGGAAGTGTCATTGGGCATAGGCATTATACATTTTTAAAATAAAATATAAAATAAAATAAAATAGTGGCACTAGCAGGTTCCACTTTGGGGGTGGGGGGCTGGATCCAGCAGATCCAGGTTACCTAATCCATGAAGAAATGAAGAATACAGTTCATTTATTTTAAAATATGGTACACATGTATATTTCTTTCCAGAGGCATTTTGTTTTATAACCACATTTGGCATTACAGTTTATTTCACCACACTGGAAAAACTCTCACTTGCTCCTAGTATTGCTAAGTGAATGTAAAATCTTCCATAAATGACAGAATCAGGTTATTAAAAGACCATGGGGGTCTGAAAAACAGATACCCTACAACTGAAAAAAGAAGGAAAAGAATGTTTACTAAGGAGAGGTTACTTGAAGTCACAATCCTTCTGTAACCCTTGCAAAGGCATGCTGTTTTTACCATGGATTTCTTCTAAAAATGTTTTCTTACTGTGGTAAAAAGGCAGGTTGTGAACTGCAGTGAGAATTGCTACTTTTGTCAGAGGGCTAATTTAAGGCCCCTAGAAGCTGCTCAGGTGCATCTACTCAGATATCAATCACTCTTATGTGTATTACTGTGATCTACACACACTATCCTAGCTAATATGGGGACTGGTTGTGCATTATGGCTGCAGAACCTTAGGGAGCAGTTGTGATTAGAAGAGTATCTTGGAGAAAAGATACTGAGAAGCATGTAGGCAAGCAAGCCATACACACGTGGCGCTGATAACAGGGTAGGAACAAGTATCAAAAGGAATAGGGCATGTCTTGGTCGTCACATAATGTCAAGCATCAGGGTGTCCGCTGTCACCCCAACAAAAGGATACTGACAGCTCTCCAAAATGAACTAATTTAATAACAAGGGTGGCTGGAATCTTGCCAGATTTGGAGATCTGACAAGATTTCTTGCCATTTTGCTGGTGGGAGGGGAGGGAAGATGCCTAGCCCATTGCACAAGATTGTATGATGGCACTGGAAGCCTAAAGAGGCCAGCATTGGGTTCCTACAGTCCACCTTCTGGGCATGATAAATACAATCCTGGCACCCATGTTCTATAGCAACTGGTATTCAGGGCATTCACTTACTTAACTCAATACATGGACATCATGACTAGTAGCCATTGATCCTTTGTCTGTTTTAAAATCAACCCAAATAGTAACCTTTGTACCATAACCATGTGTGTTCTCTATACGAGTAATGCTTGCTTTTTAATCTTTCCTAAACTTCCTTCTAAACCATCAACACAGATGACACTAATCGATGGTTCAGACCCATTGTGCCCTGCATATGGGCACACCCAGTGATTGGAAAGACCTGCTGGTGGTTCATATCCCTGTTTGGCCCACTCATTGGGTCAGGGTCATTTCGTTCTTTGGTGTACTGTACTAGAATAGCAACATCATAGTAAAGAGCATATTCTCTGGCTCTGGTTCTTTGGAATAGATGCCTATCAAGATTATGCTTGGCATCAGATCATTTAAAAGTTTTAAAAAGCACTAAAATGCTGATTTTCATGGATCCCCATGAAAATAAATTGTTCTTGTTACTTTGAATCTATAGACATTAAGATGATTATAGGTCATGGCCTTTTTTGCTCGGAGCTCCATGATAATTGATTGTAATATGTTATATCAATTGTTATTTTGTTCTATTGTGTACTGCGCATTGTTGTAAGTCCATAAAAATCACCTAATACTACTATCATTTTGTTTCCTTCAATAACCTGTTGTAGAATTATGGAGAAAACTCCTCATAATGTCCATTTTTAAGTTGCACTGACCAAGTAATATTGATAATATTCCCAGTAAAGTTGCATATTAGATTTCTGTAAAAGCATTTTTTAAAAAATATTATGCTTTATTAAAGAAATACATACACATAGAACAACAGATATTAACATTCAAAAATAAATTTTAAAATAGATTATATTAGCAATTACATTAAATTACAAATTTAAACCAGTTTAAAAATCAGTTTTCCTAAAAGATCGTGAAAACTTTATGTTTATGCTGATAATTTTCTTTGAAATGCTACAACCTGAATATGCCA
This sequence comes from Charina bottae, assembly GCA_023362775.1. NCBI lineage: Eukaryota > Metazoa > Chordata > Lepidosauria > Squamata > Charinaidae > Charina > Charina bottae. Next base: position 26,795,203 of record JALMGJ010000008.1, read on the forward strand.
AGATTTCTTGATTTGGAGCACTTGAATATGTTAAGGTACATAAGTTACATATATAATGTAGACAAGAACTCTTGGATTAAATATAAAATGTTTTGATACATAGGATAATAACTTTAAAATGTTGTATACTTGTGTTCAACTGACAAATTCTGGCAAAGTCTTTCTGATTAGTCTTACAGTTTCAACAGTTAATCCCCTATGCACAATCATGGGCCTTTTCATTTGAAGGCTACTTTTTTATAATATGTTTTATGATATTATAATTGATTGTAATAGTGTATCAATTGTTTTACTCCATGTCTGTACTGCACATAGTAAATAAAACTACTACTACAATATTCAATCAATAGTTTTAAAGAATATAATGGCCCATGTTTTATAAATGGCAATTTATTCATAATTTGAGTCAGTAAGCTTGATCGTGCATCATAGTTACTGATTCTTAGAGACTGTACCTTTCATTCAAACAGTTTTTAAAAACAGTATTAAGAATATATTCATTTCCAAATATTTATTTTTCTTGTGCAATATAGATATAGCGCTGTAACATAAATACTACAGTAATTCATTGTGACTGTTTCTGTCAACCCTTTCCTTTGCCCTTTCTTTAGGATACTTTAAACAAATTAAGAAGCTTGCAGTCCTTCAAATTTTCTTGGACACCAGCTAGCTTCCTTTCATCTATAGGGTCCTTTCCTTTCATCTATAGGGTCTATAGCAAACCCTGCCATTGTCTTTCCAATTCTCTGATCCTCAGTTTGCACTTTCTAACTAACCTGTTTTGAAGTTACTGTGAAGTTCATAAAGCACCAACTCTATATAAGCACAAAGGTGCAGGAAAAATTAATACAGGATTTTGATCATGAGAACTAGCACCTAATGCTTTTATAAACATAAATATGAAATTCAGTATTTTTATTGGAAAGCAAATTTGGTAACACAAACAAATACCTCAAATGGCTCTTTGCAGTATACATCAAAGTATGTCTAAAGTCATTTATATAGCTAGGAACACTGTGTCTTTTTTAAAAAAAAATATTTCAGCACATTTTCTAAACTCTGGATTGATGTAAAAATGAAGAGTTTATAGCACCTTCCAAGTACAGTTAAAATTGTATTGTATCATTTGCTTGTCATAAAGTGATTTTTTAAAAATCTCACCTATGAAGACCAAGCTATCAAGGCAGAATTTACACAATGCTTCTTCTAAGTGTGTGTGTGTGTGTATGTACACATTTCCAGTGAAAGGATGGCAGTTCCCCAGGATCTCACGCAGAGGTCAGTCTTGCTCAGAACCAAAATTGCTGGGGATTGAATCTAGTGGAATATTCTACTAGAGTTACAGCAATCCTTTTCTTTCTGTACAGGTGCCTCTGTTCGAATTTGGCTCTGGGAATTTTCTATTGCATATATGATGCCAAAGATTTCCCCTTTTTAAAAAGACTAAAGCAGCTGCTGAGAGGGATTTAACATCAGCTGCCCAATGCTATTGTCATTGTTCCTAAAGATTGGGGAGCCCTGGGTCTTTAATAGGATCATACAGGTAACTACCACCTCTTCGCTGGGAGTCAGAGGCATATAAATTATTATTATTATTCCTCCATCCTATGCATCCTCAAGGCTATTCAGAGCAAAACAAAAGATACCAGCAAATCATTTACTGAGAATCTCATTTAATGTAAGTCTCATCACTCTTCTCAGACTACATCTATATTACTGTTTTTGGAGGAGAACAGAGAAAATTTAACTAGCATTCAACCAATGAAACTGATTGTGTACAATAGATCTTCTTTGCTCATACAAACCATGTACTTGGTTAGTGGGCTCTGTTTATTTTGAGTGTGGATTCCACCCACTTAAAGTAATTGTTTAAGCAGATCGTGGACAGTGAATCTGCAGATCCCATCCAATCACTAGTTATAATCCCTGCTCTTTTCTCATTAAGTGTGTGTTTACATAGCCCAGGCTTATGGGTAAGCATGCTAACAAACACAATTGTTCTGATCACATAATGTGCTGTGCCTCCCAAATAAGCCATTCTATTACTTAACATGATGGCATGGTTCTTGTAACATGCTAAGATCATGGCTGCATTTCCCACAGCATGCTAAGCCACAATTGCCCACCCAATTTTAGTCAAATCTAGAGTGGATGTGCAAATCCAGTTTATGTGTACATTATATATTTCTGCCTCCTGAGAAAGTCTTAAAAGACACAAAAATCAGGAGTAGCAACGGCAATACTACTAATAAATAAAATCCATTTAAAAGCAAAACCCCATTCTTTCTCATATACAGTGACTTTTTTGAGTCTTTGAGACTACATCAGAGAATATATTAATTAAAACTGAAAGATACTGAATAGTAAAACAGTGCTTTCCATAGAGATCCTATAGTTTATATACCTGGGATTAGTATTTAACATATCCAAGACATTTACTGCAAGCTACCTGTTCGCTACAGTGTTACCAAGGGTGGGAGGAAGAGCAGTAAACATAAATACATCCATACATACAGCTGTAGAAGCAACTATGGCTTCTATTAAAATCTTTAATAGCATGTGTGCGTGCAAAGGCAAGCTCACTTAAGCCCATTCAGATCAGCAGGCTTAACCTTGCTTAATATACTGAACTGGGTTGTATGTTATTCTTCCTGAATTTAGGTTGCTATGATCACCTGAAAGCACCTAAAACAGTACTATTTCAAAAATGCTGTCAGCAGCACTTCATTAGTATCACAAATATTTAAATACATACCTAACAAAAACCCCAAACATGCCCAACAGAAACTGCAGTTATACTGATAGCTGACAAGTGGACACTTGTTTGTTTAAAGCAGTGTTTCTCAACCTTGGCAAGTTGGTGGACTTCAACTCCCAGAATTCTCCAGCCAGCAATGCTGGCTAAGGAATTCTGGGAGTTGAAGTCTACCTATCTTAAACTTGCCAAGGTTGAAAAACGCTGGTTTAAAGAATAATCTCAAAAAGGTTCATATGACTAGGTAGAAACTACTAAAAGGATGAACTGCATCAGAATAAGAATTTGAAATGTGCCAAGTTCCTTTTTTTTACTTTTTGCATATATATCACTATCCTACTAGATTAGTTCTGAATTCACGCACATTTTTTAATATTTTCAAACTCCTTTTTAGCTGTGTTTAAGATCTGCCTTTGCTTTGATTTCCAAACATTGTTTTTTAGTGTAGACCAGCCTAAAATAGTACCAATTATATTTTATATTTCAACTCATTGGGTGCATATTAAGATCTTCATTAAACTGTCTTGCCCTCCTATGTGTATTTCAGCTATGATTAGTCACTTTCAAAACTTTCCTGAAGATGTGTTATACGTAATGCATGGCAGGAAACAGCAGAGATCAGGCCTTCACAACTTGTGATCTTTTGGCTGAGGACACCAACTAGGTTATCCTTTCTTTTGTAAACACAGATAGGCAGCTAAAAAGGGCTGTCTAGGGAAGCACAGTATAAATAATTGTGTAATAAATAGAAAGCCCATTCAGGATCTGAAGAAACGTGTGTGTGTGTGTGTGTGTGATACACACACACACACACACGTTTATTTTTCAGTTCTTATAATTATTTTTTCCCATTTGTCAAATGGTTAATGTTTAAAATCCTTTTCTTCAGGCACAGTATTTCTGTATTCTAGAGTATTAATTGGCAACATGGTACAAACCAGCAGAGTTAATAAACAGTTTATTATAGTTATCTGAAACATCTGAATAGCCCCAGGTTGTTTATCCCATTCTATAGGTTCCTTCACTTTCTGAACTTTTTTGGGAGGGGCTATCTAAGCAGATGAATGGATTTATCTTGAAATTTAGCAATTTGTGTGCTACAGAGAAAGAATGGAAACTAAGAGAGCCCAAAATGTCTTATTCTTAAATTTCCTATTCTATTTCTTAAAGGTATCTTCAAGTGGATTATTTTTCCTCTTTATACATTTTCTGGAGTACAGTACTGTATTAACCTTAAAGACTAGATTTTCCCCTATTTTACGTTTAAAATGGTAGTATTGTCTTAGATTCACTGAAATATAATAATGAAGATGGTGTTTTTTTTAAAATTAATGCTATGTAGCGTTTTGTATTTAAAATATTTGAATTGTGCACAACATGCACAAGAAAAAGCTGTTCGGCTTAAGGTGTTGATGAAAGCTGCTACATGACGCACTATTTTTTTCCTTCAAAACCATTGCATAGCCGTTTTTTCTATTTAATTATCTTTTAAACTGGGGATTTCCGTAAATTCAAGGTTGCTTCCTTTAGGGTTAAATACAGTATATCATTTCAATATCAGAACTTTGGGCTTTATTACTGAGAACAGATTAGAGCAGTGCTTCCCAAAGTGCCGCCGTTGGCGACACACTAACGGCGGCAACGGCGGCAGCGGTGCGGGCGTGCATGGTGGCGGTGCAGGGGGCGTGCACGGCGGCGGTGGCGGCAGCGGCCTCCACTAAAACGCAGAAGCGCTGATGGCGCACTGCTGCTGCCGCCGCCGTGCACACCCCCACTGCCGCTTCTGGGTTGTGTGGCGACACACCACTCTGTGTTGCGACACAATAAAGTGTTGCGACACAGAGTTTGGAAAGCTGTGGATTAGAGAGAGTCAAATATGTAAACATATGTAAACATTATGTTCTCTAGATTGTTTTCAGCAGTAATTTTAAGTTTAACTTTTTCCATTGGACATAAATAAGAACGGGCTTTCTCTGGACCATTCTTTGCCTGCCATATAGCAAGACAAAAGTGTATGATTGGGAGGTCCCAATCTGTTTCGCCGATAGGAACATTTGGAATTTTGACAGTGTATCATGAGCACAATGGCTATGATGGGAGAGGGTGATAGTCATAAAAATGACTGTCAAGGAAGGGAATGAATAATCACAAAACAATAAGTGCATGTGCCATAAATATCCTGAGAGCAAGGGATTACAGTATATTGGTTCCAGTGAAGAAAATTAACCCATAAAAATAAGGCATTTGGCTTGAAGATCATACTTCACTATCATCTATGATCAGGTTACACTGTTATACCAGAATTTGTGATCTTCTGAAAATTAGAATTAACTCTATATGATCTTGTAGGATGATAGCTTGTTAGTCTATGGTAACAAAAGTTCAGAAGGAATCTGGTAGCACCTTTTCTGGTTAACCAATTTTAGTGAAAAGCAAAAGCTTTCAGAAAATTGCCAGCACACTCCATCTGTTTTTTTTATTATTATTTGATCTTATAAGCTGTTTTTTTTTTAAAGTCAATCAACTTTTCTAATTTATTTTCTTGTTATTTAACTTTAAAATTACTATTTAAAAGCTATACTAATTAAAGAAAATTTGAAGTGATTTTTCTGAATATTGCTTTTACTGACACATTATAAAAGCATATTATAATATGGGAAAATACAATCTATTTAACTGCTATGTGTTGTAATTGTAATAGCACTGTTTGATTTTTGAACAAAACTGAACAAAAGTAGTGGGCCATGTAAATTTTTGTGTGCATGAGCTTAATAAATACTTAGGGTGTTCCCACATACTAAGTTTATATTATAAAGAGACATCTTGTCCAAACAAAGATTGAAAAAAGAAGGTATCTGATTGGCCATGTGACCATTTAATAATAAATAGTGTTAGGTAATAGTGAAACAAAACAAAATGCAGTGGAAAATCCTTAGCATAACAACTCAAATGCCAAGGGAAAGCAAAAGTGATGTTCATCAGTAAATGCATCATATCCACCTCAATGTTTTGGTGAATGCACTTTTTTTAAAAGAACACTGAAAAATCCTTTTCGAGAGACCATTTACGAGACACTAAAGCCAGAAAGTATGAATTGCTTTTCTTCTTGATCTTAAATGCTTACTTTAATTTATTATTTGTTAATGCATTGTATTGTATAGTCATATGCATATGTATTTCAGTAACCATCACAACAGAATATTGACAATCCTACTGCTACTTTGCACAGAAGGCATTTTAATCCAGGAGAGGCTTTCATTAGCAGAATGACAATTGTTGGTTTCCCCTTCTCCCTGAAGACTTCGGTACCACTCCCAAGCTGTTCTGAAGGGGAATTTAATGAACTGGATTAAATTTGAGGAAAAGGCAAAGAATTGCAGAAGGGAAGCACCAAAATAATTTCTTTTCCTTTTCTGGTAACAGGAACCTCAAAGGGGCTCTTGTCAACAGATGGATACAGACTGGATAGAACCTATTCAAAATTATGAGATGACTTTTGAGTGCTGAAAATGTTCATTAGACCATTATCTTTATCAAATGATGTATTTGTCTTTCCAATTGTTGTCTGAAGATGGTCAATATTCACTGTGATTGCAGAGCCTCCATATAATTCATATATTGAGCATTAACGGTGAAGTGTTTAAACTCAAAAAATGTGTCCAGTACATCTGCCACAAACTCATGCAAACTAACTGACCAGCAGAAAATAATTCTCTTCACATATGTATGTTTTTTAACAATAAATTAGTTTACCTCTTGTAGGACATTGATGACATTAGTAGACATTATTTCTAACTTACAGTATCATCAGGTAAAATAGGTTTTATTTTCATATATAAAATTACCACATTTAAAAAAAATGTAAAAGTCAACAGAGAATAGCATACTGTATGGACATAGTGGTGGCATTATGGGTTCATAATATAATTCATTCCCATAAAAGAATATAAAAGATCAAGTTCAGTTCTGGTTTTACCAGTTATATATAACAGGCCTTACATTCACCAATAGGAATAACACTACCTCTGCCTGCCAATTTCTGTTACTCTCAGCTTGAGGGACCAGTATTGTGCCTTTTACCATTATATTTTTTTTGCTCATCAAACTCCAGAAATCTGCAGCTGATATTTTGTTTCGGTGCTTCTGTGGGTGAATGATATTTAACAACAGATGGTGTGATGTGTACTTTGGCACCTCTTAATCTCATTAAGAAGCCAACATCCTGGCTCCTCTTCTCCTCAGGAAGTATTATATTGGCACTGGAGTGTCACTGAGTGCCAGTGTCTACTAATTTTGAAGAGTGGGATGAAACTGTACAATTTGAGTAGAAAAAATATCAAGGGATAGCTATTATTTTCTAAGGCCTACAAATGTCTTTTCTCAGATCAACTGCACAGTGTCTGCTCCACTTCTTCAATAAACAATCTAGTCACCTTGAGAGCTTTGGTTATAGCATAAACGTTTTGGTAAAAAGGAAAAATAATATTCATGCTTTTGCCTTCATCTTCAGGTGGATTTTTCATTGTCCTCTCCCGTTTTGTGCACACGGGAATATTTTTTGCACGAAGACTTGAAACAACCGGGAGGCCATGTTATTGGCCATGAGAAACAGCACGGAACTGAGCCTTGTACATTCTTCTCAGAGAAACTGAATATTGGATACCACCATGCTCGAGACAGAAAATTAGTCTGTGATGATATTTTCAAGTTCTGTATTAAGAAAAAAATATATATATATATATTAAAATCATGTTTAGATTGCATTAAAAAAACAGAGTTACAGCCACTAGAAATATTATTTTCCTTAAACAGAAAGCACTGTCACTGCATCATCTGTTTGGTTAGAGATTGGTTAACAGAATGAACTACTGCAAATGTATTCTTTCCTCACCTGGTATTAGAAATTGCATTTTTGTGTAAAACTTTAAGGTCTAACTTTAGTGGAAAAGGAATATTTAGCACTATTTGTACTACTGCTTTCCTGTGGAGAGCTCAAATACATGATGCTTAGGATAAATGATGCTGCATCATCGCATCCAGGCTTAGTCTAGACCTGCTTAATTTCATATATGTGGTTCCTTCTAATTACTTTATACACCTTAGTATTACTTACTGAATATGGTTTAATATATTTTCCAGTATTTTTAAGCAGCATTCCATATATATATACTAAGGGGACCTCTCTACTCACTTTTAATTAATTTATATTTGCATAGCAAAATCTGGTAGATTTGGAAAATGTTCAGCAGAAAATAGCACATAAATATTTATTGATAATATTATAGTTCATCATATAATCTAATTCCATAAAAATGCACACCCAGGGGATTGATTTAAAAGATCTGTTTCTCATTAAAAAATAATTCAGAAAGCAATTCAAACTCTATATGCAAAAATCTAAGTAAAAAATATAAGTTCCCTTTGAATATACAGCAAGGTTTCTCAGCCAGGGTTCTATGGAACCCTAGGGTTCTGTGAGAGGTTACTAGGAGTTCCCTGGGAGATCACGATTTATTTTAAAAATTATTTCAAATTCGGGCAACTTCACCTTAAAGAGGTAAGTTTCATTCTTTATTTTTAGTTTAAAAACACTGTTTTATTTTATTTTTTAATTTTATTTATTTTCTATCCCGCCTTTATTATTTTTAATGCATATGTACAGGCCTACACATGAAACAAATATAATAATTTTGTAACTTTTGGCCTATATTTGAGCCTGAATGTGCAGGGGTTCCATGAGGCCTGAAAAATATTTCAAGGTTCCTCCAGGGTCAAAAGGTTGAGAAAGGCTAATATACAGTATACAGTCTGGAGCTGACTCAACAGAAAGTTAGTTGCAAATGTGAATCACTGGACTCACAGCTCCTGCTCAAGGAACAGGTGGCAGCTATGGCTAGGAGGACCTTTGCACAGCTTCATGTTGTGTGTCAGTTGCGCCCATTCCTGGACCAGGGGGCTCTGCTCATGGTCACTCTTGCCCTCGTGATCCCCAGAGAGGTCTACATGGAGCTGCCCTTGAAGAGCATTTGGAAGCTTCAGCTGGTGCAGAATGCAGCAGTGCGGGCAGTTAATGTTATTTTTTCTTTTGGCACATGTGACACCACTGCTCTGTGAATTGCATTGGCTTCCAGTGTGCTTCCAGGTGCAATTCCAGGTGTTGGTAGTTACCTTTAAAGTGCTTCATGGCTTGGGACCAGGCTACTTACGCGACCATCTCTCTCCAATTGTTTCTACCTATCCCATCTGGTCCAGCATGCTCCAGGTGCTGTCAGCTAAGGAATGTTGGCTGGTGGAGCCCAGGAGGAAGGCCTTTCCTGCTGTAGTGCCTGCTCTGGGGAAATCATTCCACCTGAGATTAGGTTAGACCCGACCCTGCTGGCCTTTTGTAAGGCCCTAAAAACTTGGTTTTGTGCCTAGGCATGGGACCCAGGAGCGTGAAAGAGCCCATCTCTTAGCTTTGTGGATGGTTATTTATGAAGCTCGGCTGCTATGTGTTTTTATTTTATATTATGTATTTTATTGTTTTTTTAGTATTTTATTGTAAGCCACCCCAAGTCACGTATGTGAAATGGGTGGCTATATAAATCAAATAAATAAACAAGTAAAAAGGTAAAGGTTCCCACCGCACATTTGTGCAGTTGTGTCCTACTCTAGGGGCCGGTGCTCATCTCCGTTTGTTAGCTGAAGAACAAACAAACAAATAAATAAATGATATAATATAATATAAAACAAGACAAATAAATAATTTTAAATTGCAATGACAGATAACATAATAGAACAACATGGTTCTAGCCTCTTGTCCAAAACCACAAATTTTCCCAAGGGACAACAGAACATGGCCAGGTTATGGTTGTTAAGGCCTAAATTCAAGGATTAAAAATACTGGTCTTCCCTGCATTTTGGAGAACACTGTCATTGTTCTCAAGCCCAACATTAATTTTAAAGCTGTCATGGCTGCTGCTTACCTTTTCATTAGCCATTGCGTGATACCACCAGAAGAGTCTTGTAGTGATAAAATAAGCAATGACAACATCTATAGTGTAATGCTCATGTCCCACCAGGATACAAATTACTCCAACAACACTCATAGACCAGCAAATCAAGTGATACCACCAAAAGTGACGAGGTGAATCTGTCCAAAAAGAAATCATATAAAACATGGGAAACCATACTCTATTCTGAGCACTACAGTTCAAAATTACAGTTATATTCAGGAATCTTGAAGGCGCTTGCAGAGATTAGCTTGGATCCTCTTTCTGTTGTTTCTGAGAAATCAGAGAGCACAGGGATATGCCAGGAGATTGGAGAAGGGTAAATGATGTTGCTATCTTCAACACTGGCAAAAAGGAGACCCAAGTAATTATAGACACAACAGCTTAACATACATACTGGGTAAAACTCCGAAACAGGTTATTAAGCAGAAAGTTTGGGAGAATTTGGAAAAGAATGCATTGCTTGGCAGCAGCTAGTATGACTTTATCAAGAAGAACATGCTAAAACAACCTGATTTTCTTTTTTTGATAGAATGACCAGTTTAGCTATCGGTGGAATGGCAGTGGATATAGTGTACATGATTTCAGGAATGTAATCAACAAAGTCTTCCATGAGAGTCTAGTAGAGATAACAATGGACTATGTTATCACTAGATACAGTGCTGGTTGAATAAACATACCTAACAAGTGTACGTAAGTGGGTCAGTGTCAATTGGTTTACTTCAGAGTTTTGTGCTGTTCAAAACAGATTACTGGATGATATTTTATTTTTAGATGACTCAAAGATAGGAGGATAAAAAGCCAGTTTGGTCTAGTGAGCCAGTTTGGTCTAGTGGTTAAGGCAGCAGGCTAGAAACCAAGAGACTGTGAGTTCTAGTCCCGCCTGAGGCACGAAAGCCGGCTGGGTGACCTTGGGCCAGTCCCTCCCTCTCAGCCCTAGGAAGGAGCCAATGGCAAACCAGGAGACTGAGAGTTCTAGTCCCGCCTTAGGCACGAAAGCTGGCTGGGTGACCTTGGGCCAGTCACTCTCTCCCTCAGCCCAACTCACCTCACAGGGTTGCTGTTGTGGGGAAAATAGGAGGAGGGAGGAGTATTAGGTATGTTCACCGCCTTGAGTTATTTATATAAAAAATAATAAAGGCGGGATAGAAAATAAATTAAAATTTAAATTTAAAAAATTAAATAAAAAACACCTTAAAGAACAGTATCAAGATTCAGAAGGAGTATGAGAATCTGGAACAATAGGTAGAAAACGGCAAGATGAATTTCAAGAGGGACAAATGCAAAGTCCTGTAGCTGGGGTAGGAAAAAACAAAAGCGTGAGCCTAGGATGGAAAGAACCATTTTGAGCAGCAGTATACATGAAAAGGATCTAGGTGGATCACATGAGTCAACAGTGTGATGCAATTTCAAAAAAAAAAAAAAAAGTGGTGGGGGGGAAATGGAATCCTAGGCTGTATCATTAGAAGTATGGTATCAAGCTCACAAGAAGTCATTGTTCTCTCTATTCTGTATTGGTCAGACTACACTGAGAATATTATATCCAGCTCTGGACACCACATTTTAGGGAGGACATTGACAAACTGGAACATGTCCAAAGAACAACAATTAAGATGATGAGGGGCCTGGGATAAAAAACTTATGAGGAATGATTAGAAGCTAGGCATATGTTCAACCTAGAGAACAGAAGACTGGGGAAACATGATAGCTGTCTTCAAATATATAAAAGGCTGTAATACAGAAGAAGGGAAAGAATTCTTCAGAGTTGTTCCATAAAACAGAATAAGAAATAATGTGTTTAAAACATAAGGAAGTAGATTTTGGTTGGATATAAAAAAGAATTTCATTATGGTGAAAGCTGTTCAACACTGGAACAGACCACCACGAGAGATGGTGGACTCTCCATTGCTGGAGGTGCTTAAACACAGGCTGGGTGGCCATCTCTCAGGGATGCTATAGGAGTGGATTTATGCACTGGGCAGAATTTTGGACTAGATGTTCTTCAAGGTCCTTTCAAATCCTTAAAATTTATGATTCTATCATTCCTGAGTGGTAGTTAGAGATAATGGCCCAACGTATTTTGAGGGCACTAGGTTGAGAAAGGCTGGGTTAGATGGAGCAGCTTCTTTTATATCAATATGTATTGTCATTTTTTAAAAAATACAGATTAGCAATCCATCTCTAAAAGGCCATCACCTAGTCTGCTAGTTGACAGAAATAATTTACTAACCATAATTCTCTCCTTCACTTGCCAGAGACTCCCTTTACTCCTGTACAGTACTTGAAACATCAATCTTTTTTAAAAATGGGGGAGGGGTAGATTAAAAAAGAAGGAATGTTACAGAACACCTCCCTCTCATTTAACATTTATATTTAAAGATCTCCAGATCATGTATTAAAATTGCAATATAACAATTGGGCACTCTCACACAAAAAATAAAAAAAAATGTATTCACTGTATCAATCAATTCATTCAAAGGATAAATGCTAGTATTATACTATTATCATTCTTCCACAATCCAAGGTGATGTCTTAAGACCTACCCCCTTAACATGGTAGCACCCAAAAATAAGCATGTTTGAGGAAGAAATATAACAATGTTTGACCAGATAATCATTTATTTCATTTATCTTTTACAGGGATAACTGCATCAATGTTAATTTATTTCATGCAGTTTAAGCAATTTACTAAAAAAACTGCACTATTGTGTTTTATTGCTTATTTAAAAAATAAATGGCAAGAGTATGATGGTAGAAGGAAGCATATACAGCCATCTCTGGCTATGGAATTAATATATTGATAAACAAGGCTGAGAACACAGGCTGAGAACACAGGAAATATCCATTATACTGGCAAAATGCCTGCTCAAAAAGATCAGTGAAGCATATTGCACAAGGCTTCAGAAATAATACAGTACTTACTCTAGCTTCAAATTACAATTCTCGTCATTACACACAAGTAAGAAATTAGTAGATAATCTCCAGATTCACTGTTCATTTTATTGAAAAGTAAGTGTGTTTCACTGAGAAACAGTTCTCCATTACATAATAGTAGCTTGTAGGTCTATGTGGCGCAGCTTAGTATTATTGGAAAGGTTATACCAGCCATTTTCTCAGAAGATAAACAGAATTTCTGTTATGTGAATATGAAAACACACAGATACATGCACTTTGGACCCCACTTTAGAATTCTGGATAGTAGAACTATTTTGTATCATCATCTTGCTTGGTTCCTGAGTAGTACCCTAAAAAATCTATATAGCTGTGTGCTTTTTATTTAAGGATTTAAACATAATTTGATGAAATTTGATGATTTAGTAGCTTGAGACCATAGAATGACACGTGTTAAGACAGAGGTGAGGACCGAGATTTGGTCCAACGGCCAGATCCAGTCCCATACCTGATCTGACAGGCAAAAGGAAGACAAATTTTCCACGGACCAGGGGGGCGGGGTTTGCAGGCGGGAGCCAATCGTGCATACCAGGGGGTGGGGTTTGCAGGCGGGAGCCAATCGTGTGCACCAGGGGGGCGGGGTTTGCAGGCGGGAGCCAATCACATGCACCTGGGGGTGGGCTTGCAGGCGGGAGCCCCGCAGCCCACTTCCTAACAGGCCACGGCCCACTAGTTGGCCGTGGCCCACAGGTTGGGGACCCCTGGTTTAACTGACATAATAGGAACATTCTCTATGTTCCTTTTAACAATACAATGTGCTTTCCTCATCAAATAAAACACTTGTCTGATACTCTCAGGACCCGATACCCTTACAATTGGTAAATATGCAGTGTAACTCCTGAACAAGCTCACCATCTTAGACTCCATCCTGCTTCCCCTTTATAACTGTGAAAGTCGGAATATGGGTAAAGTAGAGCTGATCCTGCCCTGGTAATTTTAAAAGGAAATGAATGTGATAGAGCTCTTTACCATCTTCTCATGAATATTAGGCACATATAATTTCTTCTGTTGGTTTCTTTGCTCTACTAACATTTAAACTGAATACAATTGTTTTGCCATAAACCATCTCGGATTCAAATTAATGTCCTTTGAAGAAATAAATATTACTCATATTTATGGTAACCTACAGAGAACAGATGAGAGTATGTTAATGAAGAGATTTTGATTGTTGTGGTTTATAAAATCCCCAATGCCACTGTTCTCTATCCTTGCTATCAACCATATAGTCATGATGTAGTGCAGAGCTTTCCAAACTGTGTGTCGCGACACAAAAGCGTGTCGCCTGCGGGGCCCAGATGTGTCACGTCAAAACCCGGAAGCGCTGATGGCGTGCCATCAGCGCTTCCGGGTTTTCCTGCGGCGACACACCAACAGCGGCGCATGAAAATCCGAAAGCGCCGCAGCCACGGAGGGTGTGCAAAAACCGAAAGCGGCAGCAGCGCTTCCGGGTTTTTGTGCGCTGCCGCAATGGCGGCACTTCCGGGTTTTCCCGTGGTGACACACCAATGGCGGCGTGCAAAAAACGAAAGCGGCAGCAGTGCTTCTGGGTTTCTGCGCGCTGCAGCAATGGCGACACTTCCGGGTTTTCCCGCAGCGACACACCAACGGTGGTTGGTGTGTTGCCGCGGGAAAACTTTGGAAAGCCCTGATGTAGTGGCTACAATTTTTGATGAAGGGCAGGGAGACTTATTACTGAAAGACTGGAGAAATTCTGGCCTATCGCTTTATTTTCCTGTGAGAATGAAGTACGAAGGGACTATGCAATCCAGCCCAGTATCTTTGAAGGTGGCTTATCTGATAATCAGTCTGGCAGGTTCTAAGCCGGAACCCCCTTTTGTGCCTATAGCACTACAGTGCTACTTGGGGGACCCACATAAAAACAAAGGGTTGTAACTTTGGGTAAGTAAGAAATACTAAAAAGCAATTCCTTTGGCAATCTGTAGCACTACAATTCTGAGATGTGTCTGTTTTTAGTTTTCTAAGTTGAATAGGCAATTGAACTTACTGCTTCTAAGGATAGTAAATTTGAAAAATAATAATAGTGTGCTTGTGCAGGTCAGATTTCAACTTTAAAAGATTATCATTTCCTGCTCAAAGGAGGTGCTAATTCCCCAGTCCCAGGCAGACTCTGTCCATCTGCCTACCCATGCAATGGAAATACATCCTTCCATGCTGTGCACGCAGCATATGAAAACAATTATCCTATGCCCCAATGCCAGCACAACATGCATTTTCTTCTCTTTCAATATTCCAAAATCAAAAGAACTACTTAACTGTACACATCCATATAAGACATGACTGTGTATATTGAATGTTAAAACTGGCATTAAACATTACTGGGAAAATATTTTTATTTTTCAAAAAAAAAGCAAATATTGGGAGACTTACATTCCTTGATAAATAGGTAAATGAGTGTTAACGATAGAGTGTGTCCACTGAATAGGAAATCTCCACATAAGATACGTGAGCTTGCTATAGACAGACCACCTCTGGAAATTAGTTGCAGAATCCGCTGAACTTTAGCTTGAGAATCACCATTTAGCTAGAATTAAGTAAAAAAAAAGAGGGGAAAAATCCTATAAATTAAAGGGTACAGAAACTGTACTGGTCACACTTGTGGATGATCTTTGGAGAGGCTGGTATTGAGGGAGAGCAACCCTCCTGGTCCTCCATGATCTCTCAGAGGCTTTCAATACCACTGACCATGACATCCTTCTGGACCATCCCATCTCTGGCAGACTGGAATAGGGGGGCACTGTCTCGCAGTGATTCTCCTCCTTCCTAAAGGGGCATTTCTAGCTGGTAGGGTAGAGAAATCTACCCGGAGACCTCTACTTTGTGGAGTGCCTCAGGATTCTCTTTTATCTCCACTTATCTTTAATAGTTACATAAAACTGCTGAGGGAGGCCATCAGTTGACATGAGGCTTGGTATCATCAGTAGGATGATAATATCCAGTTATACATCTCAGTCCTGGGATGAATCAGCAGTGTAGAAGTGCTGACCCGGATGTGCTGTCAGGGGAGGAACAAACTCAGACTGAATCCTTCCAAGATAGAGTGACTCTGAGTTTATCAGCCTAATGATCCCAGAGAAATACCATCTTTTACTGTGAATTGAGTTGTATTCGTGTTCAAAAGTGGTTCAGATTTGGTGGTCTTAACGCACAGTTTCTACTCATTAAGCAAGTGGCAGCTGTGGTTAGGAGAGCTTTTGTACAGCTGCATCTTGTGCATCAATTGTGGCCACTGCTGGATCAAGAGGCTCTGCTCATAGTCACTCATGCCATAGTCACTTCCTGTTTGAAATACTGTAATGAGCTACCCCTGAAGAACATTTGGAAGCTGCATCTGGTACAAAATATGGCAGTGATGGATTTTTCCTGATATACCTGAGTGACCCTGCTGCTTCAAGAACTTCACTGGTTGACAATTGGCTTTCAAGTGCAATTCAAAGTGCTGGTTGTCACCTTTAAGGCCCTACATGGCTCTGGACCTAGTTATCTAAGACTGCCTTCTCCTATATTCATTCGTCAGTCTGACCAGACTGAATAGAGTCAACTCCCTCCTGGCTATTATCTTTATGAGACTGCCACCTGAGAGGGCCTTGGAAGCAGGTTGTTTTGATAGCTCCCCCCCATCCCCCCCAAAAGCCACATGCTCACAAATCCCAGTTCCAATCAGAGCATCCCCTCTGCCAGGAGGGTGGAGATTCAGGGCATCCCTGTCCCTCCTGAGCTTTAGGAGGCTGTCAAAATTTATCTGTTCCATCTAGCATAGGCAGAGGGGATGCTCTGATGGGAACTGGGATTTGTGAGCATGAGGATTTTGTTTTCTCTGTTTTTCATGTTTTGAAAAACTATTAAAAACAACAGTAACAAAATGCTAATATATTTACCTTTGGAGCACACTGAAAATGCATTCCAGGTACAGGTAATGTGGTGACATATATGGTAATGCACCGATAGAGGTACAAAGTTCCCAATATAAAAAAGAACCTTCGTCCTATTATTGATCTGAAATATATATATACACAGACATATTGAGGAAAGAATTCTTGACGCATTATGCTATCAGTACATGTCTATGAAAAAAAAAGACTGTTACAATGGCAGTTACAGCATAGCAGAATACAATTTATAAAAAATGTGAAAACCACTGCCTGCTCCAAAGTTAAGTCTTGGTTATATTTCAGAAGAGTGAAAAAAATGTGTAGTAGTACCTTCCTTCTATACTTGGTTGGTTGCTGTGCAAACCATAACATTGGACTTGTTTTGCACAGCACAACTCTTAGATATTACAGTAATATAAAATGACGCCTGAGCATTTCATGGTAGAATTCTGGATTGTCAAAAGTTAGCAGCATGCATACTCAAGCACTGGCTTATCTTTTAAGTTATAAAAAATCTTTCAAACAGAAGAAAAACCTGCTACATTTTTGACATTTTGCTACTCTGCCTTGGTGAGGTGCTCCTTGAGTGAGCCACTTCAAGTGTTCTGAGGTACCCTATCTCCCCAAAGTATTGAGATGGGAACAGTCAGTCACCTTGTTTGACCAGTGGGACTTCTTTCCATATATGCAACCCACTTTGTCGGATGGAGTGAAGCAGGGAGGTCTTTTCACTTCATTGAAGCCCTTTAAAGACGTTCTTTAATCAAACTTTTGTTGAGGGAAAGCAATACTTTAAAGCT
Source organism: Charina bottae (assembly GCA_023362775.1). Taxonomy (NCBI): domain Eukaryota; kingdom Metazoa; phylum Chordata; class Lepidosauria; order Squamata; family Charinaidae; genus Charina; species Charina bottae. Next base: position 26,812,591 of record JALMGJ010000008.1, read on the forward strand.
CCACACATTCCTGCTATTATTTATACAGAGGAAGAGTTCAGGCAACCAGTGGAAAATTATGTTGGTTCCTACTCAACTATCACTGGTGCAGGCTTCATCAACTCTTCTTCCATGTGGCTCTAATCACTGAACCGTTCTTTTTATGAGGAGTTTAATTTATATGAACTGTGACACAACCATGCATGAACTATTAATTATGCTCATTTTCTTTAAAATTAACAGTATAATGCTATTGAAATATGTCCAGCAAGAAGTTCTACTGCAGTAAGGAGTAGACATACTTCAAGTTAAATGTCCAACTGTACACACTGTAGCCAAAATCACCTTTGGTTAATTCAAAATCTGTACTTTCATAAGAAATCAACTTGCATCAACATTATTCCATATTCTATTATTAGTAGATATCTTAATGTGGATGGAGGACCTATTTACAAAATATCAGGCAACAATAATTCTTTATCACTAAACACATATTTGCATACATATCTATCATGTTGTTCCATTTCAGGGTAAGCAAAACCATTCACTACACTATTCATACCTTTCTACTCTTGTAAACAATCCTTGTTTCCACGCTGTCCACATATTGCTTCATACATTCACTTTTTTTCTTTAAACTTCCCCATTCTTTATTTTTGATTACCTCATCAACTCCAACAAGCACAATTCTCTTGGTCTTCTCTTCCCCATCTGCTGGATCATCCATTCCTCCTTCATATATTTGTTTGGAATTCAATCCCCATTCATTGTAAGACCAATCCACCACAAAGTACTTCTTTCAAATTGTTACTCATTTTTGTATTCCATTAAGCACCCATTCATTCTTGACCATCTCTCTTCTTGTTTTATCACATATACTTGTTACCATTGCGTTCAATTTACTTTCACGTTTCTGTTGACATACCCAATTTTAACATTGATATAACAAAGTAGTCATTTTTGCATTTTTGGGGGCAAATATTAATTTCTCACAACAGACCACAAATTATTTATTCCCTTTCTGCCAGCATTTCCACATCCTATCATTTCTCCATTCATTTTTTCATCTTATTTACTACGGCACACAAATTCATCTTTCTGCTCTAGTTATTTGCCATTTATGGGTAACTTATAATTGTTCATTGTATTTTCCCTGTCAAATATAATTACCTTAATCTTCAGTGCATTAATGTTTAGATCTATGTTCCTTGTTGCATCATACAATCTAACATTCATGGCAAATCATCTGAGTTCACAGTTAACAATCATCATCTGCATATGAAAGTACAAGCATGTCCATGTACCCAACCAACACATCTCTAATCACCCTATAAACATTCCTTATACATTTACACATAACAACAAAGGGCATCACACATCTAATAAACCTTCCATTATTCACTGCATGATTCACTACCATAATATACTGCTCTTATGGTAATCAGCAATCAACTTTCACTCCATATTCATGCAAAACATCCAATACTTCAAGCCTACTCATATGCGTTCTCTAAATCAACAAACCTATGATAAACTTTTTCACATGTACATATACTGTATATCAATGAACAACTTGAGAGGAAAAATGTTGCTTGCATATATACTCCTGCCATAAAGCCATACTGTACTTGTCAAATTTTGTTAATTGTCCCATCTTGTAACTTTCAATCAAAAAATCGAAAGCTTACTCTTGCTATCTTTCCCTTTCTATAGGGAGAACAGTAATGGCATTCTTCCAATCATCAAGCACAGATGCAGTTTTCATGTGTGATAAACAACTGACACAATCATTCCTTAAGCAAACCACACCCACATTTTAACATGGCTCCAGTTATAGCATCTGCCCAGAGTTATTGAGAGTCAGACGGCATACAAGTTTAAATCATCATCATCATCATCATCAATCTATAACTGCACCTTTGTCATTTTTCAACATACTCCCAAACATTTATGACTTCCTTTTCATCAAATGTTTTGGACACAAACTTTTATATAATTTGTCTCAATTCCACTCTTTAACATATCATTATTTTTCCCATACTGATCTATAAAATACTCCTAGCATTACCCCACTTCAGTTTTATCTGAAATTATTTCATCACTTTTCTTTTTCTTTCTCATTCTTATATTTTGCAGCAGTAGCCATTTTTTCATCCACAGCCGGTTTCATTTTGTCATTCCACCAAGCATCCTTTTTCAGACAACAGTTATAGAGGATCTTAGAGGAAATGGATTATCCGGACCTGTTTCAGTCAGGTTTCGGACCATGGTATAGTGTAGAAACAACGCTGGTTGTCCTTTTTCAATGACTTTTGGCAGAGCCACGATGGAGATGATGCACAGGTTCATCTTCTGTGCTATTTGCACCCTTTCCTCGACTGGGAGGCCCTTCAGAGAGTTACTCATGCCCTGGTCACCTCACAACTGAATTATTGTGATGCACTCTACATGGGGCTGCCCTTGAAAACTATCTGGAAGATACAACTGGTACAAAATGCTGCAGCATGAGCAGTAATGGGTGCCTCTTGGTATGCCCATGTGTCACTGCAGTTACGTAAGCTGCATTGGTTGCCAGTCAGCTTCCAGGTGCAATTCAAAGTGCTGGTTGTTACTTATAAACCTTGTCATGGCATAGGGCCTGGATACCTGAGGGACTGCCTATCTCCACTGTTTCTGCCTGCCCGGTATCTTTCAGTAGAGTGGGTATGCTCCAGGTCCCTTCTATTAAATGTTGTCATCTTACAGGTCAGAGGAAGCGTTCCTTGTCTATCATGGCCCCCACCCTCTGGAACAGCATCCCCCCAGAGATATGGACAGCACTCTTTCTCCTGTGATTTTGAAAAGTCCTTTTGTTCTCAGGCCTGGAGTTAATATGTGAGGCCCCTGGTTTGTTTTGTTTTGTTATTGTTATGATTGTTTTAGGCCAGGCTGCCTGTGTTGTTGTATACTGTAAACTGCTTTTATTGTTTTTTTTTATTTGTAAGCTGCCCTGAATCTATGGGAGTGGGCAGCCATAATAAATCTAAATAAATAAATAAATAAATAAATAAATAAATAAATACATACATACATACATACATACATACATACATACATACATACATACTTTCTACCACTGTAATTCTATATACAGTATTTCTGTAGCACTTTGTAATATAATTCTTTTAATCTCTTTCCCAAGCAGTTTCTATATCCTTTTTACTTATTTCCACATCATTTTAGAAAGAATTGACTCAATCTGTTCTTTTGATGGATTGTTATATCTTCTAATACTTTTTGTACACAATCTGCACTTTTTCTTCCTACAATGATTCCACTTTCATTCTCTTCTCTTTCACTTCTTGCCTTTCCAGATCTATTTCTTCCATTCCTGATATTACCAAAACACCTTTTCCACATTCAGAATATCCCATCACCCATGTATTCATTCCTTTCCCACATGTACAGTATGTATGAATAGTCTTATATTTAAACCACTTATTAAAAACAAAATATACATTTCTCTAAGAAGGTACTCACCAGTCACCATTCTCACTCAATCCTGGATGTCCAAATGGCCTGAGCACTTTATCTGTGTTCTCTTGTCTTGTTCCCTCTCATCCATTCATGTTACCCAGATAAATAATTTCCTCCCTAGGTTGCATTCATCTGGAATCTTGCGCATTTTCTCCCAGACTCATATGTTTCTTCCATTATCACTGCAACTATCATCAACCTATAGATTTCTACTTTCATATGAACCCACAACAATCTAGATGATACCAACTCATACTTTCTGACATACATTTAGCCATTTCATTCATTATTAAACTTATACCTTCAGTTCCCTGCATGGATTCATCAATGCCACCCCTCAAGATAGATCACTTTCATTCAGATCAATTAAATCCTTTTCCTTTCTCTTAGTTTCACAGATCCACAATATATCCTTTTCTTTAATTTCATCTGTTAATTCATGCCCGTTATAATTTATTTTTCTTACATTCCAAGTCACAACTTGTCATATGCCATGATCATCATAAAGAGGATCATAGATAGATATTGACCTCTGCCATTCATCATGGCTTCTGTCAATTAAGGCTTTATTTTATGTATTTATATATTTATATCCATTTCTACATCAAATAAATAAATAAACAAACAAACACATAAACAAACACATAAACAAACACATAAATAAATAAATAAATAAATAAATAAATAAATAAATAAAGTAGACTAGATTCCCAGACTTAGTTTGATAGACTTAGTTTGATAAGTAGAGTAGTGGTCAGTTTTAGCACATTCCATCCAGTATGCCACAGATACAAGCAAAGCCCAGTTTTACCCAAATCTGCTAATCCTATTCTGGGCAAATTAGAATTCATAATCTACAAACTACCTAGCTAGTTAGCATACTATTGCCCACATCCCTCCAACTTGGAAGTATTTGCTATATACTGCCACTCACTCAGGATGCAGATTCTTTATTTCTATGATTGCATTGTTGCAATTGCAAAAATCTTTGTTAACATCTCAAACCTACTGATTTCACAAGTTTACAGATCATTGTATACAGTGTATTTTAAACATCTATAGTTCTCAATTTCCATAATAAGAAAAAGCAAAGCAAAAGAGCTACTTACTTGTATTTAAGAAACAGCCATTGGATTACCCATACTCCAACAAGGATAATTCCAATTATTTCTGATACAAAAAAAGCCCATTCCACACGATCAATATAATCAAAAAATTTGTCTGGCAATGGAGGACTGAGCTCCTTGGGAGGTACCCTCTCATGTACCACTGTGATAATGACAGTTGTTAAAATTAAACTGAAGACAGCATATACAAAGGCAATGCCTGTTTTCCACCATTCTAAAGGAAATTTGTTTCTAGAGTCAGTGGGCATGGAAATCTGTATATACTCTGGATACTTTTTAGCACCTTTTCGCAAACCATTTGATAAACCCTTTGGTTTGTTGCTGCCATTCTTGCTTTCCTCAACAACAGTGAGAGCAGGTCGAGCATAACCTTTGGAAGTTTCACTAGTCTGGCCTTCCATATGTTCTTCAAGCTTTGCTATCTCTATGGTATCCATCAGGTTTAATATGTGTGACAGAATTAATGGATTGTAGTCTGATTTCCAAAAATATCTTGCACTTCTTTTTAAAAATCTGCCTCATCCACTTTCACCCACTTTTATTCTTTTAACAAAGCATCCAGAAACTGTAGGTCCCACTTTCAGTTACAGCTTTGATTCTTTGGTATATTTTTCTTTAAAGGATAATCAACACGCCATCTGCAATTAAATTTAACATACAATAATTAACATTTGTAAAAAAATCCACATTGTTAGACATACTTGTATCCAGATATAGATCATATTGTATTATAAAAAAGCAATATATAATAAAATATTACTGGTTAAATTGTAATATAGGAAACTTAAGTTTATCCTTATTTATTCAGTCTTGTTATGGAAAAATATGACATATTTAATTGCTAAGGGATGGGGAGCAGCCAACCTTTCCTAATAAAGTAATAATCTGTTTTCATTGCAGCTACTGTATAACCAATTATTCTTTTAATCCTTAGCTGTCAACATATCAAGTAAGTCAATTAGTATTATTTATTTATGTTTAAAATGTATAAAGTCTCTTTATTTATAAGATGGTGCACATAAAACACAAATGATAAAATAAGAGTAATTCTGGCAAAGACACCAATTAACTAAATTCCTGAGCAAACAGGAATATGTTTAATTTAATACTACAAAAGAAAGCAATTATATCTTCAGAACAAAGGCTAAAAGTTGGAGGACCAACTTGCCATGATAAAAACAGCCATTCCTTCTGCAAATGATTAAGGTTATTCTCCAACGGATGGATTGCAGAAAGGAATCCTCTGAAAATCTTAATGCATGGGCAGTTTGATATGGAGTATGAATGCCTCCAGATATTTCAGCCTAAACAGTTTTACAATTTTAAAGGTGGTAAGCAGACCCTTAAATTGTATTGAGTAAATATAATTCTCTAACCAATGTGGCATGGCTATATTTAGGTAAACCTAATGGAATTCTAGCTGCCATGAGTTTCTAGTTTCAAGTTGAAACTGCTGCATTGTTTTCAAGGAGAGAACATCTAACATAATCCAACCTGGAGAATGCCAGCATCTGAACTACCATGATACTTTTTGTCTCTATCTCGGAGAACTGTAGATAGTGCTCTAAGCTGATTTCAAATGATGCTGGAGTAAAAAACACCTCAGACTAAATACTTGCTCCTTCAGGGTAAAGTATAACCTCATCCATAATAACTAGAACATCTGTTTCAGAACTCAGCAACCACCTACCCACACTGCTTTCATGTGTTATAATTTAGCTTTGGTTTCTTAGCTTTCATCCATTGGTGTAGCAGTTCTATTACCTTGCCTAATTCAGATAATAATAAGAAAAGGAACAGGGCATCATGAATTCAGTGATGATTCCTTGCTTCAATTAACAGTGTTCATAAAAGTTTAGACAAACTGGGTTGAATTCTCATTGGAGTTACATGCACAGATAAACCAAATAACATTTGAGTGCTAAGCTAGAAAGTGGCTTGATTGTTCTTGATCTAGCATGTTGGTTTTTTGTAAACCATAATTTGGGGCTTAGTATTTATAAATAAAGGAATTATTATTAGTATTTATAAATAAAGGAAGGCTGAGCACCAAAGAATTGATGCTTTCGAACTGTGGTGCTGGAGAAGGCTCTTGAGAGTCCCTTGGACTGCAAGGAGGTCAAACCAGTCAATCCTAAAGGAAATCAACCCTGACTGCTCATTGGAAGGACAGATGCTGAAGCTGAAGCTCAAATACTTTGGCCACCTAATGCGAAGAGAGGACTCACTGGAAAAGACCCTGATGCTGGGAAAGACTGAAGGCAAAAGGAGAAGGGGACGGCAGAGGATGAGATGGTTAGATAGCATCACCGATGTAATGAACATGAATTTGAGTAAACTCCGAGAGACAGTGGAGGACAGGAAGGCCTGGTGTGCTATGGTCCATGGGGTCACGAAGAGTCGGACACGACTAAACGACTGAACAACAACAAAATTTGTACAAATGCAGCCAATTGTGGCTTAGTCAATAAAGTACTGTATGGTTAAACTTTGCCTTATTGTTTTGTGTGAACCCAGGCAATATGTGTGTTACAATGTAAGATAACTTGGACTCATCCTTTGGCCAAAAAAGTATCAATTGAGAGCAGAGGCTTTCCCCCCCTTCATCCCTGTCAGAAATACCAGTCAGCAGTTCTATATTTCCTGCATTAGGATTGAACAAACAGGGAAAAAACCCATTAGACAAAAGGACAAAAGTTACCAACTGCTATTTGTTGTTAATGTAGCCTGTATGTGGTCTCAGACTCACAAGCCTCTTCCCCTTGAGAGATGGCTCATTATCACATACTTAGATTATCCAGCCCCTTACTCTGGGAGATACAGAAAACGTTTGTTTTTTAAAAAGGCAGGGGAGAAGTCTATAAATTTGCATTCTCTCATGCAAATATAATTTTTAAATTTTAGAATGTGATTTTAGAAATGATTAAACATGGCATAAGGAATATTTACAAAAGAAACATACTCCAATATATTAAATATCCCCACTTAGACTTGCTTGAAGAATACTCTAGCCTTCATGCTCACTACAAGGAGGGGGGGAACAGAACTACCATGAACAACATGATCAAGCAAGCAGTCAAAGGAATATGCTCTGAATGTTCTAGTCACTATGGTTTACAGTATTTAATCTGGCTCACATCTGTTTTCATACCAGTGTAAAGAAAAGAATCTGCCAAAGGAGATCAGAACTACAAAAATAAAGCAGTTAGTACAATAATTGTAAATCTATGTTAAAAATACTTTATCAAAGTAAAATTCAATAAAAGTCTGGATGGCACAGAATAGGCTGAAGCTGAACCCAAGTAAGAGGGAGTTGCTGTTTCTACATCAGGATTCTCTGTCAATGCCAGAGTTACCTGTGCATGGGCAAGCACTACCCGTGAAGGAGCAAGATGACAATTTGGGGGTCCTTCTGGACTCACGGCTCCTGCTTGAACAGCAAGTGGAGACTGGCTAGAAGGGCCTTTGCCTAGCTTCAGTTGGTGCACCAATTACAACCTTACCTGGTTTAGGAGGAACCAGCTACAGTAACTCACATTCTCACTACCAGGGGGTTGGACTACTGCAATGTGCTTTACATGGGACTGCCCTTAAAGACAACTTGGAAACTGCAGCTAGTCTAGAATGCAGCAGCCTGCATGCTTACTGGCTCTTGGCATTGGGAACACATAACACCAATCCTGTAATCCCTGCACTGGTTGCCAACTGGTTTCTGGGTAAATTTAAGGTGCTGGTGTTGACTGATAAGCCATTTAATGGCTTGGTATCTGGGACAGCCTGCTCCAACCAGAATCACCCTGACCCACTAGATCCGGTAGAGAGACACTTGTAGTCCCACACTTCTAGAAGGTGAGGAGAAGCCAAGGCTAGAAGGCATTGCTTTTCCGTGGTAGTTCCAATGTTCTGGAATGCCTTCTTGATGGAGATCAGACTCACCCCCTCTGCTGGGTTTCAGAAAATGCTAAAAACGGAATGCTAAAAACAAGAGAGCATTCTCTTAATTTAAACATTGTGTCATCTTTTTACTTTTTCTTTGTTCTTTGTTCTTGGGTTTTTTATGATTTTATTTTTAATCATACCATGGATGTTTTCACTTTTTTATATTATGTACCCTAAGACGTTGAGAGTCATCAGATTGTGATGGGGTATAAGTTTAAATAAATAAATATGGAAATGACCACTGTTACTATTAATTGGATTTGTTATGTCCTTATATTGTACAGTACAAAATGATCTTTGCAAGCCTCTTATATCTGTTGCCTTAATATACATAGCTAGCATTTTTTTAAAGATACTCAGGCATTAAAAAAAATGGAACGCAATTGCACTGTGCTTTTGCTTTGGCCATAGGCTATTTTGGGACAAATGACTGATCTCCAAGTACAGCTTTTAAGACATTGGAGAATACAATCAGATCAAGGCAGAGAGAAGCCTTACCTCAAACCAAGCACTTTGCTTTGTACTATAATCTATAAACATTAGCCATAAAACATTGTTTCATTTTATAAGAGAAAAACAGTAAACTGATACACCAATGATTCATGTACACCATTATAAGTGAAGTACACATTCAAGGATCAAGAAACTTGGAATGGCAAACTGAGATTAGACTAGAAACAGGGAGGATTTCTTGCATGGTGTAGCTGCCTTCGTAATCCATGGCCTTCTTTGATACCCTCAACCACTATATGATTCTGGAAAGGCTATCTGAACTGAGACATGGATACACTGTATAAATCCATTACAGGTAGTCCTTGGTTAACAACGGCAACGGGGACTGGAATTTCCATCACTAAGCAATGCGGTCATAAAGCGCAACATCACGTGACTACACCACTTAGCAATGGCAGTTCTGGCACTTCCAGTTGCCGCTGTTAAGCGAATCCCACAACATTGTTAAGCATGACGTCATGTGGTTGCCATTTGCAACCTCCTGCCAGCTTCCCCACTGACTGCTTGTTGCAAGCCAGCAGTGAAGGTCGCAAATGGCGAACACATGACTGTGGGACGCTGCAATGTCATAATTGTGAGTGGTCACCAAGCACTCGGATTGCAATCACGTGACCGCAGGGACGCTGTGATGGCTGCAACTACAAGGACAAGTCGTAAGTACCACTCATTCCGCATCATCGTAAGTTCAAACAGTTGCTGAATGACTGGTTGTTAAACAAGGACCACCTGTACGCTATTCCATTTTGAGGTAAGCAACCGTATGTATTGCACACGGTCATTATAAGTTGCATTTTCAGTTGAATTTGGGGAAACCACTTGAAGCATTCGTTGTGTTGAGCTATTTCAATTGCTTTTGTTTGATTTGTTCATTGCAAACAGCTAAAAGTCAACTGTACATGTCCATATTTTTATATTCCTGCAAACCACTCTTGCTTCCATCACACCATTTCAATATAAATGAGAGCCAGCTGGTGACTTTGGGCCAGTCACTCTCTCTCAGCTCGCCTTGAGTTATATATAAAAAAGGTGGGATAAAAATTTATTATTATTATTATTATTATTATTATTATTATTATTATTATTATTTCATTGCCATTTGTTACATAAACTTCTCATCTCTTTTTGAGGATGCTAACAACTTCATCCAACCACACTTTCTTTATCTTCCCCCCTCTCTCAATCCATTCACTCTGTCTTCATATATTTGTTTTGTAACTTGATCTTTATTCATTCTTTCTACATGACTAAACTACCACTATGTACTTCTTTTGCACTGGATACCCACTTTGTATTCATTCAACATTTACTCAACACTATTCATTCCTGACCCCACCTCTTCTTGTTTTGCCAACACACTTCTTAAATATCTAATTTCCATTGCATTCAACTTTCATGTTTCTCCTGACTTACTCAACTCTCATTTCCATATAGAAAAAAACAGACAGAAGCAAGCTGTTATATACAGTCATTTTCACTTCTTTTGACAAATATTCTTTTGTCACAACAGACCAGATATTATTCACTATCTTTCTAGCAGCATTTGCATACCTTACAATATCTTTATTTCTTCATATTTTATATTTTTACCAAACTACATAAATTCATCTACTTGTTCTGATTTATGTATCACATGCAAACATATTATACAGGTTGCACACTAAACAAACCACATTTATATATTAACATTTGTTGCTATACTATCTATACCTGCAGCCCTTCTATTTCTCAACATAAAGCATTTATTACTCCTTTTTCATCAATTGGTCCATGGATGCTAACATATATAGCATATTTCAAATTCTTCTCTTTGACATTCCACTATTATTCCCAAATATACTAAAATACTTCTTCCAGCATTTCCTCACTTCAGTTTCATCTGAAATTATTTCATCACTTTCATTTTTTAATTAATTTTACTCTGTTGGAAGTTGCTTGTTTAGCCATCTTCATTCCATTCCAAAACAGTTTTTAAAATTTTCCTCAAAATCACATTTCACTCTGCTTTCTCTGCTTCTTTGAATCTTAACTGATCCTTGCTGTCATTGGTTAATCTGTCCATAAACCTGATATAGTATCTTTCAGCCATCTTCCTTTCTTGTGACCAGTGTGCCATAAGCACAACCAAAGCCCAGTTTTACCCTAATCATGCTCATGGTATTCTACATAAGATAGGATCTCTACCTAGATACTACCTTTCAAGTCAATATATTGTCCTCTGAATCCCATCAACTAGGAAGTATAAATAGAAAGCATGTGCATTACACTAGAGTATGCATAGGCTTACCTGGATGCTAATTTCAAAAGTGGTGCAGGTATTGTTCTGCTCCATGACAGTTATTTTATCTCCCAAACTTCTTAGCATCTACACGAAACCATTGAAAGAGATATTGAAAGAGATGATTAGGGGATGCACTAATACAATATGCAGAAGTCATTCAGCTTTTTATTTATTTATTTATTTATTTATTTATTTATTTATTATTTCAATTTATTCCCCGCCCATCTCCCTTGCAAGGGACTCTTTACTCTTTACCTCTTTACTTTAAAAAGCTTTACCTTTTTTTCATTTAATATGGGTAGGCAACTAATGTTCTGTATCATTGCCTGGGCAGGATAATGTATTGAATGAAGACTAAAACATTAAGAGAAGACAGCTTTACTATTTGTGATTCTTTTGTCTAGTAAAGTGATGTTTGTCCCCTTCTAGAAAATACTGTACTCCTCCTAAAGTCATTCTTGTATCTAGTATAGCAGAGCTTTCCAAACTGTGTGTCGGGACACGTTAGTGTGTCGGCTGCAGTGTCTGGGTGTGTTGCAGCTGCTGCTGCCTCCGAGCCCGGCCAGGATTCCACGCAGGTCCTAGTGCCTGCCTTGTGCCTTGCTGCCTCCAAACCTGCTGTGATTCCGCACAGGTCCTAGTGCCTGCCTTGTGCCCTGCTGTAAAGAGTGTGTCGCAAAATGATGCCCTGCTGTAAGAGTGTGTCACGAAATGATGCATGTCTAAAAAGTGTGTCACCAACATGAAAAGTTTGGAAAGCTCTGTAGTATAGTAACTAGAGGCCTAAAATAGTTTCTATTGCTCAAACTTCCTTCTGTCTGTACCAATGAATTAGCTACGACAAGCATCCCTGCAGCAGTTATAGATGTCCGAGTTATATACTGGCCTACAGTGGAAGCGATCTGGGAGCTTCAATTAGGTTAAAAACAGTCAGATGAATTGCTAATTGGGATTGGCTGATATAGTCACATTGTGCTACTGCTTAGCCATCTGTACTGGGTGTCAATCTGTTTCTAGGCCCTATTCAAAATGCTAAACTTGATCTACAAAGCCTTAAAAACTGAGGCCTACAGGAACTCCTCCTCCCATATTTCCTGAAGATCTTTACTTGATGCCCTTCTCCAGGACCCCTCAACTGATGAGGCAAAGTGGACAAGATACAAAAGAAAGGCCTTATCCTGTCTGAATAAAGCTCTACCCAAAGAGCTCACCTGGTACCAACATTATTGTATTTTCAGTGCCAAAGAACTCTTTATTTTCTCAGGCATTTTAAGAATCACATTGGTGTTTTAAAATTTCAGTGTGTTATTGCTATTTTATTATTGTGATTTAATGCTGTATTTGTCCCATTACTGTTGCTGCTCCTGATTTTCCTTTTGCCTGTTATATTGTCCTCTTATGTTTTTAATGTTTCTACCCTGGTTTAGATTGTTTTTATATTGTGTTTATGTAGTTTCCCTTCTTGTAAAGTACTAATTTATTATACACTAACAATAATAAATAAATAAATAAATAAATACATTAACAAATCTGCTTGTATATCTTGTCAGACAGATTCAAAAACATTCAAAATAAAGAAAAATCTGAAGCGTTTTATATCTTATATACAAAGTTACTACGAGGCCACCTGTGAGGCAAACTGCCATCATTTATCTTCTGCCTTTTTCAATCTTGTTCAATTTAGGTATCTTAATTCTCACATTTTGATGATTTTGTTGTTTGGTCAAACAATTTCTAAAATGTTTACAAAAGAACAGCATACCAGTTACATACTGTTTCTGCTAAGCTTGAACCCTTTTTTAAGAAGAAAAACACAGAAATGAGGAAGGAGGCGTTTCTAAACGGCATCATCAGGCTTGTGAGCATAAACAATTGCATATTCAAACAAAAAATGTTTGCACAGTGTTTGTTTCATGCCCAAGCAGAAATACTGATTGCTCCAGATTATACTGAACAATATTTTAAGATAGGGAGCATTAAAAAAATTTTTTTTGCCGTATATTTGTCTTGTATTTTCAACTACACTGAGAACTGGAAGGTATGCTTAGTATAGAATTTCTGATCATATGTATGAGTTGCCACTGTAAAAAAAATAATTTATTCATTTTTTTCTTATAGCTTTAATAATTCAGCCTTAAAATGGCATTAAGCTACTTCATTATTTCTTGGCTACAGCGATCAGGGTTGCAATAACACCTAATTGAAAAATGAGAAGAGTTAGCTTAGTCATAGTCATTAAAGGGAGGAGTGTGTGCTGAGTAATATGTACTTTCATTTACTTCACCTAAAGGGTGTGTCAAAAACCAGTGAATGGAATAGTTGTCACTCATACGCTTGTTACAGGAGTGGTGACTGAACTATTTTTAGAATGTGTCATTTATATTGACTATGGAAGGTTATTATTGCTATGAAAGGTTATAAAATCACATAGGAATACAGCACATTCCTATAAATTTCATCACAGCTAACATTCATTGGTAAGCGTCTGCATTAACAACCTTATTTACATATATAGATCAAAATGAGGCACTGTATGCTGAGACAGAGCACTTGTTAAATGACTCTACTCTCCATGAGAAGTGGGAGGAGGGGACCAAATACAAGCATTCTCTGTTCCAGCTATCCTTAAGAATAGGAGCTGCACCTTCATTGTTAATATTTAAAAAGCTGTTAAAAACTTGGTTATTTAAGCAGACATTTGGGAACTAGGAATATGTTAGATAACAAGGAGATATACGGCACTGTTATTTATTTTGACTTTATGAATTAATTGGAATGAATACTATGATTTTATAGATTGCATTGCTATTTATTCTGACATTATATATTTCATTGTACCAGTAAGCCACTTAGATTCACCCGAATGAAGTGGCATAAAAGTACCCATAATAAAATAAACTGCTTGTATGCCCAAAGATTAGAGATTAGCAATTATCAACCAAACGTATAAAAAGATAATAAATTAGATATACCTAACCATAAACCAATCTGTTTGCTGAATGTTCTTAGTAAAATCTATATTGGAAACTGTCTGAATGGAGTAAAACAACTATATTGGAGATGAACAGGCATGTTTTAGGCTAGAACATTCTACTCTGCAGCATGGCTTAATTATACAGCATAGAGAATGAATGAGGATTGAATTGCAAAATAAACATATGAAAGAAGAGTAAATGGTGAATCACAAAGGAAAGACTGAAAAATTTGTGGTTGGATGCAGCTGATGACAAAATGCAATCTTTGAAGCAGTGTATGGGCTTGGTAGAAGCATGGATGGTTTGTAAGAACAAAAAAGACAGAGAGGTCAATAGTGTTGGTATAAACTAGATTGGTTTCTCTTTTTTGCTTTCTGTGCTTTGAGTAACACTGCTTATCCAAAAGAAATATTTTGGGTGTATGTGTGTGTAATACAAAGAGAGACCAATAGATAGAGATATGGGGAAGAAATATATGAATAAACCCGAAGAGGGCTATATGTAATACTCAGTATCAGCTCAGTATCAAGAAATAGGTTGGAAAATAAATCTGAAGACACTTCCACAGACAAACACTTTTCCTGCTTGTAAAAATATATATGAAAACTCCTATTCATATACCTGCACCAAAGCTACCTAACTCTTCTATTCTCTCTTTGCCATAGGAAGCTGGTTCAAACAGGATTTTTAAAAATAGAACTGCAAACTTGCTACCAAACAATCCTAAAAACTGAATATTACAAAAATTATTAGCTCCAGTCTTTCCCCAAATTATTTATATCCTGCCTTTCTATTTAAGCTATATCTTTATGATGTCACCAAAGACCAAGAAAGCTCATGGTTTAGTTCTGTTTCAGGTTATATGTTTGTAATTGAATTGCTAGTTGCATTTGTTCCTGTACATCAGAAAAGTTAATGTTGTTGGGAGTATTTTTAGATTAGAAAGATAAAATGGAGGAAATGAAATGAAACAATCATAGTTTGACAATGTCCAATAAAATATACAACATACTGCTTAACAATTCTGGCAGAACTAACACCTGCAAGTCATCAAGTGGTGGTTTCTATCCAATTTTAAAGAATACAAAAAAATATTGTGCTACAGCAGTGATTATTTGAACACTGAAGTTATACAGTATATTTCTACCATCTACTTATTTTTCTGGGGATGAGTATAAGGAAAAACAGGGAGGCAAAAGAAAAAAGAATATTCTAAGAATAAACTGCAAATACTACAGTAAAGCATCAGTGATTGTACATGGCTTATACTGATATGCTAAAACAATTTAGCATATTCTAGACCCCTTTCAGTCAGGTTTCAGGCCAGGACATGGGACGGAGACTGCATTGGTTGCACTTATGGATGATCTTTGGCGGGAGCGGGATGGAGGGAGTGCATCCATCCTGGCTCTCTTGGACCTCTCAGCGGCTTTCGATGCCATCGTCCATGGTATCCTTTTGGGTCGGCTCAGGGAGTTGGGGGTGGGTGGCGTGGTTTTACGCTGGTTCACCTCCTTCCTCCAGGGCTGGTTCCAATCGGTGGTGATAGGAGAGGAGAGATCTGACCCGCGACCCCTACTGTATGGGGTGCTGCAGGGTTCGGTGCTCTCTCCTCTCCTATTTAACATCTACATGAAGCCGCTGGGTGAGATCATTCGTCACCACGGGATGAGGTATCATCAATATGCTGATGATACTCAATTATACATCGCCATCCCAGGTGAAGTAAGTGATGCAGTCGCCACCCTGTCTCAGTGTCTGGGGGATGTAGGGGTCTGGATGGGGAATAACAGGCTTCAGCTGAACCCTGGTAAGACGGAGTGGCTGTGGATTGATGGCCTCTCGGAATCCAGGAAGTTGTCATCTTTGGTCCTGGATGGGGTGGCACTGCCCTATTCGGAGCCAGTGCAGAATTTGGGGGTCCTCCTGGACTCACAACTCCTGCTCGAAGAGCAGGTGTCAGTCGTGGCCAGGAGGGCCTTTGCACAGCTTCGGCTTGTGCGCCAATTATGCCCTTCCCTGGACTGGGATGCCCTCCGAACAGTCACTCACGCCCTTGTCATCTCCCATATAGACTATTGCAATGCGCTCTACATGGGGCTACCCTTGAAGAGTATCTGGAAGCTTCAGCTGGTCCAAAATGCGGCTGCGCGGACAGTTATTGGAGCCAGAAAATCAGCACATGTAACTCCTCTGCTGCGCGAGATGCATTGGGTACCAGTTTCTTTCCCGGTCCAATTCAAGGTGTTGGTTATCACCTTTAAAGCCCTACATGGCATGGGACCAGGTTACCTGAGGGAACGTCTCATCCCCAGAACATTGACCTGCCCCACCCGGTCATGCAGAGAGGGCATGCGGACCCCATCGATCAAAGAATTCCACCTAGCAGGGTCCAGAAGGCGAGCCTTCTCTGCAACAGCGCCCGCCCTTTGGAACATATTGCCCCCGGAACTAAGGCAGGTCTCCTCACTCCCGACCTTCCGGAAAAATTTAAAGACCTGGTTTTGCCGCCTTGCATGGGAGGGGAATGCTAACAGTTCCTCCTGGGGCTGGTTGATCCCATGAAACCCTTTTTAGTATTAACATCTTTGCTCTTGGATTTTATATTTATTTATTGATGTTTTGACTATTATTGTATTTTATTACGGTTTTTATTGTGAACTGCCCAGAGTCCTCCGTTCGAGGAGATGGGCGGTAATATAAATCTAATAAATAAATAAATAAATAAATAAATAAATTTATTCAACTGGTTGGGGGATTAAAGTATATCAAATAAATACAGTCCAAGAAAAATTAAAGAAAAATCATTCCTTTTCCTACTGACCTTATATTAGATGCTTTCTTCAGAATCCTATGCTTGATGTGACTAACAAGTGACCATTTTAGTGCCCTCATAACCAGCTTATGCTCACAGCTTCCCTTAATGGTTGTGGTGTACCATATACTCAGGAGTGGTCTGAGGTAACTCAAAGTTGGAATTGATTATGATGTCATCAGAATTCAAATATATGAAATTCCTTATGTAGAACTATTGTTGAGCTGCACAGACTGAGTAGCAATTTAAAAAGTATTATAGTTAAAGTAGTATTTCCTACCATTTTATGTTATTAATAAATAATAATCTGTTTAATTTTGCCAGAAAATATATTTCACAATATAAACCATGCCTTTTTTAAGCATTTGTTCCTTGAACACTCCATAGTAACACTAGAACAAATGAATTAAAGCCTTTGAAATTTCAGCTCTTCCCTGATATGTCACTATTTCAAAACTGCACAGTTTCTTGCAGAATAGGAGAATCAAATTTAAGAAATACAATAATTAGCAGATTATTTGTATATAAAGGACCCCAGGTTTAGTTCTAAACTTTCTGGATAAGTCTTTCTGAAATTCTAAAGAGCCACAAGAAATCACCATAAACAATATTGAATTTGGTACAACTTAGGTTTCTATGAAATTCTTATTAGTAGTAATTATCTGTATTCTGGAACAAAGTACCATTCATAATTTCCATTTAATTTTAAACCACATCAACTTTATTTACAAAAATGGAGTTTGTAAGCTGCTCAGAATCAGTTTCAACTGGAGCAGCATATAAACTCTGGAAGTGCAAGCTGGGTTTCGAAGAGGCAGAGGAACTAGAGATCAGATTGCCAACATTCGCTGGATCATGGAAAAAGCAAGAGAGTTCCAGAAAAACATCTACTTCTGCTTCATTGACTACGCTAAAGCCTTTGATTGTGTGGATCACAACAAACTGTGGCAAAGTCTTAAAGAGATGGGAGTACCAGACCACCTTACCTGTCTCCTGAGAAACCTGTATGCGGGCCAAGAAGCAACAGTTAGAACCGGACATGGAACAACCGACTGGTTCAAAATTGGGAAAGGAGTACGACAAGGCTGTATATTATCACCGTGCTTATTTAACTTATATGCAGAATACATCATGAAAAATGCCGGGCTGGATGAATCACAAGCCGGAGTTAAGATTGCCGGGAGAAATATCAACAACCTCAGATATGCAGACGATACCACCCTAATGGCAGAAAGTGAAAAGGAACTAAAGAGCCTCTTGATGAGGGTGAAAGAGGAGAGTGCAAAAGCTGGCTTGAAACTCAACATTAAAAAAACCCAGATCATGGCATCTGGTCCCATCACTTCCTGGCAAATAGAAGGGGAAGAAATGCAAGCAGTGACAGATTTTATTTTCTTGGGCTCCAAGATCACCGCAGACGGTGACTGCAGCCATGAAATTAAAGGACGCTTGCTCCTTGGGAGGAAAGCTATGGCAAACCTAGACAGCATATTAAAAAGCAGAGACATCACCTTGCCGACAAAGGTCCGTATAGTTAAAGATATGGTTTTCCCAGTAGTAATGTATGGCTGTGAGAGTTGGACCATAAGGAAGGCTGATCGCCGAAGAATTGACGCTTTCGAACTGTGGTGCTGGAGAAGACTCTTGAGAGTCCCTTGGACTGCAAGGAGGTCAAATCAGTCAATCCTAAAGGAAATCAACCCTGACTGCTCATTGGAAGGACAGATACTGAAGCTGAAGCTCAAATACTTTGGCCACCTAATGCGAAGAGAGGACTCACTGGAAAAGAACCTGATGCTGGGAAAGACTGAAGGCAAAAGGAGAAGGGGACGGCAGAGGATGAGATGGTTAGACAGCATCACCGATGTAATGAACATGAATTTAAGTAAACTCCGGGAGACAGTGGAGGACAGGAAGGCCTGGCGTGCTATGGTCCATGAGGTCCCGAAGAGTCGGACACGACTAAACGACTGAACAACAACAACAACAAATTTATTTGACAAATTTTTCAGTAAAACCCATTGGATCAAGACAATTTTAAAAATTCTTACCTTATACAGTATTTTGGCTACTTGTAAATATTTTCAAAGACGTTAACCTGAAAAAAGGGAGAAGATGCATTTAAATATAAATTTGTATTGATTTCTATCCACTGACAAGAATCTATTTACAAAATTCAGGATATGCAGCTATCTCCATTTAATTGTCTCACATTTCCACAAAACTACTAATCTTTGTCACAATTTTTTCTTTCATTCATAAATTTTATTTTATTTATTTATTACATTTATATCCCGCCCATCTCCCCAATCGGTGTTGATAGGGGAGGAGAGATCGGGTCCACGGCCCCTCCTTTGTGGGGTGCCGCAGGGCTCAGTGCACTCCCCTCTCCTATTTAACATCTACATGAAACCACTGGGCGAGATCATCCGTCTCCACGGGATGAGAGATCATCAATATGCTGATGATACACAGTTATACATCTCCATCCCAGGGGAAGTAAGTGATGCTGTGACTACCCTGTCCAAGTGCCTGGGGGCTGTGGGGGTCTGGATGGGGAACAACAGGCTTCAGCTGAACCCTGGTAAGACGGAGTGGCTGTGGATTAATGGCCCCTCGGTGTCTACGAATTTATCATCCTTAGTTCTGGATGGGGTTGCACTACCCCAGACAGACCCGGTGTGTAATTTGGGGGTCCTCTTGGACTCACGACTCCTGCTCGAAGAGCAGGTGGCAGTCGTGGCCAGAAGGGCCTTTGCACAACTTCATGTTGTGCGCCAATTACGCCCTTTCCTGGAACGAGAGGCCCTTCGAACAGTCACTCATGCCCTGGTCATCTCCCATACACACACAGACACACACACAGACACAGACACACACACACACTGTGCAATTTGATCCAGGAGTGGTAGATCTCATTTCCCTGGTCGATAAGGCTGGTTAGAGCAGATCTAAGGGACCAGCCAACCCCAAGCCTGGCTATTCCCCTCCCCTCCCCAAGCATGATGACATAACCAGGTCTTTAAGTTTTTTCTAAAGTCCAGAAGAGAGGGGGGCAATCTTATTTCAGGGGGAAGAATATTCCAAAGGGCGGGGGCTACTGCAGAGAAGGCATGCCTCCTAGACCCCGTCAGATGGAACTCTCTTGCAGATGGGGTTCGTAGCGTGCCCTCTCTGCAGGACTGGGTGGGACGGGTTGATTGAACGGGGATGAGCCGGTCCTTCAGGTAACCTGGTCCTATGCCATGTAGGGCTTTAAAGGTAATAACCAGCACCTTGAATTGAATCCGGAAGCAAACTGGGACCCAATGCAGCTCACAGAGCAAAGGTGTTATATGTGCCGATCTTGAGGCACCTAAAATGGCCCACGCGGCTGCATTTTGAACCAGCTGAAGCCTCCGGATGCTCTTCAAGGGTAGCCCCATGTAGAGCGCATTACAATAGTCTATCTGGGAGATGACCAGGGCATGAGTGACTGTTCGAAGGGCCTCTCGTTCCAGGAAAGGGCGTAATTGGTGCACAACAGGAAGTTGTGCAAAGGCCCTTCTGGCCACGACTGCCACCTGCTCTTCGAGCAGGAGTCGTGAGTCCAAGAGGACCCCCAAATTACGCACCGGGTCTGTCTGGGGTAGTGCAACCCCATACAGAACTAAGGATGATAAATTCATAGACACCGAGGGGCCATTAATCCACAGCCACTCCGTCTTACCAGGGTTCAGCTGAAGCCTGTTGTTCCCCATCCAGACCCCCACAGCCCCCAGGCACTTGGACAGGGTAGTCACAGCATCACTTACTTCCCCCGGGATGGAGATGTATAACTGTGTATCATCAGCATATTGATGATCTCTCATCCCATGGAGACGGATGATCTCGCCCAGTGGTTTCATGTAGATGTTAAATAGGAGAGGGGAGAGCACTGAGCCCTGCGGCACCCCACAAAGGAGGGGCCGTGGACCCGATCTCTCCTCTCCTATCAACACCGATTGGGACCGGCCCTGGAGGAAGGAGGTGAACCAGTGCAAAACCACGCTGCCCACCCCCAACTCTCTCAGGCGTCCCAAAAGGATACCATGGTTGATGTATCGAAAGCCGCTGAGAGGTCAAGGAGAGCCAGGATGGATGTACTGCCTCCATCCCGCTCCCGCCAGAGATCATCCATAAGTGCGACCAATGCTGTTTCCGTCCCATATCCTGGCCTGAAACCTGACTGAAAGGGGTCTAGATAATCCGTTTCATGAAGAATCCTCTGGAGCTGCAACGCCACCACTTTCTCAACCACCTTCCCCATAAAGGGTAGGTGGGAGACTGGACGAAAATTGTCCAGTATAACAGGGTCCAGCGATGGTTTCTTGAGGAGGGGGCACACCAACACCTCTTTAAAGGCCGTCGGAAACACCCCCTCCTGCAAGGATGCATTTACCATCGACTGGACCCAGCCACACGTCACCTCCCGAGCCGATTGAACCAGCCAGGAGGGAGATGGATCTAATTCGCACATGGTGGCATTTACAGTCCGGAGGATCCTATCCATTTCCTCGGGTCCAACAGGATCAAACTGTTCCCAGATAACAGGGTAAGTACGTTCCTCAGGCATCTCCCCAGACCATGTTTCACGCTTAGAGTTTAACTTAGAGCGAATCCGAGCAATTTTATCCTGCAGATGCCTGGAAAACTCCTCAGCACGTCCCTGCAGGTGATTTTCTGAATCACCTTTCCCCAAAAGGGATGGGGTGATCCTGAACAGGGCCGCTGGGCGGCATTCTGCAGATGCAATAAGAGCGGAGAAATATTGGCGTTTCGCCACTCTTACCGCCACAAGGTAGGCCTTAACCACGGCTCTAGCTTGTGTTCGGTCGGGTTCAGTCTTTGTCTTCCTCCAGCGGCGCTCTAGGCGTCTCTTAATCCTCTTCAGGACCCTCAACTCCTCCGTGAACCACGGGGAGTGTCGGATTCGATAGGACGAGAGGCCGCACAGGCGCAATCCTGTCCAAGGCCCCAGCCGCCTCCCTATTCCAGGTGGCAGCTGGGACCTCCACTGGACCGCGCAGATCTCCGGGGACAACCCCCAGCTCCCTCTGAAACCGAATTGGGTCCATCAGTCGCCAGGGGCGGACCGATCGAATAGGTCCTGCCTCCCTGCGGAGTGGGGCGGCATAAGAGAAACTCAAGGCCACCAGGGCATGATCTGACCATGACAAAGGGGAAAGATGTAACTCTCCCCTCAGAGCACATTGCCACTGCTCCGACAAGAAAACTAAATCCGGTGTGAGACCACTGCCTCTAGTTGGGTCCCGAATAATCTGAGTCAGGCCCATGGTCGCCATGGTGACCATGAACTCCCGAGCCGCCTCTGAGGACCGTCCCAGGGATGGCGATGGCAGATTGAAATCCCCCAGAACCATAAGTCTGGGGAATTCCACCGCCAACCCCGAGACGGCCTCCTGCAGCTCAGGCAGGGAGGTTGCTATGCAGCAGGGAGGCTGGTACAGCAGCAACACTCCCAACTGCTCTCGGGCACCCAATTTGAAAAACAAGGTCTCACAACCGGCTACCTGTGGAGCAGTGCCCCTGAAGGCCACAAGAGACTCTCGGATGACAACTGCCACCCCTCCTCCCCTGCCCTGACATCTCGGCTGGTGCCACACCCGAAACCCAGCCGGGCACATCTCTGACAAAGCCACTCCTCCCTCCGGGCCCAGCCAGGTTTCGTTAATACATGCCAGGTCAGCCCCCTCTTCCGTGATCAAATCACTTATGAGGGGGGCCTTGTTGTTAACTGACCTGGCATTAAGCATTTTGTAGCAAAGAGCCAACAAAATTACCCTTGGGCATTAAATCAAGCTTTTATTATGGTGTAAGGCCAACAGTCAGACCTTTATGGCATATCCACACTGCATCCTTAAGCTGTTCCTGTCCTATGCTCATGTTTGCTTGACCCTAAACCAGTTTAAAAAGATTTTGTCCAGACTGAGACACTTTGGCAACAGCTTACAAGGTATTCAGTCTGGAATGCAGGTGAACACATCTTCCCATTAAGCAACTCCCCTATGGGCAGGTGAAACCCTTCCAACTCAAGTGGGAAAAATGATGCCATGATGCACTGCTGGACATTCTAAAAAAACATGACCAGGGAAAAGTACCTAGCTCAGGGAATTAAAACTAGTAATTTTTTAAAAAATCATATTTCTGCTGAGTCTTGAACCAGCAACATTTGGTTTGTAAGGCAAGTGTTATAACCCTTATGCTACTATAGCAGAGCTTTCCAAACTGTGTGTTGGGACACATTAGTGTGTCGGCTGCAGTGTCTGGGTGTGTCGCGGCTGCTGCTGCTGCTGCCTCAGAGCCCTGCCAGGATTCCGCACAGGTCCTAGTGCCTGCCTTGTGCCTGGCTGCCTCCAAACCTGCTGTGATTCCGCGCAGGTCCTAGTGCCTGCCTTGTGCCCTGCTGTAAGAGTGTGTCGCGAAATGATGCATGTCTAAAAAGTGTGTCACCAACATGAAAAGTTTGGAAAGCTCTGTACTATAGTATTCTTAGCAAAGATAGCTGCAGAGAAAGGACGACTCAAAGCAAGAAGGGGGAAAGAGTATTTCTAAATTGCAGCAGGAAAATCTGCCTAAAGGTTGCATTTATAATCGAATAGACTGTGTACAAGGCAATGTCATCTATTGCTGCTCTCTAAAAGTGGTTGTTGGCTCATTCTGTCAATAGGACAACTGGACAGTGCGGATAAGCCCTGAGGGAATATACCTGAGGGATTATCAGCCTCTAATACATCTGATGGAGAAGATGCTCCAAAAGATATCCATAGGATATGTGGAACACATGGATTATTATCAATGACTCCTATGTCTGGGCAATTGAGCTCAAAGGTCTTACAAATTAACTCAAAGATAACAATTTCTAAAAAAGTGTACCATAGTCCACAAAATAATTATAACATTTTTCTTTAAGATGTCAAAGAACTTTCCTATTTTTATTCTCAAGTAAGTGGTTGTAATCCAACTTTATTAGGGCTCTTGTCAGTGAGTTTCCTCAGTTCCTAGGAAACACTGTCTTTCAGGAACTCATCAGTGTTCCTGTATGTTCCAATGAACTGTATCTGATTAGGAAAGCTAATATGATGTTCTATAACAGCTTAATAGTTACTGAAAGAATACTTCAGAGACAACAACATAATTTTGAAAACTGTCTTTGATCTGGACATTTTCATTAGGAACAAACATTTGAAAATGTTATTTTGCTTACAGCTGTGTTTCTCTGCATCTATCTATTTCCTCTCTCTTGATTATTTACTGGCTCACATAATATGTTACACCATAAATGAGGGGTTTGTTTGTTTTAGCTTCTTCTGTGAACCCAACCACTGAAATCTGTAACCCATGGTTTATATACAGTATTAAGGTGGCACGTAAATACAACCAAATTTGGCTTTGATATTTTTTCCCCCTCAGCCCTGAGAACACTGACCAGAAATGCCAGCAATTAGGCCACGGATGGACTGTGTACAAAATATATGTATGTTCTAGTCACTGAGATTTGTTTTAATTGTGTTTAATAACAGGGGTATCTGCAGGGGGATGAAAGAAAATCAAGATGGCTGAAATCTTGCAGTTGCAGCCATCTAGACATTTTTCATGATCCTCCAACCCTATTTGACAATATTATCAATATAGTTCCTCAAAAAAGTTTTACTTCCAGGGAATGGCAATTAATTTACATGACTGACATATAGCAAATATGAGCGCCAATATAGCATAGTGATTAAAGTGCTGCACTAGGAATATGAGACACAGATTCTAGTCCACTCTTACCCTTGGTAAACTCAGTGACTTTGGGCCAGCTGTTCTCTCTCAGCCCAACTTATCCCATAGGTTCATTGTTATGAGGAAAATAAAATTTTTATTCAAGAATTTTAGCTCTAATTGTGCATACTGCTTACTGTATTCTGTTTACTCACATTATATTTGTACATTTAATTTTATTGTACCCCTTTCTCTTTTCTTTTCTTTTTTTTATGCTGGTCACTCACCAAATTTAATAAAAACTATCTATCTATGGGGAAACTAAGCTTTGTAATGCACATAGATATAAGTGCACCAAATAAAAATGATAAATATGCATTTGCTTTTTTCCTGTTTTATGCCTACTGACAGGTGAATGTGTACAGGGATGATTCTTATGCTTAGTGTACCCTAAAACAATCCCCTTTCCTCCATGCCTGAAGTTCCAATAATATTAGCAACTATATTATATGCAGTTCACTTAAATGACTTTTTGAAATCTATCATTACAGATTAATAACCAATTCTACCGAGTCTGCTCATAATTTTAAATCCAAAGAAATTCAGTGTATTCCCAGGTAAATGCATATACATTTACATCCTCAAAGATAATATATCAATAATCTGGTTGCAACATAGGTGATTGAATTAGCAACATTAGACATTTTAACTAACACTTGCCTTACAAAAAAAGACAACTGCAATCTAATTGTTTTTTATTATTTTATTACTGTTATTGTGCTCTACGTGGAGCTGCCCTTGAAGACTGCCTGGAAGCTGGTCCAAAATATAGTGGCATGGGTAGTTGTGGGTGCACCACATGTAACACCACTGCTCCTCAAGGTGCACTGGCTGTCAGTAGGCTTCCTGGTACAATTCAAGATGCTGGTTATCACCTATACAGCAATTCATGGCACAAAGCCAAGTTACTTGTGGGACCACCTACCTCCAATTGACTGATTGTCCCACAAGATCTGACATAGTGGGCATGCTCTGGATGTCATCTGCCAGGCCCCAAGTGACATACATCCTCTGTCACAGTGCCTGCCCTCTGGAACAGCATAACCCATAAGATTTGCATGACCCTGACTCTGTTGGCCTTCCTTAAGTCCTTGAAGACCTGGCATTTCCCCTGGGCAGTGGGCCAGGATGTTGGATGAGTCTATTGGTAAAGGTTGGAAATTGAATTATCAAGGGTTGGGATCAGTTACATATTTTTTTTCTTTGTATTATATTTTCCTTATTTGGCTTTTTCAGGTTTTAATCCTATAAAAGCTACCCAGAGTTGCAATTTGCAAGTTAGGTGATCATATAAACTGATTAAATAAATACAACATTATCACCAGCATCTATTGTGCTATGAGTGAGTGACTGGTCCAAAATCACCCACTGAGCTTCCATCACTAAGGGTACACCAGAATCTGGGTCTCTCCATTCCTAGTGCTCCACCTTAACCACTATACCACACTAACTCTCTACTATATATTTATGCCTCTGTCTTTGAGAGTTGCTTTATGAGAGCTCTAGCCTAGTCATATTCCCAGTGAAAAAAACCAGACAAGAGCTAACTCAGATAGACACCGTTTCTTCAATAATGTTCTTTTCCAAGGAGTATTGTAATCTTCCACTAGCATTAGTGGGACTAATCTTATTAGAAAAAGGGATAATATTAATCAGAAGCTACGTATGGGTACCTGTATCTCCATCCTCACCATGCCTGCCTCCAATACTATTTCAGCATTTGAAATGCAACAAGATACTTAGAGAACAGTTTTTAGAAACTCTGTACAAGTTCCTGGGAATGAAGTCAGGAAAAGGGTCCAAGTGTATTCCATATAGAAGCTGTGCCATAGATTTAGGCAAAGACCATCTACTTTTTGCAACCAAAAAGCTGGATTCAATTCAGTAAACAATCCAGCTATGCTATATATGGCATCAAAATGCAGATCAGTTAATCACTGGTAACCATCCACTTCAAAATATTCCACAAGGATACTTTTTTTACACTAAAACATGACATCATGGATGGTATGGTAACACTGCTCCAATTTTTCTTCTTGACTGTTCCTTTCACCAAAAGTAGCCTCTCTTAAAAGTTTTCTCAGCATTATGTCTAGAACATCTGGCTTTATAAAAATCTCCAACTACCCATTACCAAAAGCTCTGACTTTTCAAGGAGTAAGGCAGGTATTTAGTTCTAGATACAACACTAAAGGAACTCAGATTAAGACTTCCTGGCTTTAGACTTTTCTACTTGCAAGAAAGGCAACAGAGAAATCAAGAACATGCTTATGAATTCCTGATGAATCACATCTCAAAAGAATTTCAGTTGATCATGAATTAAGCCACTGATTTTTACTAGTTATTTTCAAGCAAAAAACTTATTTTTATTAGATCCAAAAGTTATTTCTGTTTATATAAATAACTAACATTTATCAAATGTAAATTCTACAATAAGATACAATCAGCACAATTCTATCAGACGTCATAGTGAAATAAGGGGCTGAAAATCTCTCCCCCCTTACAGGTAAAAAGGTAAAGGTTCCCCCCGCACATTTGTGCAGTCGTGTCTGACTCTAGGGGCCGGTGCTCATCTCCGTTTGTTAGCCGAAGAGCCAGCGTTTCCACGGTCATGTGGCCGCATGACACGCACGAAACGCTGTTACCTACCCACCGAAGTGGTACCTATTCATCTACTTGCATTTTCATGCTTTCAAATTGCTAGGTTGGCAAGAGCTGGGCCTAGTGCGGGAGCTCACTCCGTCACGCGGGGCTAGGGATTCGAACCTCCGAACTTGCGACCTTCCGATCGACAAGCCTGGCGTCTTATCCGCTGAGCCACCACGCCCCTTCTCCCCTTACAGGTAGCCCTCACTTAACAACCGTAATTGGGACCGGCAACCCTGTCGCTATCCGACGTGGTCATAAAGCAAAAAATCACATCACCATGCCAACTTATGACAGCATTTGCAGCTGTTAAGAGAATCACACACAGTCGTTAAGCATGACATCACGTGACCGTGACTTGAGACCTCCTGCTGGCCTCCCCATTGACTTGGCTTGTCGGAAGCCAGCAGTAAAAGTGGCAAATGGTGATCACAGCAACCGTCGTAATTGTGCACAGGTTGTAAAGCACCCAAATTGCAATCACATGACGGCAGGGATGCTGCGACAGTCAGAACTTTGAGGACCAGTCGTAAGTCTCCTTGTTCAGAGCTGTCGTAACTTCAAATGGCTGCTAAAAGAGTAGTAACTAAGCAAGGACTACCTGTATTTTACTGTATTATTTAAAGTCACAACGCCAAATATATTAGTTGGGTAAGCATTTTCTCTGAATGAAGCTTTCAGTACTGCCCAAACTAACAAAACAAATATGAAATATTCTGACGATTGTAAGGATGGAGAATCCAGCAGCAATGGTTAATACAGAGCTTTCCAAACTGTGTGTCGTGACACAAAAGTGTGTCGCCACACACAGCGTGGTGTGTTGCCACAGCACCCGGAAGCAGCGGTGTGTACGTGCACGGCGGCAGCGGCAGCGGCATCAGTGCTTCCACGTTTTAGCGGAGGCTGCCGCCGCCGCTGCCACCGTGCACATGCGCACTGCCGCACGCCCCCTTGTGCCGCTGCCATGCGCACGCGCCGCCGCACGCCCCCCTGTGCCGCCATGCACGCGCCCGCCGCCGCCACCGCTGGTGTGTCACCAGCGGCGGCACTTTGGAAAGCCCTGGGTTAATACATCATATTCACCCAACTAGATGGGGGGGACATGAAAGGGGCCCCCATAGAACATTACACCGAACCCGTCACCATGCAGGTAGGGACACATGAGGAGGTCCTGAGGTTCCTGGTAGCCCCAATCACCAACCACTCCATGATCCTAGGGATGGCCTGGCTAAGAAAGAAACCCAAGGGTGGATTGGAAGTTGGGGCAAATAAGCTTCCCCAATGGAAGCTACAGCGGAGTAGGCCAGACGAAGAGGGATGCAAAAGATGAGCTAACAGGATCCCTAGAAGAGGGGAAGAGTGGGACAACGGAGGACGGGAGCCCCTGCATACCCAGACAATACAGACACTTGAAAAACGTGTTTGGAGAAGCTGAGTCAAATCAACTCCCACCCCACTGGAAGTCGGACTGTGCCATAGAGCTGATCCTGGGGGCGGAGCTCCCCAAGACAAAGTTGTACCCCATGACCCCTAAAGAACTTGAGGTGCTATGTGAATTCATAGATACAAACTTGCGACAAGGGTTCATCTGACCTGTTACATCGTCTATGGCCGCACCCATCCTCTTTAGAACAAAAAAAGATGGCTCCCTGGGGCTCTGCATGGACTATAGGGGCTTAAATGCAGTCTGCACCTCCAACAAATACCCCCTCCCCTTAACAAAACACATGCTGACCCACCTGTCAAAAGGGAAAATCTTCACGAAACTAGACCTAAGGGAAGCGTACTTTAGAGTACAAATCAGGGAGGGAGATGAGTGGAAGACCACCTTCAATTGTCAACTGGGGTTGTTCGAGTATTTAGTAATGCCGTTTGGCCTAAGGGGGTGCCAGGAGTCTTCATGCATCTAATTAATGAAATCCTTCACGACTTCCTCTACTGGGGAGTGCTAGTATATTTGGATGATATACTAATCTACTCCGAAACAATGGAAGAACACGTGACACTAGTAAGAGAAGTGCTGAAAAGGCTACCAGAAAACCAGCTATACGCCAAACTGTCAAAATGCGAATTCCACAAAAACCAATTAGATTACTTAGGGTACAGGGTTTCCTACAAAGGAGTGGGAATGAACCCGGGAAAAGTCAACGACGTGGTAGCCTGAGAACCACCCCACTCCAGAAAACAACTACAGAGCTTCTTAGGGTTTGCAAACTTCAACCGACAGTTCATCCCCCAATTTGCGCAAGTAGCCCTACCTCTCACGGCCCTACTGAAGACGAAAGGAAAAGGAAACCCCAAAACAGTGATGAGGCCAGGAGCAGCGCTCAAATGGACTAAAGAATGCCAAGAAGCATTTGACCGCCTGAAAGTGCTGTTCACATCGGAACCGATACTGAGGCACCCTGACCCGGCACAACCCCTAATTGACCACGAACCCTGGTAATTGATGGCCTCTCGGTTTCCAGGAAGTTGTCATCTTTAACTCTAGATGGGGTGGCACTGCCTCGTTCAGATTCAGTCTGAAACTTGGGGGTCCTCCTGGACTCACGACTCCCGCTCAAAGAGCAGGTGGCAGTCGTGGCCAGGAGAGCCTTTGCACAGCTTCGGGTTGTGCACCAGTTGTGCCCCTACCTGGATCGAGATGCTCTCCGAACAGTCACTCATGCCCTTGTCATCTCTCATATAGATTATTGCAACGCGCTCTACATGGGGCTACCCTTGAAGAGTATCCAGAAGCTTCAGCTGGTCCAGAATGCGGCCACACGAGCAGTTACGGGTGCTATAAGAACAGCACATGTAACACCGCTGCTCCGCAAGCTGCATTGGGTACCAGTTTGCTTACGGGTCCAATTCAAGGTGTTGGTTATCACTTTTAAAGCCCTACATGGCATGGGGCCAGGTTACCTGAGGGACTGTCTCATCCCTATAATATCGACCTGCCCCACCCGGTCATGCAGGGAGGGCATGCTTCGGACCCATCATCAAAAGAATTTCATCTAGCGGGGTTCAGGAGGTATGCCTTCTCTGCGATAGTACCCGCCCTATAGAATATCGTGCCCCCAAAGGTGAGGCAGGCGCCCTCGCTCCTGGACTTCCGGAGGTCTTTAAAGACCTCGTTCTGCTGCCTTGCTTGGGACAAAGGAAGTAATAGTTCCTCCTGGGGGTGGTTGGCTTAGTGGTGTCCTCCTTTTAAGATCTTACCATCATTTGGATTTTTACTATTTATTATTGGATGTATTTTAAGATTTATAGGTTTTTAGTTTTAATATTTTATTGTAAACTGCCCAGAGTCTACTTTGTAGAGATGGGCGGTGATAAATTTGACAAACAAACAAATAAGCCAAAAAATGTGAGCTACAAAACTGCAGCATCAGATGTTTTATTTGAAAATAGGGGCTTTCTCAAAAATATAGAATTGCTTTCCATCTGATCTTATACATACTCAGAAGTTCCCACTAAGTCCAATAGGATTGTGCAGTAAGCATGAAAATGATTCCAACATAAGACTCATCTTGTAGTTAAACAGCAATGAACAATATAGTTAAATAGCTTTCTGAACAAATGCAGCTCTGAGGAAACAGTAGTTCATCTGTCTTGCAGAAACTTTCTTATCAATGCCTGTTTCAGTTCCTAAATAAATTGCAGAGCATCTGCTGGGAGAGTACTGTCTGTGATTCTTAACGTCTTTTGAAATAATCTGGGACAGTAGCACCCATGGTACAATAATCCTCCTAACAGGCTGAGATCTTAAAGACAGCAACATCTCTGTTAAAAGTCATCCTCCAAGTCATTCTCCCAGCATCTGCTTAGCATATAGCAGCACTGTATCCATATTAAAATGAAGTGTCATGTATTCCACATTTATATAAACACTATATATTCACAAATATCTTTATTTACTATATAAATATCTACTTAAATTTATAAAGCTTTTCTATAAATAAAATCAAATAAAAGAAACTGCTAAGAGGTTGTAACTGAAGGAAGATCATTAAGAAATTGAAATTTAGTTGAAAGCAGAAGTCTGTTTAAACAAAGAAAGTAAAGCTTGATTTTAAGACATCAGCTCTGATTACAGTCAAACTACCATCAAATTACAATACTTAAGCAACTACATAGCCAGAGCATAAGAACACACTTGGGAATATGGTATGAAGGAAAATACCCAATTTTTAACTACAATACAGCTCATGAATACTTCCAATCCAACAAGTTAAAGTCCCCCAGATTAGCTGATGATGATGATGATGACGATCATCAGATAAACTGAGGCTGAAATCCCAGCACAACAGAAGCATTGTGGAAAGAGATTTCTTCATCCAGCTTTGGACAGAGCTGTACTCCCCTTAATGGAACAGACAGATAATCTGGAGGTACTTCTAGAACCCTCATTATGAATCGAGTCGCATGGCTTCAGTGGCAAGCAGTACCTTCTTGAGCTTCATTGGTCACCAGCTATCAGATAGGCTGATCACAGGTAACCTAAAAAAAGTAGATCATTGTAATGGGAAGCATACTTACAGGAGGACCAGAAACTGAAACTAGTGCAAAATGCATCAATAGCTTGTTGAAGGGGCCAAACTATCAGCAAGTTCTTCATATTTTCTAACTGAATTGCACTAGGTGCTGGATTACTACTAAGTTCAAGATGCTTGTGGTGGCCTATGAAGACTTATATTGCTAGGGATCTGACTATCTTGCAGAGTGCCTTCTTTGTTATGCCAGGTAAGAAGTACTGTATACCCAGGTAAGTATACCCAGGTAAGAAGAGGTATTCTACTGATGGCACATTTGTAAGGAATTAAGTGGGGATACAAAACAAAACATTTTCATTATAAGCACACCAGCTGCTGAATTCCCTCCATTTTTGGTTATGGTTGGTGTTGAGCCTTTAATGCCAACTCACAATGTATTTATTTTATTTACAATATGTATACCCCAGTCACTTTGAAAAAAGTCTAGACAGCTCATATACCAGAAAACCATCTACAACAATAAATAGTACAACAGTAATTAAAACAGTATATCAAAGAAAGTTAAAACAAGATCCAATGCTGCACAAAGTGCCACTCAACCTCCAAATGCTCACTGAAAAAACTCAACTTTTGCAGGTTTTCTAAATGTTAACTATTGAATATATTTCTATCTCTGTGGAAAGATTATTCAGCGGGGATGAGGCTGCTACCAAAACCACCTATTTCTGGGCTCCCTTTTGATGTGAGTATATTTAAGGGATTTTTAATTATAGTTACAGCAGATGACTTGACTAATCACAAATAACTTAGCAGGGCTGGACCTGATTAGTTCTTCGATGGGAGACCATCAAGAAATATGAGGGCTGAGGCCAGACTGGGAAGTTGAAAAACATCCCAGAAGGTGGCAATAACAAACCACCTCCTCATTGTTGCCAAGAAAAAAAATGTGGATATGTCCATGCAGTTACTAGGAGTTGAGCTCAACTTGAAAACTTTTCTTTTATCTTTTTATTCTAATTATAAAACAGTTGTTCTTGTAAACTTGTTGTTTCCCCGCTTTGAGATTGTTTTATTAGTGAAAAGAAGGACATTATAATAAACATCTTGCTTATAAATAAAACTGTTATCAGCTTTATATCTGATATATTAAAATCAGGAGCCTCAGCTGCTGGCTTAGAATCCACAAATAAAATGCTGGATGACTTACAAAAGACTAACAAGGGTTTCTTAATAATTAAAGTTTATTCTATTTCCCACTAAATAAATAACTAAATGAGAATGCTTGGCGGCAACCAGGAAGCATTTGCATGAGAAAACATTTCTGCACTTGGTTGTGGTACTAAACACATATTCCTAGACTGAGAATTTTAGGGTACCTTGTTACTTAATTTTTGCCTAAATCTACTCATCTGAGCCACTCTTTTGTATCTGTCTTTAGTAAGGTGTCAGAATTCTGGTAGAAAAGATGAACCTGAAATCTGCCCACACTTTCATTACATTGCTGAAATAAGTGAGCTTTAAAACTGTCAAGAGAAACAAACAGCATTGTTGAAAAATAATCACTATACTAGCTATTTGAAAATTACAGTGAAGTTTAGAGTCAATTTGTGTGTTTTCCAACAGTAATCCCATAATGCCAAAAATGATCACATGAAGCCCTAATTGATTTGATTTCATGTATCAGCATTTTCCTGCTGGCAATACTAAATCAGTTATTCTCTAGGTAATTCATCTACCTTCTCTCCTTACTGGATGTATATTTCTAAGGGCAAAGAGGGGAATCCACATAAAGTTGGCATAGGTAACTAAGCTTCCATTCTTTCTGAGCAGTTGGTGGTGGCAGAACTAAAGCATTAAAGTGTCTACTTGGCTGCTGTGTTGAAACCACTTACCCAGGAACATTTCCATTTTTGTAGCTATGATTGCTTTCAGTGGTTACAACCTGTATGGGCTTCTTCTCATGTTACTCTTTCATATACATAAGCTGACTTGTTTACATTGAACCATGAATTTTGAACTGAATCAGATGTGCTCTTTTTTGGCCTAAAAAAGGATGAGAATCCAGTGCGTATTAAAAAGAGAGGAGGGGATGAGCTTCCTCTCCCCAAATTGAATTTCTCTTGCTTTCTTTCATTAGATGTACCTTAACCTGCTTCAGGAGATTCCCCAAACCTCTATGGAAGATTTGGGGACATGTATGAGGGAAAGTATTTTGATCTCCCAGTGGTTCTATTGGTAGAAAGGACATAATTGGATCCTACCTCTGCAACTGATGAGTTTTTAATTTTCTACTGTAAAAAAATAATTTAGCAAATACTGGGTTGGATATTTTTAGTGCCCTTTGCTCATAAAAGGGTGCTTTATGTTTATTATTGCAGGATGAAGAAGAATGAAATCTAAAGATATTTGCTACTTTGACAAACATCAAAATTGTGACTGAACCTCTCTATTGTATGTTTGCACAAACTGGATCAATACCTAGTGATTCAACAAACCAAACTAAGTAATTTCAGAGGATCTACAAATAAATTGTCAATTATTTAATTATGTCACTTAAAGCAGATGACATAGTTTAATATGATGCAATTAAGAGATTAAATCCAAAAGTAAATAATGACTAGAAGCATTAAGAATATTGCACTGAATTGTTATAAACACATAACCACTACAGAGACTTTATGCAGGAGACTGGAATGTCTATCTTCCACAGAGTAAGTACAGAGTAAGGCAGCAATCATTAATAATTAGGATTATCCTCAGAAATTCTAATGTATTTAAATGAAGTTAGCAAGCTGCTCATATAAGAATGTAGCAGCCAAGTTAAACATAAGGTGTACTCTCCAAGCTATTAAACAAAGTCCTTCTGGGAACAGTCTGATAACACTTCAAGGTACACACATCAAAGTAGCAGGAAACTTTTTTACTTTTATATATTTTCCTTTTCTTTTCATGTTCTTCCTCAAACAGCTGGTTTCATCACACAGTCTGCAATTCTCCAGCCATTCCAAAGTACTGTCTATTGACTTTTACAGAATGAAGTATCTTCAGGTTGCTTTCTCAGATGCATGCTACAGTACACTAACTACATTTACTTGGAAAGTTTACTTCCAGGCAAATACATTTATCACAACTCATTGTCTAAGCTTTCCAGGTGTCCATCAAGTCAAGTGAAAATCTACATAACACTAACAACTAGCTCTTCTCAATTATACTTTTCCTAACATGAAGAATATAAAGTCATTTCTTTTTATTCTAAGGAACCATGGTCATTTTCTAGGACCATTATATATTCCAACCATGTGCATCCAAAAAAATCCATTATATAAAAAGCACAAAACAATGGGAATGTGGCAAACATTGTTATAAGTACCTGTGTTTTAACAATCTAAAAATCAGTGCTTACAATCATCATTTCCTACTGCCTTTATCATTTAAATATACAAATTTTTCATAAGATCTTGAAAATAAATTGAATGTAAAGATACGTTTTAGAACTGAATGGGTTCATATCAAAACCAGAAATCAATAATTCTTCTACCAAAATGTGAGTTTTCTAAAAGGAAATGTCTATATTTAATTTTTTATAATATTTTGTACCAATGACATCAAAACAGAAAGGTATTACTACTTATGGGTGTAGATAACAGTTTTGGAAGTTCTTTAACGCAATAATAGTTGACAGCACTCCACAACTTTTAACTTAATAAGCAATCAGTTTGTAAAGACCTTTACCCCGCAATTCTAAAGGATTTATTTGGAAGTAAGCCCCAATAGGCTAATTCCTATCATATATTTTATAGCAGAAAAATCCCTTCCAATAACCTATGAATTGCAGTTCTTTTTCTTTAAAAGAAAAATACACTGAGCAATTGAGGCATCATTTATCCTTATGCAGAACTAAACCCCTGGGTGAGACATCAAGTTCTTGAACTTACCTATTATTATTTTTTTGAAGAAGGCAATAATAGTCTCAAAGCACGAACTGCCTTCCAACACCCAGCAGGACGGAATTATTTAGAGCTTCCAAGCTCTTTAGCACTTGCCGCTCCTTCTGGCTAGAAACAGAGACACTCCTACCTTTAGGCTAACAGCCGCAAGGAGAAACAGCTAGAAGAAAGTTTGCCCACCCTCTATCTTCCCCTCCCAGTATTCATCCCCCTGGTCTAGTCGCACACCTTTCCCTCCCCGCCTCCCGGGAATGCCGTATGCACCTTTAGGCCGGCAGTGCAGCAGCTGGAGAGGTTTTCATAGCCTGAGAGCGACTCCTGGAAGGAGGAGAGGAAGCGAGTCGTTTCTGTTTCTGAAGACGCTGTTCTGTTTACAGCCAGCTTCATGCTCTTTGCTTGTCCCCTCCTCCACCGTCTGCCACAGCCTTCTCTGACATCATTCTCTTACATTCACACACACACGCCCACTCCATTTCCAAACAGTGACTTACTCTAGCCCTGCTGCTGCTGCCGCTGCTATTCGAAGGCTCAGCTTGAAACACCGGTCGGAGACCTCCAGAAGAACAGATATATATAATTTAATCCCTATGCCAAATCTTCCTTCTCCCCACCTTTAGTGCCTGGAATGGGCCTTTCCCCCGCCTCAATTAATATATATATATATTAATTAAGAGAGGCGGGGAAAGGCCCATTCCAGGCAGTAAAGGTGGGGAGAAGGAAGATTTGGCATAGGGATTAAAATTTGGTTTAGTTTTAGTCACTCCTTGGATAAGGAGCGAAACGTTTCCACTGAGAAAATAGAAATCCAGTTGACATGATTCAAGCTACAGACAATTCCACCTGGATGACTGAGAACCTTCATAGACATTTAGTGGAAAAACTTCCATTTCTTTTCAATTAACCATTCGAGTTAGGGGAGAAAGGTGGAGAAGCCTGTTCGCAAAATTCTGTTCTTTCACAAGCTACCTTAAAGAAACAACCCCCTTTAAGGATGAAATAGGGACAGAATCTGATGTTTCCAATGCTGCTGCTCTTTCCCAGCAATTCCTGGTTGTCTGTTCCTCACAACCCCATCTCAGGATTTACTTGAGTCCCACTTATTCTCCCTGCCCTCAGGGCTGCAACTAGGGGGGGGGGCAAGTGGGGCATGTGCCCTGGGCGCCACGCTGGGGGGGGGCGCCAAAATGACAACACCTCCCTCACCAACCCATGGGGGAGGGCGCTGAATCCGTGTTTGCCCCGGGTGACACACCCTAGTTGCGGTCCTGCCTGTCCTCCTTGAAGCTCCATCCTTAGCTACAAATGAGATTGTGTCATCAAAACTCTGAAGTAATTTCAGAGTAATTTCAAGTAACCCTGGCGTGGGACAAAGGTAGAGATAGTTCCTCCTGGGGTTGGTTAGTTTAATAATGACCTCCTTTTAAGATCCTACCATCCTCTGGATTTTTATATTCTTATTTATTGTACTGTTTATTGTATTTTATTGATTATTGATTTTTAACTTTAATTTTAACATTTGTTGTAAACCGCCCAGAGTCTACGTGGTAGAGATGGGTGGTGATACATTTGATTAATAAATAAATAAATAAAATTTAGCTGTAGGGTGAAGATGTACATAATGGCCATTTAGCTCCTGCTTGTAGAGAAGTATTGAACAATTTGAATGGTACCCTTCCTCTAGCCTACATTTTTAATTATGGAATCCAAAAGAAAATTGCATCACATGACAAAACTGTTTGAAAAGCAAAACATAATTACTTTATTATAAACAAATTAAGGATACACTCCCAGACATACTTACTTGGAAGTAAGCCCCACTGAACAGCAGAAGATAATTTAAGTAAGCATGGATAAGAGTGGACTGTGTATTTATTCAGCAATTATTTTTCAAACATGAGAATAGTACATATGGTAGATATAATATTTATTTATTTATTTATTTATGGTTCGATTTGTATTTACCGCTCCATCTCCCCACAAGGGAGATATATATCTATATTGACAAAGTCAAAAAGTGGTATCTATATAGATATATCTATATTGACATACAGATACCACTTTTTGACTTTGTTCAGGTTACTGTACTCTTGGGCATACAAATACTTAAGTAATAAATTAAGCTGTCACTGATAATTTATCACCATGCCAAAAAAAACACATGGTTTTAAAAGTATAGGAGCGGTGGCCCCCTTCTAAAAAAGATAAGATATACTGGGTAATGTTACTAAATATTTACTATAGCTTGAGCAATGAAGAGAAACTGGCCAAAGAAAACCAGCTGTGACAATTTTTCTTGTAATGAAAAATGTCACCACTAACATCCCTACTTTAGAATTAGAACACTTGCATTCTAAAAATGGCTCAGCCATTCTGCACGGTTTATGAAACATGGAACTACATAGGTAAGCATTGTGTGCGAAATGGAGAGAGAGAAGAATGAATGTAGTTCTTGGGTTTTAAAGACCAGAGATACCCCCCTGTGGATCCCAGGGACCTTTTACCGTGGCCTTCCTGGAGTTGTGACTGGGCCTGGTTTGCCCTGCTGCGCCAGCCATTGAGCCCTGCGGGTAGGCCCAGCACTGAGGGCATGCTTGCAGCAGGCCAGGACATGTTCCTCGTGGTTGCTTAGCAACCCTGGGAGATTTACCTCAGCTGGCTTCCATCTGCAACCTGCAGAGTTGTCCAATGCGGGTGATCACAGCGGCCTGGGTCAGGTTGAGGGGAGCCTTCTTTACTTGTAGCGGATAGCAGAATCACCTTCCGGCTTTCATAGGAGAGAGAAGGCAAGCTTTGAGAAGGGGTCTTCTCAGTTGCCAGGATAATTCGAGCAAGTTCTTCAGACGTTGTGGCTGATTTGGAAGTCAACCTGTCATCTGAATTTTTAGATTTGAGGGGCTGGTAGTAAAAACTGTGCTCTTTATACAGGTAATCCTCACTTACCGACCCCAATTGGGACCAGCAACTCCATTGCTAAGCGATGTGGCCGTAAAGTGAAGTCACATGACCGCACCGACTTACAATGTCAGTTCTGGCTGCGGTTATGAAGTGAATCTCCCATGGTCATTAAGTGCAATGTCATGTGACCACGACTTGCAACTTCCTGCTGGCTTCCCCATTGACTTTGCTTGTTAGAAGCCGGCTGTGAAGGTTGCAAATGGTGATCATGTGACTGTGGGATGCTGTGACCGTCATAAATGCATGCTGGTTGTCAAGCGCCTGAATCATGATCCCATGACTGCGGAGATACTGTGATGGTGGAAGCTTCAAGGACCAGTCTTAAATTTCATTTTTCAGTGCTGTCATAACTTTGAACGGTCACTGAACAAGCAGTCAGTAAGCAAGGACTACCTGTACAGGATTGTTTTCGCACACACTCAGCGGTGGTGGTTTAGACATGGCTGAATAAACCACAGTTGTGTGGGATGATACAACATGTTAAGTGAAGGCACCAAACACATACCATGTCATGGCCTAAACTCTTTTCCTACCCTGCATAGAGTCAGGAGAAGACAATATTTAGTTTGTGTTCATTTTGTGTAATGTGCAGATGCCCAACCTGTGTAACTGGCATTGTATTCAGGCACAGTGAATGAATTAACTGCAGCGTCCCTTTCAGTGTAAATTTAGGCCTCCTGCCTGTGTCAGAAACCTGTTCATGGAGGTTAGCAAAGAGTCAGGTATATAGGCAAGATACTAACAGATATCACATGATGGCAATTGCTCATACATGTCATTTATAGGTTTTAAATTATGGATGGATAATATGGATAGATTGAGAGATATACAGTATATCCATTTAATTATACAACAACAGTGTGCAATAGGTTGGATCCTGACCACCATTCCTCAATCAGAAGGGCTAGTTTGATCAGTTGGTCAGATGCAGAGGAAGCTCTTCTTTCTCTAAACAGATGGAAGGAAAATGTCATCATTTTTCCTTCTCTCATGTAACCACTAGTGGCAACTCCCATGCTTTTCTGGAGGATTTGTCTGAATTCTGAAGCAGATTTTGGAAAATAGTATCTAAGAAGGGTAATTGGTGTAAATTCCCCCTCCCCTTTCCACCCATGTGAGTGTTTAGTTTGTAGAAAATGATAATGCACAACTATAATTTTAATTCAGTATGTGCAACATACATTATTTCATTCACTTAAAAAAAAAATACACCTGTTATTTCATTCATTTCTAGATTATACATATATAGTGACATCCCAGCCTTCAAAGTCCACAGTACCAAAATTAAAACAAAGAAAATGACATTTTTAGTTTTAAAAAATAAATGAAAAAATAAAGCATGTGCTTCCTGAGTGAGAAAACGGGGACAAAATTATAACACTGTCCTCCCCACCCCAGGGATGTCATTATCATCTCCACATACTCTGGGGCTACTGGCAACCAAAAAATACATTGCCTACTATCTGGTGACAAAAAGTTGCCTGTTCTTCTTTTAGTATAAGGGTTTTAATTGTCCTCTCCCCAATAATATTATTTCACAAAATGAACATATACAATTTACAATTAGTATTAGCAAATTTCATGCATAACTTTTAAGAACAAATCAATATTAAATTTTTTAAGTTTGTGGCTTGCCTCCTTCCAGGCCAAGGAGAATAAATTGCTTTTAAATTACCAGGATTTGTACTTTTGTTAGGTGCAAATATCATATACCAGTGGAACATGGTACTTAATTAAAAGGGTACCCTGTATCAAGGAGATTTTAAAAGCAATATATTTTGTAGATGTAGAATAAACAAACATGTCTCCTCTTCAATCTCAGTTTTTTCCTAATTCTTTTCAAGGTCAAACTTTTCTATTAGTATGAGCTGAAACAAATTGAATTTATTTTTCTAAAGACATTTCTTTCATGAGATCAGAGTGGCATAACTGGAGATGGTATTACTATAAATGGACACAACTGGCGCTTTAAAGTTGTGATGACTTCCAGAAAGATGTTAGGCAGATCTTTGAATAAGCACCAACACTAGAATGCAGAAGAAATACCATAGTTTTTTGAGAATGAAATTAACAATTGTACCATTGTTTGTTGCTAGAATTCATCAGTCCAGAATAATATCACAGAATGTAGCATTTTTACACCAATTCTCTTTTTAGAAGTTTCTACTTGAATGTTTAATCAGGCAATGTAATAAATTCTCATCTCTGCTATGGTTTCCTCTAAATCATAGCTTTCCAAAGTGTGTTGCGACACACTACTGTGTCGCCTGCGGTGTCCTGGTGTGTCGTGCAAAAACCCGGAAGTGCCGATGGGGGAACCGAAAGAAGTGGCACCACTGCCAATCAGCGCCGCCGCAGTGGCAGCAGTGACTGGCGGGGGTGCCGCTTCTTTCGGTTCCATCAGTGCGTCCGGGTTTTTGCGCGACAGACCAGGACACCGCAGGCCGCGCCGCCGTTGGTGTGTGTCGCCAACGTGAAAAGTTTGGAAAGCTCTGCTCTAAATAGTTAACAGAAACTCTCATTCCAGCATCTCAATCATTAATGGACTTTTATCCTCGTAATATCCTCTTGTCACCTAAATACATATTATTCCTACCTAACCCCACCTTAAAATAAGCAATGAATCAGAGAGCAAAGACCATACAGGAAATCTTCATTACAGTTACAACTTAATCCTCTTTCCTACATTCTAATCCAATCTACTCAAATCACATAGTCCACTCTTTGTCCCCTTTTATCTTTTTTATGATTTCTCTTATAGAATCAGGAAATCAGTGAGGAGGGTTTCCTTATTTTTCCCAAGAATATTATTCCTCTGGAAATAGTATGTCAAAAGCACATTTCTGAGGTTTGTGGTAGACTGCAGTGTTAAACACTGTCTCAACCTCCCCAGTCTGGCCTGCTTTACAAGATAGTTTTAAGGATGACAGCATAGTGCTTCAAAAAGGTTTTTAATGCTTACAGGAAGGGTTGTATGTAACTTAAAAGGGCTATGTCAGCCTTGCAAAGTAGTCCAGACAGGAAGCATGCCCAAATGAACTAATTCTACTTTATTGTAAGGTTACATTAACAGAATCTTGCAAGTCTGAAAGTACATTTCTCCCGTCGCCTTTACAGCCCAAGAAAATAGGGAGGGTCTCTTCTGAAATGTTTGCCACGCCCACATTCCTTCTGCTGGCTCAGCTGCCTCTTATCTAACCTTTCCCCTGGCTGTGGTTCTTCCCCGTCTCCCAAGGTCATTCCCACATAACATTACACTATGCTACAAGCATTCTAGCCACACATATGTATATTCATTCATATTCTACATTTCTTCACTTTTTTTACAGCAATGAAGTGCAAGGATTTTTTCTTAAACTGTTCCAACTTCTTTAAATTCCACCATCCTGCTTTCATTTAGCTCATAAATAAAGTATTTTCATAAATGCATTCAGGATATATATATGTGTGTGTGTGTGTGTGTGTGTGTGTGTGTGTGTGTGTATATATATATATATATATATATATATATATATATATATTAAATTAAATTAAATTAAATTAAATATATATATATATATATATATATATATATATATATATATATATATGGTGTCCATCACCATCTATATCTATATCCACACACACTCACACAGAGCATGCACATGCTCTGTTTTACTTTACTTTTACTTTTTTTACCTTTACTTTTTTTCTGTTTTAATTTACTTTGGCAGACATTTTAGACAAAGTGTCCTCAAAACATTTGCGTAGTGCATACATAAATGCTCCAAAATTTTGTAATTCCTTAGCCCTGGCATCGTGCATGACCACTAGCCAGTCTGCTGCCTCCCCTTCTAAAAAGCTGGAGACATATCTTACTTTAGCGTCCTCTGTTGGAAAAGTGTCCTCAAATTCCCCCATAAAACCCCTCACATGTGTCATGAAACAAGCAAGTTTCTTTGGATCCCCATCAAACCTCATCTTCCATTCACTTACCCCGGATGGTTTGCCTATGAGAGAGGGAGTCCTGATTCGACCGTGGGGTGGGGTGGGTTGCGGCTGGCCGTGGTTTTCTGGTTCGGATTCCTCCTCTTCTTCCTTGCTGTCATCTGTGGATTTGTCCTCCCC
Source organism: Charina bottae (assembly GCA_023362775.1). NCBI lineage: Eukaryota > Metazoa > Chordata > Lepidosauria > Squamata > Charinaidae > Charina > Charina bottae. Next base: position 26,855,669 of record JALMGJ010000008.1, read on the forward strand.
CTCAGAGATGGTTGGGCTCGTTGTTCCCTGCTTCTCGGTTGGCCCCTCTAGTTTTTGTAAAATTCTGTCCATTGCTATTTTCATTGACCCAAGCTGTTGACTCACCATCTCTAGGTCATGGTCCAGTTGGGACATCCTTTCCTCGATTGCCCCCATGCACTGAGACTGGGTGACACGTTTTGTGGTGTGCTTTCCGCCTTTAGCTTCCAGCCCACCTCCGATTCCAAAAGACCACTCCGCCTGGTTTTTCGGCGCCTGTGCCCATGGTGTGGTTTCCTCAATTTTGAGGGTTTCGTGTCTCTGCGACTCACACTTTTTTCGACTCCCTTTGGGTGCGACGGTCACAGTTTTTTCTTCTCTTGGGATCGCTGAAGCCCCCTGGGATGAGGTTGCTGCACTCTGGGTTGGGGTGGTGGGTCTCTCAGAGTTGTTGTCGCTCGACATTGCTTGCTTTGTTCTGTTGGCGTCGATTCTCGACCGAAAATTTGCTGAAGTTACGGGGCTGTCTCCGGGAAAAATCGACTGGTGTTGCTGATTCAGATCTTTCTGTGATGGTTCCAGGTGTTATGTCCCAATAAAAGCTCCTCACGCCAGGTTATGCAGAATGAACTTTATTAAGGAAACATACAAGCCCTAACATCGGTGAAGATCTGAATGCCCCGTTCTGGTAAATGATTGATTTTTATGATGTCCCCCCCCCCCCCCTTTAGTTCAATGTGTATTGCCAGCGCTGTCAATTTCCTTCTTGGCGCCTGTCGTGTGTAGATGCAGAAATAACACGCCGAGGCCAGGAATCTAGTCTCTAGTGTTTATTGCATACCTACAAGCAGAAATCCTGCTAAACTAACAGTGCCTGAAGATTCCCAAGTATATCAGCTCAACCTAGGGCGGAGCTTTCTTCTGACGCTTGGGGAAATAGGCCAGGCTCTCCGAGCTGCGTGCTCGCTTCTTATCTAACGCCCAGCCCTCTTCCCTGCTCTCTTGAGTCTCCCTGACACCACCCCCTCCTCCATCCAAAAACTCCATAGCAACCCCCTCCCCTCCTTCGTCCTTGGTGTCGGGAAGTATCCCGTGTGAAACTGTGTCCATCTCCTCCTCCTCCTCCTGGGAGCTGGGCAGTGAAAGGAGGTCATCCACGAAAGGAATTTCAGGGGAGGGCTCGTGTCTCTCCGTTTGATCTGATAGCCCGGGTGCAGCTGGCCTCTCCTGAAAAACAGCTAATTCGTTAGAAAGGTTCTCCCTCCCCCCTCCTGGGAGCTGGAAACCCGAGGTGGAGGGATGCGAATGCACCTCCCCCCCCTCGCTGGGTCTGGCGGAGGGAGCAGGAATGGTTGCTGGCAACTTACGAAACCCTGAGGCTGGTCGGCTTCCTCGCCTTCCTCTGGTGGCTGCAGCTCTGGGAGTCGCGCTGGCCGTGGCTTGTGAGGGAAAATCTGATGAAACCTATGCACTAGCAAGGGTGCGTGAATGTCTTTGGCATTTTCCCAGGAGCGCTCTGTCTGAGAATACCCCTTCCAGTGTATTAAATACTGAATTCCCCTGCCCCTCCTCCTGGAGTCCAAAATTTCTTGCACTTCATACTCCGGTTCCTCTTCGATAAGTACTGGAGGTGGGGGGGTGATGCCACTGGTGCCGGCTGCTGTGCTCCTGGAGCTGGTTGTTGCATCTGCTGAAGCATCGCCGCCTGTAAGTTGTTAATCTGGTCGTCGACTTGTTGCTGGTGTTGTGTCAAGGCCGCTGCTAGCTGGATTATGGCCTGCTGCAATTCCTGCGTCTGAGAAGCCATTCTTCTGGTTTATGTCTTCCTCCCTCTTTCGATGGGAGTTTCGGTTTAGCAGGATTGATGTCGTGTGTAGATGCAGAAATAACACGCCGAGGCCAGGAATCTAGTCTCTAGTGTTTATTGCATACCTACAAGCAGAAATCCTGCTAAACTAACAGTGCCTGAAGATTCCCAAGTATATCAGCTCAACCTAGGGCGGAGCTTTCTTCTGACGCTTGGGGAAATAGGCCAGGCTCTCCGAGCTGCATGCTCGCTTCTTATCTAACGCCCAGCCCTCTTCCCTGCTCTCTTGAGTCTCCCTGACAGCGCCTCTCGTCTCGCCCGTGGATGAATGGGTTGTCTGATATTGACAGGTGTTGATCGGTCTCCGGCTGGATGCATTCCTCCTCTCTGTCTCCCGTAGCCAGTATCCCGATGTGTATTGCCTGGCGCACGTGTCGGGGTGGAAGGTGGGGACCTTACAATGTCACATATTTGAAATTATGAGGTAGCCTAAATTATGAGGTAGCTTCCCGCTGATACTGTGCTGGTAATGACCTATAAAGCCCTACATGGAAGACAGCCTTTTCTGCCATGGCACCCACCTTGTGGAACATCCCCCAGGAGATCAAATTGTCCCCAACCTTGCTGGCTTTTCACAAGGCCCTGATGACATAATATTGCCAATGGGCATGGGGACATGGGAGTGTGGTACAGCCAGTGCAGTGACTGTACTGATTATACTGATAGTGTATCTTAAAACAAATCCCTTTGATGAACTGAATGGGCATTCTATATTTAACCATGGATAAGGAATTTTGTTAAATTTGAAGTACCACTTAAAAAAAAATCTTATATTGTATATTAACTGTTCATATAATGATATGTTAAATAAAGTTTTAATTATTCATGATCAATTTGTCCTTCATGATCAATTTGTCCTTTGACTTGGTAGGACTTTGTAGGAGACAGAATATAGCTTTCCCTCCCTCATCTAAGATGCTTCAAAAGGACAGATAAGCAGAAATGAGACCAGAATATCAATTGAAAGATCAAACCTCAGTATACAAACTATCAATTTTGGAGTGTTGGTCATGGATCTAAAGGATACTTATCACTTCCCAATATAAACTTGAAACACATTACACAATGTCCAAATAAACTCCTGTTTCACTACAGTGCCAAGAAATACATGGAAGAGAGAAAGGTGATGGAGGATTTTTTTTCACATTCAGTTCTGTAGTACAAAAGGAGAATCCAGTGTTGAAAAAAAGTTTGTTGAATAAACACTGCATTTTTCAATTAGATGTTTCCATTCCTATGTTAGATGTTTACTGAGCCTACACTATTATATCAACTACAGTAAATTTAGATCCTTTTATCTAAAATATTTTATGTCATACCTTGTATTTCCCAGAGAAAGCAGAGAAGCACAATTAAAAAAGGAAGATAATGTGTCCTTATTTGGACTGGGCTACAAAAGCGTTAACATGGTTTTGATGAGTGCTAGACATTCACAACGATTTAAATCCAAATAGGAATTGAAGGAATGGAAGACTTACACTGTTTGCTTATTGCTGTTGTTAAATAATAAATTAAAAGGAATGCTATAAAGTACTATCCATTGTCAAACTATTAAAGCAGCCTTCTGTAATCTGGAGCTCTCAAGAAGCGATGAACTTCATATTCTAGTTTCTCTTGAGAGGGAACCAGCCATTCATCTAAAGAAGAAAATAGATGTAGAACATTTATCTAATCTTTCTAGTTTCTCCATCCCAGGCAGCCCTTCCATCTCTCTCTAAAATCTACAGAGAAGACTCAAAGGATTCTTACTGAATTAATTAGATTGTGGTGCTGGACAAGATGGATATCTCCCAAAATGAGGCAGTTCCATCACGAGTGCAGCTTTATTCGTGGTGTTGTTTCTGTCCAATGGAGCAGGGGGGGGGGGATCCCTTTTTGATTTACACTCCAGCCAAACCTTTCAAATGGATCCCTCAACTCTCTGTAGCAGTTGAAAAAGGCAAATTAAGTTATTGCTGTGGAAGTAGAGAATGAAGAAATATATGTAGCTCAGGGTTGAATTGTATTCGAACTCCCTCTTACATGCATACTGACATGTCTGCAAGAATAAAACCAGGCTCAAAGAACCATGAAGTTCTTTGGGTTTGCATAATAAGCATGGTTAAAATGTGATTGGTTTATAGCCCAGAATTTTGGGTAAATCAAGTCAGTGTAGTTTAGGTTTATCAGATCACAGGTGCAAAAATCTAGGTAACTTTTAGATGGCAGCAAAAAATTAAAGAGCTTTCTGCATCTCAGTGGTTGGGAACTTGGGGGCACGAACAGTAGCCTTAGTGTGGTTGGTTCATGCTTCAGTGTATTTGGTACACCCTAGCAAATGGGTTAATGCACTAAACCATGGTAAAACCTGGCTTAGCATTCTGTACAAACACATTTAGAGAGACTAATTGCCAGGTAATCTTTATAGAAAATTGCAATTTTAATGTGTAAAACATTACTTAGCTATAAGCTATCTTTGAAGAAAGCAGCTAGAAGCTTGCATAATTAGCAAAACTATTCACTCACCTGTCTCACCCTCTAAACTCTGGATTATTCCCACCCATATATTACCTCCCACTGATCACTTCCTTGAGCTGAGATCTCCCATTTGTGCTCAGATTTTAAATGCTCTGCAGCTGGCTCACCTGCTTTTCCTGAATGCACCAATGGTAATGTTTTAGGTTGCTTTTTACTAAATGAGTCTATGCTAGAAGCTAAAGCAATTAATTTAAACTGCAAGCAGGTTGAAGACAAAGCCTAAAGTTCTTGCCATGCAATTTTCTTAAGAAAAAGTGTAAAATTTCAAAGAAGTGTAGGAGCAATAATTACATTATAATCAATTAGGCTAAAAATTAAATAATGCAGATTATTTTTAAAGTGAATGTTGTTGATAACTGATCACAGGACCTGCATCAGGCCTGGTTGGGCAAAGGTTGAGGCTCATGGGCTTTGAGGTGACATAATTCTATCTTTCAAAAGATGGGTATTACCCAACATTGTATAAATCTGTTTTTGATAACATAAACCAGAATTTGAAACCAATAAATTTTAGTTTAAAATTCTGTTTTGTCTTAACTGGAAATGGAGGCTACTGTAGTCCAAATCAGAGCAGGATACTTAGCTTCAGAAAAGATGGGTTAAAGAGCCATGTGGAATGTAAAATGGTGGTGTACTCATCTCCAGTAACTAATCTAGTAGTGTTTAAAAATCTTTTGGTGATGAGTTCTGCCTTATCACAGTTGCTGCTCACAAAAAAGTGTGTAAGATTACATCTCCCCTGTAAAATTTAGCACAATGTTCCCTAGAGGAGATGAATGTGAAGAGATACTGGGTATGAGGCTTGAACGCACCATGCATTTAAGCCTCATGAGTTCAGGCTGAATACCTATAGAGACCTTGAGGGATGCATGCTTCCATCTGAGACATGTTCTCTCAAGAACTGCAAATCCTATTCCTGCTGGTATGTCCTGTGTAAAGGCAGGATGAATCAGCAATGCGTAGTTGTTGACTGGCAATCGAAAGTGAAATGTATTAATAATCAGGACCACTGATATTTGGGGACAAAGGGAACCAAAGCCAATAACAGGCTTTTCATTCTTGAGAGCAAATGTGCGTACAGTAGTAAAAGGCTGAGTTTGCACAAATCACCAAGCTACAAAGCATATTAATAAGAGTGCTTTGCCATTTTAACCCCTAATATACTCAGCTCTTTAATCAAGTTTGTGGTTCACCATGTTATCCAAAGCCAAAATGGTCATCAGGGTCTGTAAATACTATCAAATCTTGGGTAGCCATTATCTCTGCATGCTTTTCACTAGTAATGTAAAATAGTACACTTGTACATCTAAAAATATTTTGTCTATTCAAACCCTAAATTCAACAGGAAGAACAGACATCCAGGATTGCTTTAAATCAAGATTTTGGGCAAAAAGAAGCAAGCACAATAAAAGGACAATGACAACTTAATTACAATTTGCTGCCCTTTAATGGTGCTCAGAATCAAATTCTGTTGCTTGAGGCAGCTATCTTTTACTGCTTGCTTACATGACTAAAGTAGGTAATGCATATTGTCTTGATGGTAGATGCAAATTCGAACTAAGTATGAAGCTCCCATAATTATCTTAATGTGTACATTAACACTGGAATGCAAGTCCATTTTTATAATTTCCAGATATAATTCAATATTGCAATTCTACTTTAAACTAGAATTATATATCTTTGGAACCTTTCTTCCAACCATTCATTGAGTGTCAGTGCTTTGGAAACATATGTTGTCCTTTAAAAATAGTCATCCAACTATTGAAACAATATATTCCATGTAATTTATGAATCATTATGATATACCATGCTCTTAAAATAGGGTATATAATATTAATATTTTTGTATGAAGAGCAAATGAAGTTATATATGGCCCCTCTGTATCCAGGAAGTTGACATTTTTGGTTCTGGATGGGTTGGCACTGCCCCATTCAGACCCAGTGTGGGACCTGGGGGTCCTCCTGGACTCACGACTCCTGCTTGAAGAGCAGGTGGCAGTCGTGGCCAGAAGGGCCTTGGTGCAACTTTGGGTTGTGTGCAAGCTACACCCATTCCTGGATTGAGATGCCCTCCGAACAGTCACTCATGCCCTTGTCATCTCCCATATAGACTATTGCAATGCGCTCTACATGGGGTTACCCTTGAAGAGTATCCAGAAGCTTCAGCTGGTCCAGAATGCAGCTGCGCGGGCAGTTACTGGTGCTTTAAGATTGGCACATGTGACACCACTGCTTCGCGAGCTGCATTGGGTACCAGTTTGCTTCTGTGTCCAATTCAAGGTGTTGGTCATCACCTTTAAAGACCTACATGGCATGGGGCCAGGTTACCTGAGGGACCGTCTCATCCCTATAATATCGACCTGCCCCACCCAGTCATGCAGGGAGGGCATGCTGCGGACCCCATCAACAAGGGAATTTCATCTGGCGGGGTCCGGGAGGCGGGCCTCCTCTGCAGTGGCGCCCGCCCTTTGGAATATTCTGCCCCCGGAGCTGAGGCGGGCTCCCTCGCTCCCAGCCTTCCAGAAGAATCTGAAGACCTGGTTTTGCCGCCTTGCCTGGGATGGGAAAGGCAATAGCTCCTCTTGGGGGTTGCTGGTGCCGTAGTGCCCTCCCTATTAAATAAGACCGCATCGCCACTTGGATTTTATATTTATTTATTTTTATTTATATTGGTTTTAGATTGTAATTTTATGTGTTTGGTTTTAGTTGCTGATTTTGTTGTAAACCTCCCAGAGTCCCCCCTTGGGGGAGATGGGCGGTAATAGAAATACAAATAATAAATAATAAATAAATAAATACTGTACATAAATAAATAGTTTTACCCATCTTTTAAAAATCCAGAAAAACAATTTGTTTTTCTAATATCTTCAGAAGAACAACAATGGCAACAAAAACTCTTAGAGTCTTGTGACACATTAAAAAAAATAAATTTTATTACATCATATAAGCTTTCCTGAATTTCAGATATATAGAGTAAGGTCCTCAAAATTTTATCTGATAAAGTATCATTGGTTTGCCTTCAAGGTAACACAGGACTTTGTAGCAATTTTGCTGCAAAATACAAATAAAAGAGACTCTGGAGGAATAATAAAATACTAAGGCTCACATCTACAGATGTTCATTTTCTTAGCAATACTATATTGGCCACTGATGTGACTAGTGCTATAACAAAAAACATAAATTCAGAATAAATTTATACAGTAAAGACAGAAAGCATATAACAGTGATACCAAAAGTGGATCTCTAACAAAACATTTTATACTCATCATTGTGTCTAGACTGCAGGATGCATGTTATGAAAGTTACAGAAAACATTTGCCTGTATTTTCTGCATAATATTAATCTCATTCTAAGGGAAGACCTTAGAAGGAAATTAGAAATAAAGGGAATTAGATATCACACGGAAATGTTCTGGAATCTATACTGGATAGATTCCAAGTGCCTGCACTCAGAATATAGATTTATGTTGAGTTAACTTATAATGCTGCTGAACAGTACTTTTAATTCTGATTACTCATGCTAGCAAGTAGTTTTTATGAGCTTTAATATCATTAAGAAATAATGGAAGATGTAAAAGGAACTGGAAGACTTGATTCAAGCAGAAGAAATCCAGAAATTTGTCAAAAAATTCAGTTCATTTACACCTATCTATAGAGCAGTTTCCCCAACAGCTATGACAACATACTGCGTTATAAAGCATAATGTTTATGGATGTCACAAGCAAATACTGTATGATGGTAGAAATGCCTAATATTGGGTGTGTGTGTGTACAAAAGTACAAAGACTAAAAGACTTCTGGGACTTTGTTGCTGATGCTACGTGAATGTGAAGTAGTTAGTATAATAGAAAATATCTTGTTCAGATAAAATTAATTGGCAAACATGTAAAAGGAGATGCCTTTTTGTATCACATTAAAACAATTTAGTCAGAAGTTAAATTATACTATTTTGTAGGAAATCAGTGATAGCTAAGTGGCACACCAGAGTGCTCAAGAAAATAAAATTATAGACTTTTGTGAAATTGTCTTAGGGGTTGCTTCACCTCTGACTGAAAATGAGGTTACAGTAAAGGTTCCCCCCGCACATTTGTACAGTTGTGTCCGACTCTAGGGGCCGGTGCTCATCTCTGTTTGTTAGCTGAAGAGCCAGCGTTGTCTGAAGACGCTTCCACAGTCATGTGGCCGGCATGACACATGAGGAACGCTGTTACTTACCCACTGAAGTGGTACCAATTAATCTACTTGCATTTGCATGTTTTCGAATTGCTAGGTTGGCAAGAGCTGGGGCTAGTGTGGGAGCTCACTCCATCACGCGGGGCTAGGGATTCGAACCTCCGAACTTGCGATCTTCCGATCGACAAGCCTGGCGTCTTACCCGCTGAGCCACCACACCCCTGAGGTTACAGTACATACATGCAATTTTAAAAATTTATCTCAGAATGTTAGAAGACATTTTGCTGAGATATTAGGACCGTACCATGGTGAAATGTTTCATTCTATCAGGGTAGATATAAAATAGTGGAACTGTTATGCAGGAAGAATTAATTGCAAATAATATAGTAATAAATACAGTAAATGAAAAAAATGAAAAAATATGTTCGATATTCTAAAAGTAGAATTTCTTCTACCTTTTGGCTGATCAGCTATAAGATTAATCAGGAAAACGTTAAAATATTTGTGTAAACTATAAAACCATGAAAATGCAGCAGAAAACCATCATATATTATTATTTGCATAAATTTAAAACAGTTTTGGTACAATTAAAATGAAGAAAACACCATTTTAAGAACTTACATGATTTAAAGGATTGTAAAAAATGGGTGGGAGGGAGGATTCCAATGGTCACAAGGGGGGCAGCAGATGCTAAAATTTAATAAGGGAGCATTGCACAATCATAGCAGACCACAGGGAAGTCCTACTTTCTAGTAGCTACTTGCTGCATCTTATTTATCAGAGTACCAAGAAAAAAAGCTGCTCAAATTTTGGGTAGGTGCTGTATACTGTATGTAGGAAGAGTTGGTCTTTCATTTAAATTGATCTCAAGCCATTTAGTGTACTTGAGGTCAAACCATGTATTTGTACTTAACCATATTCTATTTTTTTAATGTAAATGTACTAGGGGATTAACTGCCAAATCCACACAACTATACAAAAAAATTTGGTATCTGATGGAGGGTGTGATATTTTCATAATTTAGAAATCTGGTTATAGTATTTAGTATAAATCAGACATGTCTGATGGCATTTGGGAGGCACATTCAAGCAAGTTGATCTTTCCTAATTGAATGTTTTTTGTTTTGTTTGTTTTGCTGAGCAATTCTTAGAAAATTAAAGAGAAAGTGATCAGCAAATCTGTGGTTGGCATATATGTGTGTGCATATACAGTTTGTATACCTCTCTTTTTGTATACCTCTCTTGATTCCATAAATAGAGATGGGTATGTAGGACATCTAATGTATTTTTCCATAGCTTTTATGGCAAGTAGTGTTTTGGTCTGTTTTTCACAGCTGTGATGTGGTGGTATGTAATAACATACCATTTAGTTAACGTATTTTCCTTGACACTCTTTACAGAATGATGCCCTAGAATACATGCCCTAAAATATATGCCCTGCACAGCAATTAGTTTGTAACCTTGTGTGTAAGATTTCTTCAACATTGTTCACAGTTTGGATTATTGGAGTTGAACTCCATCATAAACGGAAGATAGCAGATTGGGAAAAACTGAATATACTTACCACAAGCATGGTTACACTGGTTGAGATTATGGCAATAAATACAACTGGAAAGCACCAGATTGGAGAAGCTGAAATCAGTTATGGTGGCTTTGTTCTCTGTGATATAATTAAGGTAATATCTGATATAACTCAATTCTTCCTTCCTGCAGTGCTGAAGTTGAAAGAGATAGGAATTCATACATGCTTTGAAGGATTATTTGTATTCAAAACACACTGCAGTTCACAGATTCAGTGTAGAGAGTGATGGTAATGCATTCTGCAGTAGTAACTATAGGGTTATTTATAAAAATTGGCATTGAAAATTTTTATTGATTTTGGATGGGGTTTTTTGGATGGGGTTTTTTTTATGAAAAGAACATAAATCATACATTTTAAAATAAACAAGACTGTAGAAAAGAAGTTCATAGGAATATTTATGAGCATCAAAATACTTGAGTCCAAACTTGATGTGATAGAGGATGTGTCACACTAAATGTTTATTTCTTCTCAGTTTTTATATATTGCCCAATTAAAAATTACCTAATAATTTTAATCCAAAGCATTAAAACAGAAACAATACAAGCTGAATATAAAATTAAGACTAGAAACCCGAATAAAACCGGTAGCAAAATAACAATGATAGGAATACAATAAATCTAATAATTAAAGCTGAATAACTGGCTTGGGGGGGATGAGAAGGTCTTGATACCTGGCACTACAAAGACCATAATATGAACACCATGTGAATCTCTCTGGAGAGGTTGCTTCATAAATCTAATATGGCCAATACTGAAACCTCTGGGAAGGCACATATCAGTCTGTCCCACTTAATTTTCTGTCTCTTTTGGACTAGCTTCCAGAATATTTTATCAATTTCAATTACAGTATGTAATAATTTTTTTTTACTTTGATGTGCATATTTTTCTTGGATATTTCTGCAGTATTTAGAATTTATCACCACATGAAGGATTATGGAAGTTTCAGGCATCTGGGACTGGGGGAACACACACACGCATCCCGCACCCTCTTTCCACAGCCTCCCTGCGACCAAATGCACCCTGCGCCTGCTTTCCCTGGCCTCCCTGAGCGTGTGTATGCACACACATACACACACACACACCAACTTTCCTCGGCCTCCTAGCGATTGCTGCTGGGGTGAGCGTGCCATCAGGCATTTGCAGCAACGGGCAAGAAACACGAGGTGGGCTGCTTTCTTTTCCTGGCGGGGCTGGCGAGGCTTAGCCTATAAATCTCTGCACCGGGAAACCAGGGTGGGGGGCTGCCTGCCCAGCCCTCTCCTCCCAAAGGAGGGGTTTGTGAGATGCGGCACTGGAGGTCTCCTTCGGGGAGAAAGTGTGAATATCAAAAGTAGAAAAATGGGGAACTAAGCCACATTGCACTTGACAAATTTAGCCTCTATGTCCCTGACATCTCGTTTGGTGCTAGAAAACAGCTTTTGCTGGATCTTTAGCAGTCCAAATCAAGAAGTTTCAAGGGGACCCAATGATGTCAATACTATGGGTCTGATGTTGAAGAAGGACAATTACACAATAAACATTTATCTGAGAGCAGCTGAAGTTTTTTGAGATCTACCATGGCAGCAGTGAAATATAAATTTACTCCCAACACTTTTTTGCTCAGATGATGGTGTTTTAGCTACAACTCGTTTGGATTACTTCAATGTGCTCTACATGGGGCTGCCCTTAAGGACCACCCACAAGTTACAACTAGTCCAGAATGCAGTTGTGCATGTAGTGTTGGGCGCCCCTAAGTTCACCCATTTTACACTCTTATTATTAAACTTTGCTTTGTTTATTTGCCTACCTAACAATTTACAATAGGCTTTTAATTAATTAATAATTAAATTAAAATAATAATTTAATTAATTAAAATTAATGAAGTTTTATTACTTATATACATTAACTATATTATATATTTTATGTGTGGCCCAAGACAATTCCTCTTCACTCAATGTGGCCCAGGGAAGCCAAAACGTTGGACACCCCTGGTCTAGTGGTTAAGGCAACGGGCTAGAAACCAGGAGACTGAGAGTTCTAGTCCCGCTTTAGGCATGAAAGTTGGCTGGGTGACCTTGGGCCAGTCCCTCTCTCTCAGCCCAACTCACCTCACAGGGTTGTTGTGGGGAAAATAGGAGGAGGGAGGAGTATTAGGTATGTTCGCCGCCTTGAGTTACTTAAATAATAAAGGTGGGATAATAAATAAATAAATAAATAAAAATGTTACAGTTGCCATTTTAATTTCCTACAATTCCCCAACTTAGGTCTGTCACTGACTGGGTCTGCATAACACAATGAGTCACAAACTAGCTAAGCACATTTCAATATATTGTAGAACCCAGCAAATGTGGTTAATTTGTGGTTTAGTGTGTTATTAGAAGAAAGCAGAGTTGGGTTACTCATGAGCAAGTCTGTCAAGTGACACATCCACTACGAACACTATGGAAAATTAATACTTTGGCTGAAACTCAGATACTTTAGAGCTGCTCACATCCCAATTTTTTGTCCTGGTAAGCAACATTTTGGCAAATCCATTAGGGTTTCTGCTGAAGCATTTCTCAAAATTGAAATGCTCCCCTGCATCTGAGGTGGGGGGGAAGGAGAGGAGGATTCCATACATATCTTAAAATATCCTGTTACAGGTGTGTTTTCTTTTCCTTTTTATGAGACTCATTCTGTTTGAAATGTAGCTACTTTTACAAAATGTAAATAGTTATCTGCTTGCTCACATTTCAAACCTATTGGCATGTAACAAGCACTTTGCTAACATTTCCCCTGTATTGGGTTTTTAAATAATTTATTATGTTTCAGTCTCAGAAATAATATTAACCATCCACATCTTGTTAATGAGATTCTTCTTTCCTCTACTGCAGAGCTTTCCAAACTGTGTGTCGCGACACAAAAGTGTGTCGCCACACACAGTCTGGTGTGTCACCACACAACCCGGAAGCGCTGATCATCATCAGTGCTTCCGGGTTTTCCTGCGGCGACACACCAACGGCGGCGCGCAAAAATCCGAAAGCGCCGCAGCCACGGCGGCGTGCAAAAACTGAAAGCGGCAGCAGCACTTCCGAGTTTTCCCGCGGCGACACACCAACAGTGGTTGGTGTGTCGCCGTGGGAAAACTTTGGAAAGCCCTGCTCTACTGTATAGAATCAGGCTCTCCTGATATACATTATTATTATATAGTATTCTGCCGGAAATTATAAGTGCCTATATCTTCTGTCACTTTGGGGACTGCCAAGTCTCCCAATTATTTTTACTCTGAACATACAAATCTTTCAAAGCATTTGGATTTCCTTGGGGGAAAAGCCTGTAGTGTTTTTTTTTAAAACCCTATGTGAAATGGCAGCCTTGGCTTGTAAGGATTCTGCGATTAAAAAAAAAAGTGGGGGGAGAAGATAAAAATAAAAAAGAACCCTAACAATCAATGACTGGATTTACACATCATGCTACAAGGTTATAAGGCCTGTTTGGTTTCCATGTACTATGTGAATTCAGCCCTTCTGGTGTGAGAACCAGTTTTATTGTACAGCATAGTGTCAAAGCCAGCCAGGCATGGCTTATTCAACAGGCTATAATTAAACAATCTATACTTAGTGTGATTTTGGGAGTACAAAATCAGGAGTCTTTTCAAATAACAAATTTTATTAAAAGGCATAAGCTTCCACAAAAGCTTACGCCTTTTAATAAAATTGGTTGGTAGGAAAAGGTGCTTTCAGACTCCTGATTTTTTGCCACTGCAGACTAACACAGCTCTCCTCCTACAATGAGAACTTCCCTAGAAACGTTTCTTCCTATGCAAAAAGGGGTGGGCAAGGCTGCCATTGCTTTTAAGCCATGAGACAACCTTTAACACCAATAGTTGCTACACCTTTGTCTAATTTTATACCTAGAGTATTTGCATGTTGCATGCAAACAACACACATGACATTGTAGAAATGGACTAAACACTGGAAGCAGCTGCTACAATACTATTAGGTGTGTTTTAGGCAACAAGTCAAATTATGTAATAAATTAATGTAATGTGAGATCATATGATGCACACTAAATATTTTAGATTATGCATGAATTATTAGTAAGCACCATTTCAGAGAAAGTATTTATTTCCTTTTGAGAGACAAGGAGAAATGCATATTCTAAAGTGATGTTTGCCACCCTTTTAAATAATTTCTGATAAAAAGAATAAAAATCTCCAGCTTGATTAAATTTAAAAAATCAGATTATAAATTAATAAAATTGATCAAACAACCAAACAATGCAACCCTAGTTATTATTAATACTTCAGTACCAATTGAGAAAAGAATACACAGCAGGAGAATCTTTAATTACAATCCATACTTTAATATGCAAACATTATTATAAACACAATTGCAAACATTTGCTGTTTTAACAAAGAGAGTAACAAAATGTTTGAATTAATATTCAAATGCAATTCAAAGGCGAAACGTTAGGAACCACAACTTCCAGAACACGGCCACACAGCCCGGAAGACCCACAACAGCCATCGAACTCCGGCCGTGAAAGCCTTCGACAATACATTGCAATTCAAAGGGTTTATTATAAAGGAAACTTTAACATATCCTCATACATGTGTCAATTCTTTTCTGGATGGGATGCTATTTTAATTCAGTGACTGTGAATTTTAAAACCAATAGGTTATACTTCAGTTGAGATACTCCCTTTCTGAATGAGTAATTTGAGAGCAAGGAACATAAAAGCTGGATTCTGAACAAGAAATGAGTATTTTAGTTTTTGAGTAATCCAAATCTTGAATGCAACTGTATAGATAATTATATTTGTTATCATTTGTTAGTTATTTTATAGGATGGAAGTCTTTTAAAATATTGTACCAAAATTAGAAATATACAGTTTGGGGTTTTTTAAAAACAGAATGTATTTTTTCATTTAAAAAAAATGGAAATTTAGAAAAAGAAGAAATCCGATCCCCAACTGTTAAGAGTATGAATGTTGCATTATCCCAAATGCTCCAAATCTGTAAATGTAAAGAAACCAGAAAGCAGGTATTATGAAATACTATTGCATAGTATACTAATCAATACTAATATTGATTTTGGGTTTTGATGATTAAATGGTTTGATTTTAGAGAATATGTTACTAAATGTTTAATTAATAGTAAGAGATTAGCTTTTATGTACTTTTATATCTGTGTTGGAGGTCAGAAGCCACCGGTCTTATATGTTTTTCTGTCTATTCCTGCACTGTTTTAGTTTTTCTTGTTTCTTTTTTAGACTTGTATTCTATCTGTCCTATATTCTGTATTTTAATTATATCTTGAAAATTAATAAAGCTTTAATAAAAAAAAAGGAAGGGGACGTGCTGGTAGGCTGTTAATGTTCTGCAATCCCTATAGTTTCCCAAGCATATCTTCATGTTCACTGGGCTTTGATGTTCTTGACCAGTTAAAATACATTGGACCAATCCTGGCTGTGTTGCTTAAGAATTGGGAAATCAAAAGGATGGTCATTGGAAGGAACCAGAAATTAAACATTCAGAAAAATTTTGGATGAACATTAGATGTGCTGCATGTATTTCTCCTGCCCCCCCCCCCCTTGCTGCTTTACATTTTCTTAGAGATATGGATGTGTTTTCCAATTCTCTCTCAAAACGGATTTGGAATTAACTGTTTATCCTTCAGAGATAAATGGGTGTTCCAGAAGTGTCCTGCTTTACATAAATAAGAATCGATGCCAGTAACAAGATGTTCTGAAAAGTGAAGACAGATTGAAAAGTAGATTAAGGTGATACAGCAAAGGAATAGTGAATGAATTTGGGAACAGCGTGGAATACAGATTGGAAGGAGGCTTTATTCTAAGCCTGCTTACCTGCACCGTGCAGAATGCAAACAAGAATGGGAAAAAAGTCTCAAGAAGTAACCTATACATTATATAAATAACTACAGTACTCTCATTTTGTCTGCCCCGCACATACTTGAGTTTTTTCATGCCCTAGAAAGTGATATTATATATGACAAATTGCTTTTGTGGGTGCATGTGCGCTTCTCTGTGTGTGAAGGGACAAGATCTCATTTTACCCAACTCCACTGGGACTAGTTAAGGACAACACCTGCTGATGGCTGTTGTCCATGGGGTGTTTTCAAAAACAAACAAATGCTCTCTCTCCAGGGTCTTGTCCACCAGCCAGGTCTTGTTATGTAGCCAGTATTCACCTGAGATGTGGTGTTTAAAATCCAAACCCAAACAAGTTAGGGACTCCACTGCTTTAGGAAGGACTTGCAGAGAGGTCATTGTGTTGGCCTGATGAAGCAACGTAACGAGTTCTTGCAGCCTTTACATACAAACATATTCATTATGGTACAAATGTTTGTGGAATGCAGTCACTTCATCAGAGCCAAATTACAAGTATCTTTATACTAGAAATAGGGAACCGTGAGTCACTGCTGGCATGGCCAGCGATGAAGGGCCATGCAAGTTGTACTTCAGCAATAAATATATGGAGAGTTACAACTTCCCCGGCCCTGATATATGCTGTCAATGAGGGTGGGATGGGGATGGGATTGTAACCATTAAGGTCCAAGAGAAATGAAATACAGAAAAATGGTGTTTACCCAATTAACAGCTATTCACAAAATAATAAAAACATCCTTCCCTTGCTATATATTTATAGCATCCATGTTAAATGGAACCAACATGGTAGCAAGTTCAAATGACATGGATAAAAATGGCACCAAGACAAAGTTTAGCTCAGCTGAAGCTTGAGTTCTAGTGATTTCATGGACACGTCCATGTAGTTTTCTTGGCAACCATATAGAAGTGGTTAGCCATTGCTTCTCCTGGGACATTTTTTGAATTCCCAAACTAGCTTACAGCTGTTTTTTCTTGGTGGTCTTCCAACTAAGTACTAACCAAATCTGACCCTACTTAGCTTTCTTAGTCATGATTGGTGAAATGCTGCTACCTAGCTGGACATGCTTGCTAAGTTTCTTAATGGTCATGCCCGTTAATTCCTCATTAAATGTCATGTGAACATGGATATGCTGAGATTTTTTAAAAGTCCCTTTGAACTTACATGAGACAGATTCAATCTCTTGATGAATTGTAACTCAGCTATTTCAGATAGAACCCGTCTTTGAATTTATTTTGTTCCAATAATAAAATGTAATGAAAAGCTGAAATGTCTTATTTTCTGAATATATTTATTTTAGAAACCAACAATTAACCTTGGTTTCAACTTTCAGATAATGCTAACCAATGGCAACTCTGAGTTCAGACAACAGGAAAATTACTGATTATGGTTAAAAAGCCATTCAGGATATTACCCAATCTGTGAACTTTAGTTTATTGTGTGACTACATTCATAGTAGCCTAGTTTACATGCACACTAAGCCATAAATGATCTTTTACTATTATAACTTGATTGAGATCACACCTAAGCAAAACTAATCCCCTTCCCCACTTTATGGCTCAGTGTGTTATAACCTGAGCCAGAGCATGTGACTCTGTTCAATCATATCAAACCATGAATAACTTAGCCATAGCTTATTAAATAAAAACAACTGGCTGAATTTACATATCATACATATCTATATCAAACCAACCACATTATAGCTTAGTGCAATGTATGTATTTTGTTGCTGTGCAAAGAGAAGATTCCAGAAACACAAACAGAAATAGAACACAAAAAATAAGAAGCATGCATTTGGAGAGTAATTAGCATTGTTTAGGAGATTGGTTTTGTTCCAGCAGATTCCTTTTTATATCTTGTTTTGTGTGCCAAGCTCTGGAAACCAAACACAGCACAGCACAATTTGTACTTGATCGATTTGATATGCTGGTGCTTAGGTTGCCTAAATAAGGGAGCCTTAGACTGTAAGCCTCTGCATGCCTATTTGTATATATGTTCTGTTGAGGTCAATGGAATTTACTCCCAGGTAAGTGTGCATACTACTGTAGCCTTGACCATTCCAGTTCCAAAGATCCCTGTCTCAGTTCTATAATGGTTTCAGCCTGCATTCTGCTTATCACAAACCCTGCTTCCTGCCACTGGGGCATCCCTTCACATATCATGTTAACACATAATGTGGTTCAGTGAACCACACTATGGTAGTTTCTAAGTCATGTTTATCATTTAAGACAGTGTTTCTCAACCTTGGCAACTTTAAGATGTGTGGAGTTCAACTCCCAGAATTCCCCAGCATCTTAAAGTTGCCAATGTTGAGAAACACTGGTTTAAGGTGTTGTTCAAACCCAACCAATTAGATTTTCTGAAAATACAGTGGATGAACTCATCTAGTAAATCACATCAAATGAAATGCAGCTATCAATATTAGCAGACAGTTAGGTAGAGTATGTTTGCATGTCCTGCTAAACCATCTTTCTTGGTTAATGGGGCTACTCCAATGGGGAAAACAATTGTCTAGACACATTTGTGTTAAGATGACTATTGGAGCTGCTATAATAAGAGGCTCTACCCTTTGGTATTTTTACATCCTAAATAGAGATGATTTTTTTTATGAGCACTCTGTCTTCCTAGTGTTAGAGCCAATTTGTTTCAAATCTGTTCTGTTTGTAAATTTATAAATGAAATAAATATAACAGAGATACCATATATCCTAAGTATTCTCTCTAATTTTAGGGAAATTAAATTGTTTACACTATTGCTACCTTTTCACACTTGGGAAAGCAGGAAGCACATAATGTTATGATAGTGACAAAGACAGAAGCTTTTATAATTCACATGAATACATTATGAGAGAATTACTCTGTTTTTCTAATTTTATGGTATATCAACAGCATTACGTTGATTACCATGGCTGGTGAATTCAGCCTAATATGTCCTTGTTTTTCAACTTTATGAATTATTTTTCAGAATATGTTTTAATTCTGTTTTTTAAAACATTCCACAGCTAACTTCACTGAAATATGCTGAATCTCATAAAAAGCTTGTTGAATCAATATGGGGAGAATTCACACATTGCTCTAAACTATAACATGTGGTTTTAGCTTAATCTGTTGTACAAACCCAGCCAATTACCACTGATTTAATAAACCACTGTTAAATAAATCACTTGAATCTAGCCAAGTTTAGTAGCTGCATTAAATAATACATGCTGGAACCTCAGGATCAAACTGTATATTATGCTAATAATGTAGCACAAAGCTGACTCTTTTTATTTACATTAGGATGAACATAAGATATTCAGATAGGGATCATCTTGAACAGACTGGGGAAATACCCCCCTCCAAATTATTTCATTTTATTAAAGGGGAGGTAACAGCTGTCCTACCAATTTCTCAGAAGGACTTTCTCCTCTCTAGCTCTTTAGGCACTGAGCATCAAAGTCTGTGGAGTGGGAAGAGAACACTGAATACATATGTGAACTTCCTGGTTATCAAGAACTTTTGATAAGGCAACATTTTAGGAAAATTCTAATGATACTTTATTTCTTCTGTGACAGAATATTTGGGTACTCAATTTCAGCTTCAACAGTCCAATGGATTATTGCACCTAAACAGAACTCTAACATTTACTACTACTACACACCAGGAAAGAGTTATTTATTTATTTATTTATTATTTATTATTTAAATTTATCCCCGCCCATCTCCCTGAACAGGGGACTCTGGGCGGTTTACAACATAAGAATGGTTAAAATCTATACATATAAAATTACAATAAGACAATAAATAGATAAAAATCGGTAAAAATCCAAGAAATGGTAAAATCAGCTATCAGGAGGACATTATGGGGCCAGCCACCCCCAAGAGGTACTATTACCTCCCTTGTCCCAGGCAAGGCGGCAGAGCCAGGTCTTAAGAGTCTTCCGGAAGGTCAGGAGTGAGGGGGCCAGCCTCACCTCCGGGGGCAAGATGTTCCACAATGAGGGAGCTACTGCAAGGAAGGCCCACCTCCTGGACCCCGCTAGATAAAATTCTCTTGTTGAAGGGGTCTGAAGCACGCCCTCTCTGCATGAGTGGGTGGGGCGGGTCGATGTTATCAGGATGAGACGGTCCCTCAGGTACACTGGCCCCATGCCATGTAGGGCTTTAAAGGTGATAACCAACACCTTGAATTGGACCCGGAAGCAAACTGGTACCCAATGCAGCTCGCGCAGCAGAGGTGTCACATGTGCTGATCTTCTAGCACCCATAACTGCCCGCGCTGCTGCATTCTGGACCAGCTGAAGCTTCCAGATACTCTTCAAGGGTAGCCCCATGTAGAGCGTGTTGCAATAATCTATATGGGAGATAACAAGGGCATGAGTGACTGTTCGGAGGGCATCCTGATCCAGGAAAGGGCGTAGCTGGTGCACAACTCGAAGCTGGCCCTCCTGGCCACGACTGCCACCTGCTCTTTGAGCAGGAGTCAAGAGTCCAGGAGGACCTCCAGATTCCGCACTGGATCTGAATGGGGCAGTACTATCCCATCCAGAACCAAAGATGATAACTTCCTGGATACAGGAGGGCCATCAATCCACAGCCACTCCGTCTTACCAGGGTTCAGCTGAAGCCTGTTTTTCCCCATCCAGACCCCCACAGCCTCCAGGCACTGAGACAAGGCATCAACCGCATCACTTACTTCACCCGGGATAGAGATATATAACTGAGTATCATCAGCATATTGGTGATACCTCATCCCGTGGTAACGGATGATCTCACCCAGTGGCTTCATGTAGATGTTAAACAGGAGAGGAGAGAGAACCGAACCCTGTGGCACCCCACAAAGCAGGGGTCGTGGGTCGGCTCTCTCCTCCCCTATCAACACCGACTGGGAATGGCCCCGGAGGAAGAAGGTGAACCAGCGTAAAACCACGCCGCCCATCACCAACTCCCTAAGCCGCCCCAAGAGGATACCGTGGTCGACGGTATCAAAAGCCGCTGAGAAATCTAAGAGAGCCAGGATGGATGCACTCCCACCATCCCGCTCCCGTCAGAGATCGTAAGTGTGACCAATGCAGTCTCCGTCCTGTATCCCGGCCTGAAACCTGACTGAAAGGGGTCCAGATAATCTGTTTCCTCCAGGATCCTCTGGAGTTGCAACGCCACCACCTTCTCAACCACGTTTCCCAAAAAAGGAAGATGGGACACCGGATGAAAATTGTCCAAGATGGTGGCATCCAGGGATGGTTACTTGAGGAGGGGGTGCACCAGCGCCTCCTTAAAGGCAGCCGGGAACACCCCCTCACTCAAGGATGTATTAATCATCGCCTGGACCCAGCCACACGTCACCTCCTGAGCTGACTTAACCAGCCAGGAGGGACACGGCTCAAGGTGACATGTGGTGGCATTTACAATCCAGAGGATCCTGTCTACTTCATCAGGCCCAACAGGATCAAACCGTTCCCAGATAACAGGGTAAGTACGTTCCTCTGGCATCTCCCCAGATTGTGTCTCACGCTTAGAGTCCAACTTGGAATGAATCTGAATGATTTTATCCTGCAGATGCTCAGAAAACTCTTCCGACCGGCCCTGTAAGTGGGTCACCGACTCTACCCGACCCAAAAGATCTAGCAATCTTAAACAGGGCCGTCAGACGGCATTCTGCAGACGCAATAAGAGCGGAGAAATATTCACATTTCGCCACTCTTACCACAAGGTAGGCCTTAACAGCGGATCTAGATTGTGTTCGGTCAGATTCAGTCTTCGTCTTTCTCCAGCAGCGCTCTAAACGTCTCTTAACCCTCTTCAAAGCCCTCAACTCCTCCATAAACCACGGAGAGTGACGGGCCGAGCGGGGCAGGAGAGGTCGCACAGGCGCGATCTTGTCCAGAGCTCTGGCCGCTTCCCTATTCCAGGCTGCGGCCAGGACCTCCGCTGGACCGAGTAGCAGGTCCTCGGGTATAACCCCCAGCTCCTTCTGAAACCTCACCGGGTCCATCAGTTGCCGGGGGCGGACCAATCAAATGAGTCCCGCCTCCCTGCGGAGTGGGGCAGCACAAGAGAGCCTCAAGGTCACCAGGGCGTGGTCTGACCATGACAATGGGGATAGATGTAACTCTCCCCTCAGATCACACTGCCACTGCTCAGACAAGAAAACTAAGTCCGGGGTGAGACCACTGTCTCGAGTCGGGTCCCGAATAATCTGGGACAGGCCCATGGCTGCCATGGTACCCATGAAATCCTGGGCCACTTCTGAGGCCCATCCCAGGGATGGCAGATTGAAGTCCCCCAGAACCATAAGTCTGGGGAACTCCACTGCCAGCCCCGAGACGGCCTCCAGCAGCTCAGGCAGGGAGGTTGCCACGCAGCAGGGAGGCTGGTACAGCAGCAACACCCCCAACTGTCCTCGGGAGCCCAACTTGAAAAACAGGGTCTCACAACTGGCCACATGCGAAGCAGAGCCCCTGAAGGCCTTACGAGACTCTCAGATGACAACTGCCACCCCTCCTCCCCTGCCCCGGTGTCTTGGCTGATGCCACACCTGAAACCCGGCTGGGCACATTTCTCAGAGGGCTACTCCCCCCTCTGGCCCCAGCCAGGTCTCAGTGATGCACGCCAGGTCTGCCCCCTCCTCTGTGATCAAGTCACATATGAGGGGGGCCTTGTTGTTCACTGACCTGGCATTGAGAAGCAGCAGCTGGAGACCAGGGCCCTCGAGGATCTGCTTACCAGGGTCTGGGTATGAACTCGGAGGATCGGAACGCACCACTGGTAACAAACACCGGGGGCGCCTTCCCCAAAGATGGCTTGTCCTCCACTTATTACAAGTGAAGTGATGGTTACAAATCTTCATTCATGCTACAGTATATTGTTGTACTCATCTGCTGCACCTGCAATATTTGAAGAAGTTCTTAATGAAATTTTCCTGATTGCATTCAGTGTCACAGCAACTTAAGCTTGCACCAGTAAAACCAAAATAAAATCAGGGTATAAGTACAGGATGGATGGATGAATACTTGAAGAAATTTCCATCACTCCAAATAAAGTGAAGCAAATTACTGTTAGGAGGTAGATGGGGGATGTCTTTTAAATCTTCATTCTTAGGTTGTGTGCAGCAGTTAACAAGTGTAGCAGCAACAACAGCAGCCGAGAACTTTAAAATGGGGATTCAAATGCTCTGGTTTGCAAAGTGAAAAAAAATTACATGGTATTGTGAAGGAGAAAAAAAATACAGATAGCTCCATAGGTCTATGGCAGCTGCCACTTTTCACATATACTATGACAGGATGTGATGTTTTCCTCTCAGGATTCAGGGCATCTGTAGCCCCCCTTTTCGGAGTTTAAGAAAAGTTTGCACTGAAGCTATGCAGTGCATGCAGTCCCGGATGGACCTCGCAATCAGGCCACTGAAGTTCCGTAGGAATGAGCCAATCTCCGGCTGCAAATTTACTGAACTTTTTTGTTGCGTGTGTGCTTCTTCAAACTGAGGTTCAAAATAAATGTTAAACTCCTGTATAAAAATAAAACCAAACCCACTCACAAAAAGGACAGAAAATTTCAGCTTGTACTTTCTGGTGGGAGCCACTGCTGGATCTGCCTCTCCAAAAGGACTGTTTTATTTTATTAAAATAAGTGCAGCTGCCCAACCACAAAAAGATTGTTTATGCCTGTTTTATCACACAGCATTAGAACGTGCTAGCTGTTCTTTGCAGTAATTAACTTTTTTGAAGAAAGAAAGAAGACACTAAATTTTAAAAGCGGTCCTGTCTAAACTTGTCTGACTTGTGTACTGCTGATTTGGGAAGGCAACTGTATTGTGATCAATATAAGTTGGATAATTAATTTTCTTAGGATTTTGGAGCCATTTTGGAAGAGACATTTTAAATGATGATTTTCCACATCTCATTCAACAGGACAGTTTGTACTTACTTGGTTAAATAACAATCTTGGAAAGCATCTCACATTGATTTATGTCTACCTGAAATAGAAAATACTGTCAAAACTGCTGCTTTGGGAGTGAATAAAAGCAAACATAATTCCTTTGGCTTTGTTCATACCAGTTGTCTCATTTTCAACACTTGGGGGATCTTTAAAAGATGTTCCATAAAATTAAACTCAACTTGGAGTTGAATTACCTCAAACATTTGAAAACAAAATATTACAGGTCATAGGCCTTAAAATCCTTGAAGAAAAAATTCTCTCTTTCTCCCTCACACTTACACATGTGGACACAAATTATGAGCAGCTTTTGATAAAACAGCCCAGCTGTGTATTATGAGAGTTAAAGTCCAATTCTTTTGGAAAGTATCAGATTGGGAAAGGATGTTTATATCTGCACAATAAATTATAGCATCCCAGCTGGTCAATGTGAAGGCATGCACTCCTTCCTTATGCCTATCCAACATGGGTCTTTACACAAAATTGAATGTCATGGAACTCTTTGAAGATTCTAAGCTTTTTGAAATGCTTTTAAAAAGCATTTGAAACCTAACATGAAAGCAAGTTACTGTCTCTGTTCGCCTAACATATTGAGCCATTAGTTAGCGAAGCATATTTGAGCTTAGCATTCTATATGAACTGGTGGTTAGTTTGACTGAGTGTACTATATGAATCCAGAAAACTGGATTAAGTGACCGATGATTACTTTAACTATGGTAAAAGGCACAAATATCCTCAGAAATGTCTGTATTCTCTAATATTCAAGTATGTACTTCAAAGGTCACAGATGTTGCTACAGAAATCTGAGTTATTAAAGGTGTCTAAAGTATCAAAATTTATTATGTTTAATTGCCTTCAATTAAACCTCAACTTCCACTTTCATGTAAATTAATGGTACTTTTCAACTAATTTTTACAAAAGGTGAGGTACAAGATTTCTCAAAAACGAAAACATCTTTTTATGAAATATTCAGATTTTACAGAAGCAGAACAGGAAGATGTGTAAAGGTGGGACAGCCATAACTTAACACTAAGTAGAATATGAAAGTATAGCAATTGTTGGTTTCAAATTGTATGCGGTTAGGGCAAAGTGGAAATGATGATTAGTTGATATTTGTATCACAAGCTTACAGTTGCAATCGAAATTATTGAACCCCCATTGCAAATCAGGTTTATTGCCAAAATTTACAGACTTTCAGCTGTTTGCAATGAACAAATCAAACAAGAGCAATTGAAATAGCTCAACACAACGAATGCTTCAAGTGGTGTCCCCAAATTCAACTAAAAATGCAACTGATCATGACTTTGTTAGAGTTCTTGTGTTGACTTGGCGAATTATTCCTGTACAAGCACAGCGTTCTCATGATGGCGTGAATGCCAGGTGGCTGGATAACAGAGAAGCCTTGGCTTTGTTTACATCCTCATGAGATAGGGAGCGAGAAGGTACCATGTTATGGCTAGCAATGGATCTTCCCATGGGAACAAATCCTCCTGATTTCCTTCTGTGGGAAGCCTTGCCCAGGCCCCCTGAGCAAGGAGGGGGGGAACTCAGTGCTTAGATGCAGCACTGCTACCCAATAGCAGGTCATGCTATGTGCTTTAGGCCTAATGCTTTGGGCCTAGCTAGAAGAACTGAATATACAACCATGCAAAATGGTGTTCTATGCTTCTTGATTTCTAGTGTCTTTTAGCCATGTAGTTCTTCACGTGTTCACTTCCCGTGGACTGGGCAGAGTGAGCTATGCCTGGCTTTGGGTATAGGCCATGGCAGGAACTCTGGCCCTGGGATCAATACACGGAACTCTGCTTATAAGTTTGTTTTGTTTTTCCTTTTACAATGATGTATCTTGTATATTCATCTTTTTCATTTTTGCGATAATGTACTGTATCTGCATTATTGCCTTATGCTACCAGTAAACACTGTGAGCCCTAACAAGCTGCATTCTTGTCTGTTTATTCTCAAGCCTCGGTTTTTCCCCTTTAAGCCAGCGTATATCCCATCAGACTTCTCCAGTCTCAAAATTATTCAACCCCTTCATGGCAAGCATCTTCAGTACTCAGTAGAGCACCCTTTTGCTGTTATGACCTGCTGCAAACGAGATGCATAGCCAGACACCAGCTTCTGGCAGCGTTCCTGAGGAATTCTAGCCCATTCCTCATGAGCAATGGCCTCCAGTTCAGTAATATTCTTGGGTTTGCGTGCTGCAACCGCCTTCTTCAAATCCCACCAGAGATTTCCTATGGGGTTCAAGTCAGGTGACTGATGACCACTGTAGAATCTTCCAGGACTACTTCTGCATCCTAGCCTTAGTGGAATTTGAGGTATGCTTGGGATCATTGTCCTGTTGGAAGGTCCAATGACGCCCAAGCTTCAGCTTCCTTACAAGACGGCATGACGTTTTCCCCTAGGATTTCCTGATACTTCAATGAATCCATCTTGCCTTCCACACGCTGCAGGTTTCCAGTGCCAGAGGATGCAAAGCAGCCCCAGAGCATCACCGAGCCACCACCATGCTTAACTGTAGGCAGAGTGTTCTTTTCAGCATATGCTTCACTCTTCTTCCTCCAGACATACCACTGATCCATCGGGCCGAAAAGTTCCAGTTTTGTTTCATCGCTCCACAGAACAGAATCCCAAAACCTCTGTGGCTTATTTATATGATTTTGAGCATATTAGAGCCGACTTTCCTTGTGCTTTTGGGTCAGTAGTGGTGTACGTCTTGGAGTTCTGGCATGGAAACCTTCTGTGTTTAGTATGCGCCTTACTGTGCTCACTGAAACCTCAGTGCCTGTTGCCACCAAGTCTTGCTGCAGGTCTTTTGCAGTCACTCGAGGGTTTCTCTCAACCTGCCTTCTCAGAAATCTGGTTGCAGCCATTGACAGCTTCCTTTATCTGCCCCGTCCAGGTAGTGTAACCACTGTTCCTTTAACTTTGAATTTGTAACTATGCTTCCAACAGTGTCTCTAGGTACATTCAGTGCCTTCGCTATCTTTTTGTATCCTGTTCCTTGTTTGTGAAGGGCGATGATCTCTTCTCTTACCTTTTTGGACCATTCTTTTGACTTAGCTATATTTCTAACATGCAGTCAAACGTGACACTCAACAAACCCCTAGCCAGTTCAGGTATTTCATGTGTTCCAGCTCAAGCACACCTGGTGCAACTAATGAAGCCCTTGATTAGTTGCATCAGGGGTGCTTGAGACAACACCTGTGTGCTGTTGTGACGGATTCTATTCAGGGGGTTGAATAATTTTGAGACTGGAGAAGTCATAATCAGTTGCATTTTCAGTTGAATTTGGGGACACCACTTGAAGCATTTGTTGTGTTGAGCTATTTCAATTGCTTTTGTTTGATTTGTTCATTGCAAACAGCTGAAAGTCTGTAAATGTTGACAATAAACCTGATTTGCAATGGGGGTTGAATAATTTCGATTGCAACTGTAGCTATAGAAGTATCACTTTGATGTGGAGCACACTCACAGATAGTGGTAAAGAAACAGAACATGCATTCACATTAAGTAAGTGACATAATTTAATCGGTGACCCAAGCACACCCTTGCAGTGGATATGTCACTGTTAAATAAACCAAGATCCATGCACATTTCCAGGGGTGGAGAGCATCATGCCATGAAAAGAGAATCCTGTTTCTTGTTTGTACCTGCTTGCTTCTTTTCCTTCACTCTATAATACAATTATTATTTGTTCTTTAATATTAGAACCCTATACTTACGTAGTAGTAGTAGTTTATTAATTGATTAGTCCTGTGACCTTATCAATACAATACAATACAGTACAGTACAGTACAGTACAGTACAATACAATACAATACAATACAATACAATACAATGCAATGCAATGCAATACAAAAATAAAATACAATAATAAAATACATATGTGATAATACATAGGGTCATAAATCAGATATATAAATCTCCCTTACAGGATACCCCAATTTGTTCAATGTATTGAGTTCTAATGACCGTTGCCTTAGTTATAAACTTAGCAGTCCTACGTACAATATGCACATTTGAACCCAGGAGGAAATAAGTGGTTGGATCTGTGGTTTGGATCCCAGTATGCTGTTCTTTCTAATAAAGATGATAAATATTTATGCCTAATGGATGCATATAATTGGCAACTGAACAAAATATGAAAAATATTTTCAATGGTTGGAGAACCGCATATGCAGGTTCTCTCATGATATGGCAAGTGGTGGAAACGCCCATATTTGTCCATGGAATCCAGCAATTCAAATCTAGCTCTAGTATAGGCCCTTCTTAAAGTTTGTGGAATATTCATTGCTAGATACTTTTCAGGTTGAAATATAGTTTTATTCTTAACCAACCAATTTAAAGATCTATTTTTAGTTAATAATTCCATGTCAGTTTGTGCACTAATATCCAGGACTTTCTGTTTAAACATTTCCCTTGCCTGTGAGACCGTTGAAAGCAAATACTGAATAGAAAACCCATGTCTTAAAATAACTTCATAAAGTTGGCTGATCCAGGAATTGGGCTGTGCCATATTTGTCTGTTCCATTAAGCATATTTTGGGAAGCCTATCTGAATACATTTGTTGGATCTTCAGCCAATAAGTAAAAACTTTAATAATTGAGTGACTATGTAAGGAATGGATACCTAATTCTGCTCTGACTGCAGGGGCAAACGTATTTTTATCAGTTCCCAATATGGATCTTAAAAAGCGAGTTTGAATTTGTTCGAGAGGGGTAGCTTTTTTTAAAACCCATAATTCTGCACCATAGGTCAGCATTGGAACTATTTTGGCCCTAAACACTTTCAATATAGGAGTCAGAGTGCCTGGATAATTGTAGTTAAATAATTTATATAATCTTTTATTACTTGCCGCTGCCCTTTCTGAGCTTCTTTTAAAGTGATTTAACCACAAGCCTGAACTGGTAAAAACCACTCCTAGATAGTTAACACAATTAACTTGTTCAATAGACTCTCCATTTAGCTGCCAATTATATTTCACACTTTTTCTGCTGAAAACCATCACTTTGGATTTACTTTTATTAATGTTTAAACAATTGAGAGCACAGTAAGTGTTCAGTTTTTTCAGCAGTCTTCTCAGGCCTATTTGGGAATGTGCCATTAGAACCATGTCATCAGCATATAGTAAAATATTAATAAATATATCAAGGATCTTTGGCATATGAGTGTCTACATCAAACATGAATCCTGGTAGATCATTTACATACAGGTTAAAAAGCATTGGGGCTAATATACAACCCTGTCTAACGCCACTGAAGGTGGGTATACTCTTAGTTAGAGAGCCATTTAAACCTGTACGGACTTTCAGATAAGTGTTTGAATAAAGGGCCTTAACCAAAAATAAGAGTCTGGGTTCCATATTTAAACTGGCCAATTTCATCCCCAGAATATTTCTATTTATCAAATCAAAAGCCGCACTAAGATCTATAAATGCGGTATACAGTTTCTTGCCATTAGTTAATTGTTTTGAAAGAAGATGATATAGAGTAAAACAATTGTCTACAGTGGAGCGCTCTGGTCTAAAACCAGCTTGTTCTTCCACTAAAAGATTATTTTCCATAACCCAATCTTCTACCTTGCTTAACAGATGTTTAGCATACATTTTAGCCACAATTCCAATAAGGCTTATTGGTCTATAATTTTTTGGATCCTTTTTATCTCCTTTTTTATACAGGGGAACAATAATGGCAACTTCCCATCCAACTGGGATACAACCTGTATTATTTATATAAGTAAACAGCCCTGCTAATAGTGGGGCCCACCAATCAATATGAGTCTTAAAAAGTTCCGGAGGTAAAAAATCTTCTCCAGGAGCCTTATTAGATTTTAAAGATCGAATAATAGTTTTGATTTCTGATACAGATACTGGAGGCCAGGGGGGAAGGTTTACAAAAGGTAAAAAATCTGTACTTTGTTTATGCAAAAGGCCCTGATTAGTATTAGAAAATAATTTGGCATAATATTCTTCCCAAGCCGAAGCTGGGATAGGAATATCGAAATGAAATTTACGTTCCTTCAGCAAACCTGATACAATGTTCCAAAAGAAGACTGAATTTGTCCCTTTTGCCCAGATGTCCAAATCAGACCATAATTTTGCTCTAAAAGAGGCTTTCTTAATGGATATCAATTTCTTATAGTCACACCTAATTTTTAACATTTTAGCATGATTTTTTGTGGTAGGATGTCCCAAGGCCTGACACATAGCTGCCCTCAAAAGTTTTCTACTATGTAAACAGTCAGAATCGAACCAATTGGTGCAAATTCGCTGACTGTTTCTAATAGGAAAATTGTTAGTTAAAAATTTCTTAGTGAATGACACAAGTCACCATATTGAGTGAGGATTTTGTCTGAACCTAAAGTAGAAGAAGAAATTGAATTTCTCCAAATCAGGGCCTGTTCAGAATTCAAAAAAATCGATAATGCCTTGGTATCAACCTTAGCCCATTTAAGTCTTCTCTCCTGCCTCACTTCAAGGTTAGCTAGTATCATCTTGTCATGGGGCGTAAATATCCTTGTAGCTTTGGAAAGAGACTGTAATAGGTTGATGATCGCTATCTTCCCTCACAAGGGCTTGGATGTCTGAAAATAACTCAAACTTATCTCAAGAAACACATATGTAATCTAAAACACTGCTGGAGTTTCCTGCATGATATGTAAAAGGATATATAAAATCAGTTGCTTTACCACCTAAAATAAAAAGGTTACATTTATAAATCAGGGAGATGAGTTGAGAACCTGCAGTATTTCTTTTAGGGTCACTAGAAAGCCAGGGTGGATCATTTATTAAATAATCCTCAGGTACAATACCCAAGTGAACAAAATTTTGTAAAGAGGCCCCACCCTAGCATTGAAATCTCCTGCTAGAATTACAGTGGCTTTAGAATGATTTTTGTTTAACACTGTCTCTTCTAGATTTGCCCATATATTAGGAGAAAAATAAGAAGTAGTATGTGGTGGGAGATAAATGTTCAATAATACTAATTCAGAAGATTTATAAGAAAATTTAACAGCTAAATAATGGGGAGAATCATCTCCTAGAATCAACTTCTGTCCTTGCCATCCTAACTCAGTCTTAGCAAGAATAATCAATCCTCCAGATGCCCGCCCTTTAGTCTTATATTTTTTTGCAGGAATGGACCAGGAACTAAAGCCTGGTAGTTGGATCTCTTCATCATCTAGGGTCAGCCAGGTCTCCTGGAGTGCTATAAGGTCAAAGTTTGAGAGAAACTCCACCAAATCCCCTTCTATTTCTTTGGGCTTCCAGCCAGCAATATTCCAAGTTAGTAGCTGAATAGTATCTTTATGCTGTAAATTTGTGGGGATAGCTGTGAAGGTATTGGAATTTTGGGTTAAAACACAGGAGTTTTTCAGTCATTCTACAGAAGTGATATTATCCAAAATTCCTTCGGTGACAAAAAAACACACACTGATTTGGCATTTGCCTACATTCTCCTCTATCTATCTGTTGAGTAGGCTCCAGGAAGTTTTGAGGGAGGTGGTCGTTTGGAACTTTGGGCTGTTGATTACTTTACAGTCTCTGGGTGTGGCTGGCTTTGCAAGCTGAAGATCTTGATTAGAGTGTACTCTTGATACAACAACTTCCTTTTGTCCTATTATCTGATCAGGGCCCTCAGATAGTGCAGAATGAAGCAAATTGTCATTATCTGAAACAGGACAAGATGGAGTCAATTTGGGCTGTTTTGGAATAGAAGGACATGTGGGCTTGCTGAGATGTAGGTTATTTTCCTTCTTTAACTGAGTTGTTTGATTGCAAGGTTTAGAGAGTTTATAAAAATTTTCTGCAGAGTTGCTGTCAGATGAAAAGTCCAAAGATATCAAGTCAATTAAAGGTTTAGCTGCTTCTCGGGTTAGCAGCAGTGTTTGTTTTAATTCATCCAATCGTCTCAGTATTTCTTCTTGTTCACAGTTTGGTAAGGCTTCAAAAGAGTTAATTAGTCCTGTTTCTAGAGCTTCATCAGTGCCAATTTTTTCTTCTATCATTTCAATATGATTTTGTGGGCAGTGTCTTGTCAAGGACGCTAGAGGTGCTGAGTTGCTGTGGTTTTTATCATTTGGCACACTGCCCGTAACATGAGGCAGGGGAGTATCTGCTTGAGATGTTAAACCAAAAAGTGCAGACCTTTTTTCATCTCGGAAAACACGAATTGGGTATATTTGAAAAGTTGAAAGAAAAGATTTCATTTTGAACAGCATACAGGGAATGGTGGAATGGTTAAAAGTCAATAAAATTCGTTTATGACCTGTCATACTAGGAAGCCATTCAACAGCACTCAGGTCAATCATATGATGCTGGCATCGAAGAAGTGAGCTAAGTGATAGAATAATAGCTCTTCTAGTGGACCAATGTCCAATGTTAAATCTGTTGAGGTTAATCCCCAGAGCAACCTGGTTTGTTTGGAGTATGCGGTTGTGCCTGTTTGGGCTTATCTCTTTAGTAGAAGGTAAGGCTGTAAACTCTGCCTGGTTTTGGTTGGCTTTGCTAATCTTAATTTGTTCTTCTGAACAATTTTGTTTCTTTTGGTTGTCCATAAACAATTCAGAATTGGTGCCGATGTTTTGAGTTACTTTAAATGCTGCCAGCTTATCTCCATAACTTTGCACAAAATTTTCAAAGGCTGTTTTTAAGGAGTCCACCTTTGTGTTTATGGAAGTTAAATATTCAAAAGTTGAAATTACAGTTTGTGCATAATAAGCATTGTCTAGCAGCAGAGCCTGTTGTAAATTCCTTTGGAGATTGCTTAACTTGCTCTTTCCCCATCAGAGATGTATTAACAACGGGAGAAGGTAGTAAAGACAAGGGTTCAATCCGTTGGTTTGATTCCTCATGCAAAGTAGAGGACAGCTCTAATAATTGTTGTTTTTCAATTTCTGTTTCCAAATCCCAGTTCAGCATATCATAACTGTTGGAGGTAGGGATGGAATAGAGAGGATCTATTTTGTTATTATTTTTACTCACAGTTTTCTTGTCCATCATATAATCTTCAATTTTTGGCTGCTTTGTAGGTTTGGGTAGAGTCTGAGTGCCTGGGCTAGTCCTGTTGCGTTTCTTGTTCTTCCCCATTGCTTCAGTGTCGTTGCGTTGTAACTGAAGCCTGTACGATGTTTTAGGAACTTGATGTTCAGTTTTAAAATATCTCTTGCGGAGAATGTGTTTATAAAATAAAGCTAGATAAAAATTAAAACGTGTGGCTAGGCTGTTTATAAAAATGAATAAAACATATAAAAATATCAGAAGGAGCTCAGCAGAGAAGCTGCTGCTCTGTCGCCATCTTAGCTCCGCCTCCTTCTTAAACTGTCACCCTATACTTACGTGTAATATCAGCATTGAGAACTGGGAAGCCCTAACTCATGAGCGTTTCAATTGGAGGTCATCCTTTATTAATGGCGCTATGGACTTTGAAGAAGCACGAGTACAGGGCGAAAGGGAGAAAAGAGCTAAAAGGAAGGCACGTCAAGCAAACCCTCATCATGACCGTCTCCCACCCGGAAACCTATGCCCTCATTGTGGGAGGTTGTGCGGATCCAGAATTGGCCTTTACAGCCACTTACGGATCCACTGTTAAAATTTTACCCTTGGAAGACAATCTTACTTGGCTACGAGTGATCGCCAATGATGATGATGAGGCTAATTTTAACATGTACCCTGTGTTATTAAAATATGTTTTTACATGGTACCAGGATATGAAAATATTTTGTTGTAATTATTGAGTTCTATTGATTAGTGCAGAAAAGGTTACAGAATGTTTGCTATGAATAAATGAAGACAAAACTCAAGAGGTCATCATAATGATTAAGACAGCTGCCTGGAATTATTAGTATGGAAGATGTTAAATATTTATGAATGATTCCTAGTGGAGAGCAGTTATCAATACAGATATTAAATTGTTGCAAAATAAGAATCATTCAGCATAGGGTCCTATATTTATTAGTTCAGACTGAATAACTCAATTAAAGCTACTTTATGGCTGCTGAGATTTCAATTTTACCTTACCTTGTTTTTGGCTCTGAAATGATTATGTATATTGTACAATACAACACATATAATTTTAAAGCCTTAATTCTTTTGTTAATCTGTTCAATTGTGTCCGATTCTCGGAGACTGCCTGGACAAGTCTCTGCAGTTTTCTTGGCAAGATTTTTTCAGAAGTGGTTTGCCATTGCCTCCTTCCTAGGGCTGAGAGAAAGTGACTGGCCAAGGTCACCCAGCTGGCTTTGTGCCTAAGGCGGGACTAGAACTCATGGTCTCCCAGTTTCTAGCCTGATGCCTTAACCACTACACCAAGCTGACTCATTAAAGCCTTAAATAATCCAAGATAAATTTATTTTGCATTACAGAAGGATTTGGTTATCTTTTCCTTTTTGTTCTGCTAGTTATATTATGTATCTGGTTGTGTGTTTGTATACAACAATAGATCTTCATATAACCATAAAACAACTGACTTTCATACAGGCATAAAGCTGCAACTCTGAAGAACAAATGGGTTAAAATCATAAAGTGTCTATGCAGCAAAGATGTCATCTGTTCCAACTGTCATTATGGCCTTATTATACAGCAGATGGGATAATAATACTTGGCCCTACAACCTACATGATTCTTAGATCTTCAGAAACACTATGTGGCTTCTGAACCTCATCCCAGGGTCTGAGAAATATATCTCAACCAAGCTGTTGACAGTGTAACAGTGGTACCCCATGCCAAGAGTATGCAGAAAACGTGACTAAGGAACTGTTTCTATCCCTTCCACAAGATATAACCCCAAATCATATACCAGCATCTCTGTGAAAGAATGTCTCATTTGGCCCATAGAAACAGAGATACTACTGTATCAAGTAAGTCTGCCATTTTCTACAACCAATGGTAAGAGAAAAAAAATCTCATTTTCTAGCAAGCTGGACTTTATATTTGTTATGTACTTTCTCATATTAATCTGATGGTTGTCTCACAAAATATTTAATTTTGCAATTTAAAGTTTAACCTTTCTTGACCAGGCTTGTTGGTTCTGTATTTTCTTCTTATTTCTTCTAAATCTATTCAGTTGTATATATTGATGCATTAATGAGATTGCTCTTTTCCTCCACTCCTAGGGACACCTAATAAAATGTGAAACGAGACACAATAAAAGGCTGATTTGAAAGCATCCAATGTTAGAGAGAATAATTGTTTTTCCTATTCTCTGAAGCTTAGGGTTTTGCTGGCTGCTGGAGATGATTTGCACTGTGAAATAAATAAATAAGGCCTAAAGGATACTGTACTGCAGGGTTTCTCAACCCAGGTTCCGTGGAACCCTAGGGTTCCGCAAGAGGTCACTAGGGGTTCCCTGGGAGATCATGATTTATTTAAAAAATTATTTCAAATTCAGGCAACTTGACATTAAAGAGGGAAGTTTCATTCTTTTTAGTTTAAGAACAGTGTTAATGCATATATACAGACCTACACATGAAACAAATATGATTTTGCAACCTCCAGCCTATATTTGAGCCTGAATGTGCAGCGGTTCCCCTAGGCCTGAAAAATATTTCAAGGATTTCTCCAGGGTCAAAAAGCTGAGAAAGGCTGCTGTACTGAGAACATTGAAGCAACCTGGCATAGAGTAGCCTTCTGCAAGTCGAAGCCCTCCAGATATGTTGTACTATGTTGGCTGGAGAAGGGAATGGTAGTCCAACACATCCAGAATCCATGTTTGAGGAAAGCAGCATAGAGAAATGCTTTGAAAAATCAGGGTTACTTCCTAATTCAGTTTTATGATCAAAGTGAAAGCAAGAAGCTGAGGCCTCTGGTGGGCAAAATCCAGAACTACAAGAAAAATTCTGATTGATTTCCCATTGCTCAGAATATGTGAAAGCCTGCAAGTAAAGGGCACACATTTATTCTAGTAGCAGTGCAGCCTCATAGAGAGTCCATGAATAGTTTTATTTGCCTATTTAAAATATATATTGCTTTGGAAGATAAGTGTAAACAATTCAGTTAACAATCTCTTTTTGGTTTTAAGATGGCAATGTTTTTTGTTTAGGCTTCAAAGCAAAAGAAAACAATTGTCCCTATGTGCAGCAGTAGAACCCACATATCCGTTCAGTGGAAGAACACCGAGAGATAGCAAAGTGGAGTAATGGAGTAATCCAGATGAGGCCTGGATTCACACATCTAACTAAGACATGATTTGTTTAATTTTGGTTTACTGAATAAACTGTAATTGGATGAATTCTCACATAATGCTAAGTCATGTTCTACAAGACGCAGTGGGTAAGACCATCCATCCTAAATCAAACCGAGCAAACCATATTATGGCTTATGAACTGCGAGCTCAGTCATTGTTGGGCGCTTTCTTTGTTTTTGGCTTTATTTGCTTGATGAAAACAGGCAGGTTCTATATGGCCATGAAAAGTATTCAAAAGAAGTGCTTCACAAAGTGTGTTAGGTGAGCAAAAGGCCTTTTTAAAAGCTTTACAGCAGCTATGCCTTCTGGAAGCCTCACATAACTATTCTTTCCATTTGTATTCTACAAGTACTATTACCAAGCCAAGTATCTTTGGTCTAGATTGCCTAATGAATTGTGGTCCTTTAACACTTACTTTCACTTCCATCCTTTCGTGTCCAATCACCTGTTTCCCATTTCTTCACATCCATCATTTCCCTTTTTCTTTCCTTCCATTCCCAGGAAATTATCCCTTACTGTCCAACCCATCTCAATTTTTTTTAAATTATTGTTTCTGCTGAAAAGAAAATGTAATCTAATTTAAAATTAATTAGTTCCTGCTGGAAAGAAAAAAGGGAACATATAAGTGTGCTTGTTTGTGTGAAAGAGATAATGGTTGATACATACAGACAAGGGTTAATTATAAATGCTGTCCTTTCACTTAGACGCAATTATTTTTAATTATTATCCTATCCTTGCCCTTTTTTGGACACACGCACAGCATGAATGCACACACAGCATGCAGATTTAGTGCAGAGGTGGAAATCTCCAGGATTGATTTCTGCTGGTGTTGGAAAGACTAGATTGACAAGCTGAGGAAACAGGATATTGCACAGGATTCTTGTCTGTGGTTTTTCTTCCCTGTCTAGTCTTTATGGGGAGATGATAGATTCAGGAATGTGCTTAAGAAGATACGGGATTATTCCCTGATTATTTTACTACCTGTCTCAAATTTCAATCTTGCCCTTTCATAATTGTCTGGGAATACACGTTCTGTTGTTGGAGAAAATTGAGGTAAAATAGTTAAATAGTTCTGCCTTCTCTTTGTTATATGTTAACATTTTGCTTTATTTATGCAGCAGATGGCATACTGATTCATTTATCTTCCTTTAATTTTAAACATATCTGCAAAAGTTACTTTTGTTCTTTTTAACCTCCTTTGCCAACCTTTGTCAGCTCATTCTAAGCCTTTTTTGCAAGATCTACAATTTGTTTTTAGAATGCATTTTTTGATTGACAAGCAACAACAGACAGCAATGACAATATTGTTTTTATTTATTTCTCCCCTTGTTTGAACCCAGTTGTACTCTACAATATTACCAATTTCATTCCATTTGATTTCTGAGCAAACGTGGACACCTTTAACATACAGTGCATCTCTTTCTTTCTATTGTTTCTGTACTTCTTCAATTGCTGTTTTTCTATTATGGGAGTCACCCAACTGAGTCCTTCTGATAACTATTAAATTATACATTTACTTTCCCGAAGCCCTCCTAATTGTATCAATATCTTCCACACTTTTACATTAAAAAAAACCCTAGCAAAATAATTTTATTCAGCCTCTGTTAGGCTTAACAACCTGTTTTCCTTAAACACAAACAGATAATTGGGCCAAAATACTGTAGGGCCAACAAATTTGGCCCTGCCTGCACCAGTGACTCCCCTGTTCTCAGGGACCCTCCTTCACAAATACAGCATTATCTTGAAATAAGTTATAATTTCTGGATTATACAAGACAGTCTATGGAATTTGAGTGCCTCAAGAATCCTCATTAATTCAAATTTGTTACCAATCAAAGAGAAATTTGTTAATATATTTTAAGTGACTTTCTCACAATCTACACAGACAAGTGTAAACTTTAAATAAATGAGTATATTTAGCTTAGGTATGACCATTTTTACATTATCTTCAAAATACTTGAAAAATTGCTGTTCACTGTATAGAGTTATTCCTAGTTGATGTGATGGGTTGAAACATTTAGGGTTAGGAACTGTTAAAAACTTATTGTGCAACGAAAACAGTTACACAGCAAAAAGTGCATTTCCTTCACCAGTAATTTTAAGGGAGATCAACCCCACTGCTACATTGGTGAAAGGAACTAGTGAAACTATTAACGAAACCCTTCATTATGCTTTTGTAAAAGGTGAATATTTCTTATTCCATATATATATGCAAATATTTTAAAGAATTTTTCTATCTCTGGGCTTAGAAAAGATTTAGCTGAAAAGGATAATTAATTTACTTAAAGGTGAAGTAATACCCTGAAGGTAAGTAAAGATTGTAATAAAATTAGATCCTATTGACACCTGTCCATAGGAACTACAATGGTTATCTTAGTCTGGAATATCAGAGAATATTGAAGTTGCTAAGAATTTTCAGTAACCACTTTTCATTTTATGCTGCTGAGTAGAAAAACATTGGAATGAAAACAGTATCTTCAGGGAGTTCCAATAGGACATACAAATTTGCTTTATCACACTTCCCAACAATGCTCTGGATCTGCAAGCTTTGTACTAAAGAAACAACCCCCTGAAGGATTTTTTCTCCTTTGAAAACTTTTGCTATACAGGGTTTAACAAACAGTGTTCTGAAGAAATGGAAAATTTCTCTAGATGATAAAAGTTTAGAACTTAATAGGAATTTCTCAATAAAATTATTAGAAATGATGGATAAACACGCTTAAAGAATGGCAAATGAATTATCTGCCAGAGAACTACTGTGTCCCTTCCCTTCTCTGCAAGGAGGCTGCACGAAGGAAGAATCTTGCTAGTAGGATTGTATTTGCATATGCTAAGCCAGAACTTTCCAAACTTTTCATGTTGGTGACACACTTTTTAGACATGCATCATTTCGTGACACACTCTTACAGCAGGGCATCATTTTGCGACACACTCTTACAGCAGGGCACGAGGCAGGCACTAGGACCTGTGCAGAATCACAGCAGATTTGGAGGCAGCCAGGCACAAGGCAGGCACTAGGACCTGTGCGGAATCACAGCAGATTTGGAGGCAGCCAGGCACAAGGCAGGCACTAGGACCTGAGTGGAATCACAGCAGATTTGGAGGCAGCCAGGCACAAGGCAGGCACTAGGACCTGTGCGGAATCACAGCAGATTTGGAGGCAGCCAGGCACAAGGCAGGCACTAGGACCTGTGCGGAATCACAGCAGATTTGGAGGCAGCCAGGCACAAGGCAGGCACTAGGACCTGTGCAGAATCACAGCAGGTTTGAAGGCAGCCAGGCACAAGGCAGGCACTAGGACCTGAGTGGAATCCTGGCAGGGCTCAGAGGCAGCAGCAGCCACGACACACCCAGACACTGCAGCTGACACACAAACGTGTCCCGACACACAGTTTGGAAAGCTCTGTGCTAAGCCATAGCTTTCCAAACTCTGTGTCAGCTGCAGTGTCTGGGTGTGTCATGGCTCAGAGCCCTGCCAGGATTCCACGCAGGTCCTAGTGCCTGCCTTGTGCCCTGCTGTAAGAGTGTGTCGCGAAATGATGCATATCTAAAAAGTGTGTCACCAACATGAAAAGTTTGGAAAGCTCTGTGCTAAGCTAAAAAGTTCAGTGAGCAAGCACATTTTATCCTCCCAACGTCCAACTGATGCAGTTTGTAAGCAAATCATGGCTTGATATACTGTGTGAAGCCATTTGTGGCTTATTCAATAAACCATGATTAAACAAACCATGGATTAGGATGTGTGACCTCAGCCAGTATTGGGTAAGTAAGGAAGGAAGGTTTTTTTCTAAAGTGACTGCATTCCAAAACACAACTCTTTTTCAAGATGACTTTGAGCATGGTGGGGGTCTGCATTATAGCAATGCAAGCTAAGCCAGAGGCAAGCACCTTTCTGAATTAATCCAATTAACTGGGTTTCCTGTGTCACACTTCACTCTAAAGTCATCACACTGGCTGGTTCACACATCACATTGATAGACAAACTAGACCAGTGTTTCTCAACCTTGGTAACTTGAAGATGTGTGGACTTCAACTCCCAGAATTCCCCAGCCAGCATGCTGGCTGGAGAATTGTGGAAGTTGAAGCACACACATCTTAAAGCTGCCAAGGTTGAGAAACACTGAACTAGACAATCATAGTTTAGTCTCGCATATGACTCAGGAATGACTTACAGCATTTGCAGGTCACAAGTAGGGAGCTCGTAGCTCTCTAGACGTTGCTGAACTACAACTCCAGCCAACCCAATCAGCCTTGGGAGGATCTCAGGGTCTCCATCTAGTCTCTTGGAAGGAAAAAAAATCTACTCCTGAAGGCTAATTTAGCATTCTATCATTGTAATTTAGAAGAGGGAAAAGATGCGATGTTGTGGCAGCCGAAAATCCCTCCCGCGGTTGGAGATCCGCCGGTGCATCCCGACCCTCGCTCTCCCCAGCCCAGCTCTGCGAAAGCCATCTTTCCACGAAGCCGGGAGAAAGAGGAACCTCTGTGAGGGCTAGAGCGGCAAACCGGAAACCTCGGGCCTCTCTCATTGGAACACGCCATTTTCCCGTCCAGGCCGCCCCCGGGCTGCGGGGAGGGCTGGGAGGACAAGCGGTCGGAAACGGTGGGTGCGCGCGCAGCCTCGGTCCCTGCTCGGTCCGGCGCGCGCCCCACCCACTCCCCTCCCTCCGCCCTCCAAGCCTGCTTGGGAGCAGTGAGGGAAGAGCCTCCAAGTGCCAAGCCGGCATCTCGCAAATTTAGCATTATTTTCTACCGCACGCACTTCCCCCCCCTTTTTAAGTCACCGCCTCCCTTTTCTCTTCCCGTGCCACGCCGAGCCCTTGCATCCCGCGCGCCTCCTTTTCCTACCTCCCGCCGCTACCTTCTGCTTTTCCGCGCCCGCCGCAAATGGATTTGCCCACCAGCCAGTGCAAAAAAGTCAAGCTGAGCAACAAAGTGCAGAGCTGGGTAGGTTCGAGGTGTGTGTGGGGGGGAACCTGGGTGGGTGGCAACAGCTGAGGAAGCGGGCTGACAATGCCGCGAGAGTGGCATGGAAGCTCGCTGCTGCCCGAAAGCAAGGCGTTGAACGGGGGGCTGCCTTTCTGATCGGGAGCGGCGGCGTCTGCGTTGGGGGTGAATAATTCGGGCTGCGAAAGCTCGACCGCTTAGGAGAACGGTCGCATCCATTGACGTATTTGCCTGTTCATTTATTTATTTTTGCTTTCAAGAAGGGGAAAAACAAAAGAGGAAGGGAATAATCTCACTTCCCCTAAGTCCCTCGCATGGCTGTGTGACGGAGGGTCCGTTTTTAGGAATGAGATCAAGGACCGTGTTGCTCCTTTCAAAGTGGAGAGTGGCAAAAGATGCGGGGCCGAGAAATCCGCGGAAATACCGAATCCTCATCCTTTAGTATTACTTTCCTTCGTTTCTGTTCGAGGAGGAAGGGGGGGGGGTGGAATCTCGGGTATACAATGTGACCATTCATAAATCTTGGACGACTCAGAGACTGCGCCTCTTTGTGGGCTGTTTGTTGAATGAGAGCACTGTCCCGGCAGGCATGAACAAAGGTGGGATTTCATCCATAGAGGTCTGATACTGTAAATCGTACTGCTCTCTGGACCATCCTTCTGAAAATCGGATGCCCTGATAAATTTGTGAACATCTTGCGGCTACTCCATGACGACATGATGGCAACAATCCTGAATAACAATGGCTCTCAAAGCGATCCATTTAAAGTGGAATCCGGCGTTAAACAGGGATGTGTTATTGCTCCAACCTTATTCGCTATCTTCATCGCTATGATTATACACCTTGTTGAAGAGAAACTTCCTACTGGTGTAGAAATTATATATCGAACAGATGGAAAGCTTTTTAATCTTAGTAGGCTGAAAGCAAAAAATAAGGTAATTACAACTTCTGTTATAGAACTTCAATATGCTGATGATAACGTAGTCTGTGCACACTCCGGGGAAGATCTTCAGACTATCCTAAACATCTTTGCAGAAGCATATGAAAAGCTCGGCCTCTCGATTAGCATTAAAAAAACCAAAGTGCTTTACCAGCAAGTTCGAACCAATCCCTCCGCAGCGCCATCAATCCAGCTTAAAGGTGTGTCACTAGAAAATGTCGACCACTTTTTTTATCTCGGCAGCCATCTATCTACAAAAGACGACATCGACGCTGAAATTCAGCATCGCCTGAGCTCTGCGAGTGTAGCTTTCTCCCGAATGAAGCGTAGAGTGTTTGAGGATCGGGACATTCGCAGGGAGACCAAAATGCTTGTTTACAAAGCCATTGTACTACCAACCCTTCTGTACGCCTGTGAAACATGGACCCTCTACAAACGCCACCTCCAACTTCTTGAAAGATTCCATCAACGCTGCCTCCGAAAAATTCTGCAAATTACTTGGGAAGATAGGCGGACTAATGTTAGCGTATTAGAAGAAGTGAAAACCACCAGCATTGAAACAATGATCATCCAACATCAACTTCGCTGGACCGGCCATGTTGTTCGAATGCCTGACCATCGTCTTCCAAAGCAGCTACTTTACTCCCAACTTAAGAATGGAAAACGGAATATTGGTGGACAGCAAAAGAGATTCAAAGATACTCTCAAAGCTAATTTTAAAAAATGTAATATCAGCATTGAGAACTGGGAAGCCCTAACTCATGAGCGTTTCAATTGGAGGTCAGCCTTTATTAATGGCACTATGGACTTTGAAGAAGCACGAGTACAGAGCGAAAAGGAGAAAAGAGCTAAAAGGAAGGCACGTCAAGCAAACCCTCATCATGACCGTCTTCCACCCGGAAACCTATGCCCTCACTGTGGGAGGTTGTGCGGATCCAGAATTGGCCTTTATAGCCACTTACGGATCCACCGTTAAAATTTTACCTTTGGAAGACAATCTTACTCGGCTACGAGTGATCGCCAATGAATGGATAGGTTAAATTTACAGTAATGGCCGCAGGTTAGGAAATTGGCAGACCCTGTGATTGAAAAAATGAGGCCTTTCTAGACATGAGCCAATGTCACTGATGGTATATATTCCACTTTTCTCCAATTTGGTGTTCTTTGGGTGTGGTGGATCACAACTCCCATGCTGGCTTGGAATGGCCAACATTGTAGTCCAACACATCTGGGAATACTGTCTTGGGGTAACTGATATCTAGCAGCTATCTAAAAACAAATGTGTCCTAATATCAAAGAGGTATCCTAAGCAACTTCTATTTGGGCTGCAGAAATCCATATCTAGAAGGTATCAAAATGCTGTGGAACTCTTTGCTGTTAGTTAGTGTTCATAGTGCAGCCCACATAATGGTTGTTGTCTTGCTGCATGACCAACTTTCTCTTGAACTTCAGTTAACAGACAAATATCCTGACATTTTCCTGTAGAGTTGCTGGTACAATTCAGAATTCATAGTTCCATCAGTGATGGCAAGCTGTCCTGATCCAGATGCAGCAAAGCAGGCCCAAACCATGATACTACCACCACCACCACATTTCACAGATGGGATAAGGTTCTTGTGCTGGAATGTACTGTTTGTCTTTCCCCAAACATAACACTTTTCACTCAAGCCAAAAAGTTCTTTTTTGGTTTCATCTGTCCACAGAATATTCTTCCAGTAGCCTTCTGGCTTATCTGTTTGGTCTTTTGCAAACTCTAGAGGGGCAGCAATGTTCTTCTTAGATAATTGTGGCTTTCTCCTTGCAGCCCTGCCATGCACACCATTGTTGTTCAGTGTTCGGTTGATGGTGGTCTCATGAACACTGACATTTGCCAATGAAAGAGAGGCCTTTTATTCCTTAGATCAGAGCTTTCCAAACTGTGTCGCGACACAAAAGTGTGTCGCCACACACAGTCGGCTGTGTCGCCACACAACCCGGAAGTGGCAGCGGGGGCGTGCACGGCGGCGGCAGCACCAGCACGCCATTGGTGCTTCCGCGTTTTAGCGGGGGCTGCCGCCGCCGCCGTGCACGCCCCCGCCCGCGCCGGGTTTTCCCGTGGCAACACATGAAAATCCGAAGGCGCCACGGCAGTGCGTAAAGACCGAAAGCGGCAGCAGCACTTCCGGGTTTTTGCGCGCTGCCGCGGTGGCGGCACTTCCGGGTTTTCCCGCGGTGACACACCAAGGGCGGTTGGTGTGTCGCCGCGGGAAAACTTTGGAAAGCCCTGCCTTAGATGTTACCCTGGGATTGAGACCTCCTGGAGTATTACTTGCCTTGCACTTGGTGTGATCTTGGTTGGTGGACCACTCCTGGGGAGGGTATTGAATTGCCTCCTTTTGTACATGATCTGCCTGACAGTGGACTGGTAGAGTCCAAACTCTTTGGAAATTGTTTTGTAACCTTTTCCAGTCTGGTGAGTATCAACAGCTGTTTTTTGGAGGTC
The DNA here is from genome assembly GCA_023362775.1 of Charina bottae. NCBI lineage: Eukaryota > Metazoa > Chordata > Lepidosauria > Squamata > Charinaidae > Charina > Charina bottae. The sequence continues at coordinate 26,900,112 of JALMGJ010000008.1, forward strand.
CTCAGAAATCTCTCTTGTTTGACCATGACACACTTCCACATCCCTGGGTTGTAAAGATCAGACTTTGATAATGAATACCCAGAATTCTGTTCTTTAAATAAGGCAGGAGTTCCCACACTCACACCTGATTATCATCCCATTGATTGAAACACCTGACTCTAATTTCTCCTTCAAATGAACTGATAATCCTAGAGGTTCACATACTTTTTCCACACACAAATATGTAGCTTTGGATCATTTTCCTCAATAAATGAACCAGTATAATTTTTTATGCATTTGTTTAATTGGCTTCTCTTTATCAAGTTTTAGGACTTGTGTGGAAAACAGACCACTTTTAGGTAATATTTATGAAGAAATATTAAAAATTCAAAAGGGCTCACAAACTTTTAAGCACCACTGTATACTGGCTCCATTATCTGTTTTTAACAGAATTTTCTTACTTTTTTTTGTCTGGATGTATATATCATGTCTTAAAGTTTTTACACTGCTTTTATACTGTCTTGGGGATTTAAAGGGGTAACTTTAAGAGCATTTTATAATTATTCATCTAAGCTAGTTTACAGGAAAATGGTAAGTACAGAAAAGATTGTGTATAAAACTAAAGTAACACTTGTAAATGAAATTCTTAATTGATTAAAAATACTTTAATCAATTAAAAAAACTACCCCCATATAGATCAAGTAGGAAAAATTATATAATTTAGAAGTCTTTTTATTATCTGGAGATACAAAGAGTACATATGTGCACTAGGATATACTTATTTAAAATAAATCAGGTTTCTGGATCCAGAATTATTTTAACCTATATCTAAACATGATTGATAGGCTAAGATTTATTTTAATTGTTTGTTAGCCTTAGTTTTATTTTAGATTATTGCTTTTCATGTTGTACAAGATAGCCAACAACGAGCATTTATGACATTGTTTTCCAGCAGAAGCTACATATAAATGTGACACAATATGGAAATAAAATCTCTTTGAAGCTATTGAAATGCAGGTTGCTTCCCTTTTCTCATCAGTTACTGAAGAGTTTTAACCATCTTTATTTTTCAATGTTAGTGGTGTCTTCATAGCAGGAGTATTTAGGTTGTAATCTTACACTTGCGTATCTTATGGAACACAGTGCTGAACTAAGCTTGTGTCCTTTTGGCTGGATTCTGAATGAACACAAAGAGGTCTATAGAATCAAATAACTTTTGAGGAAAATCCATTTTCAGGAGAGCTGGCTAGTAGTTGATTGCTTGTTCTTGCTGCTGGGCGTGCCATCTAGATATTTTCTAAAGGTGGAAATGAGCATCACTAACAGCATTCTGGATTCTCTCCATTTTCTGTATGAATAAGCTGCTTTGTATTGAGTTTTATTACCTTGACTTGTGATCATGAGGGTTGTTTTGGTCTAGAAAACCAAAGTCTGTACAACTGCTGTTCCACATGCTGTAGATACTTCACTTTAGTAAGTTCTTATGTCTATTAATTTCAGGGAATCAGTTTTTAAACATGATAATTCTGATGCTGCTGTTTGTGGATATGGTTGGAGAGTGTATATTAAAACCTCAAGGCAGCTGAAACCAAAACACTATTCCCTTAATTTGTGTGTTTGTCTTTTTCTTCTTACATATTATATAGAACAGTGTTAATTGAGCTCCTCCCACCAACATTGTAACCTGCTTCTTATGAACATGTTCAAGAGTGCAGATGCAAAATTGTCTAGATATCTATGTTTTACAGATAACTTTTGGTTTAATCTTTTGAGTGACAAACTAGATCTGGGAAGGCAAAGGTTCAGTTCTTAATTCAGTCAGGAAGCTCTTTGGGTTGTCTTAGACCAGTGATAAATCACAGATTTTAGCTGGGTTATTTCAGGGACTGTCTCTCTGATTATGTCTACCTGTCTTATTAAGTCTGGCAGAAGAGCCATGCTCTGGGTCCCATCCATTAGGGAATGCCATCTGGCTGGACCCAGGAAGAGAGCCTTTTCTGTAGTGGCACCTGCCCTTTGGACCATCATTCCCCCAGAGATTAGATTGGCCCCAACCCTGTCAGCCTTTCGCAAGGCCTTAAAACATGGTTTTCTCACTGGGTTTAGGGATCCAGAGGTGTGGCAGAGTCCATGCAATGGTTGTGCTGATTATTGTTTGTGGTTTTGTTTTTTACTTCGGCTGTGGATTCCATGGGTGTTCTTGTTTTTACTTTTAGCCACCCAGGGTCATGAATTTGAGATGGGCAGCTATATCAATCAAAATAATAAATAAATAAATAAAGCACATTTACCTGCATCTAAAGAAAAACAAAGCAAAAGGTCAACTGATTATCACAACTAAAGGTTACTCTCGTACTCGCTGTTACAAAAATATCAGAAAGATCTACTTTCATAGCTCTGACTTCAATCACATTTTAGCCCAGTGTATGGATCTGGCTGTGATAACTTAGTCAGCAAACCATAATTAAAATTCTGGTTAAAGCAAGATGTATGAACCTCAGTTCTTGTGGCTTGTGAGCTGTGGCTTGTGGCTTCGTGGGTTTCTTGAACCCACCAAACTGTGCCATATTAAGCACTAAGATTTGTGAGGTTATGCATCGTATGATAACTATTTGTTATGTAAAGAACTAGAGCTGGGACTTTATCATTTCCCAGCTAAAACCTTTCTGGTTTCTGATAATTGGGTTCACATAATGATTCTTGTTTATGCCAGTTTGCTTTCCTATTTTATAAGCACTAATGGGTGCTTAAGAAACAGTAACATTTTACCCTATAATCTTATTTTATTTCAGGGGATGCAGAGAGCTACCAATGTCACCTATCAAGCCCACCATGTCAGCAGAAATAAGAGGGGTCAGGTGGTGGGGACCAGAAGTGGATTTCGGGGATGCACAGTATGGCTAACAGGTACAAAACTGCTGCCTAACACGTACGTTTAGTTTAGCTTTTTTCCATTTTTTCCTCAACATTAGTAGCAGGAAGTACAAGTTAATAATTTAATGAGTATAAGTGTCAGGCACATAAAATGTCAAATCAGCTTCCTCAATCTGATGCTCTTTTACTATCTTGCTATTTATATAATACAGGTAGTCCTCAACTTACAACCACAATTGGGACCGGAGCCTTCCATCGCTAAGTGATGTGGTTGTTAAGTGTGTCATGCCCGATTTTACAACCTTTTTTGCTGCAGTCGTTAAGTGAATCCAGCTTCCCCCATTGACTTTGATTGTTGGAAGCCCCTTGGGAAGGTCACAAATGGTGATCACGTGACCCTGGGATGCTGCAACTGTCGTAAATACATGCTGGTTGCCAAGTGCCCGTATTTTGATCACGTGACCACGGGGACTCTGCGACAATCATAAATGTGAGAACCGGTTGTAAGTCACTTTTTTCAGCACCGTCATAACTTCAAATGGCTGTTAAACAAATGGTCATAAGTCGAGGACTACCTGTATTAATAAGCTGCTCAAAAAAATAAAGGGAACACTGAAATAAGACATCCTAGATCTGAATGAATAAAATATTCGTATTAATTACTTTGTTCATTACATAGTTGAATGTGCTGACAACAAAATCACACAAAAAGTAATGGAAATCAAATGTAAGCAACCCCTGGAGGTCTGGATGTAGAGTTACACTCAAAAATTAAAGTGGAAAAGAACACTACAGGCTGATCCAACGTTGATGTAATGTCCTTAAAACAAGTCAAAATGAGGCTCAGTAGTGTGTGTGGCCTCCACGTGCCTGTATGACCTCCCTACAATGCCTGGGCATGCTCCTGATGAGGTGGCGGATGGTCTCCTGAGGGATCTCCTCCCACACCTGGACTAAAGCATCCCCCAACTCCTGGACAGTCTGTGGTGCAAAGTGGCGTTGGTGGATGGAGCGAGACATGATGTCCCAGATGTGCTCAATTGGATTCAGGTCTGGGGAAAGGGCGGGCCAGTCCATAGCATCAATGTCTTCGTCTTGCAGGAACTGCTGGCACACTCCAGCCACATGAGGTCTAGCATTGTCTTGCATTAGGAGGAACCCAGGGCCAACCGCACCAGCATATGGTCTCACAAGGGGTCTGAGGATCTCATCTCGGTACCTAATGGCAGTCAGGCTACCTCTGGCGAGCACATGGAGGGCTGTGCGGCCCCCTAAAGAAATGCCACCCCACACCATTACTGACCCACCGCCAAACCGGTCATGCTGGAGGATATTGCAGGCAGCAGAACGTTCTCCACGGCGTCTCCAGACCCTGTCACGTCTGTCACATGTGCTCAGTGTGAACCTGCTTTCATCTGTGAAGAGCACAGGGCGCCAGTGGCGAAGTTGCCAATCTTGTGTTCTCTGGCAAATGCCAAACGTCCTGCACGGTGTTGGGCTGTAAGCACAACCCCCACCTGTGGACGTCGGGCCCTCATACCACCCTCATGGAGTCTGTTTCTGACCGTTTGAGCAGCCACACGCACATTTGTGGCCCACTGGAGGTCATTTTGCAGGGCTCTGGCAGTGCTCCTCCTGTCCCTCCTTGCACAAAGGCTGAGGTAGCGGTCCTGCTGCTGGGTTGTTGCCCTCCTACGGCCTCCTCCACGTCTCCTGATGTACTGACCTGTCTCCTGGTAGCGCCTCCATGCTCTGGACACTACGCTGACAGACACAGCAAACCTTCTTGCCACAGCTCGCATTGATGTGCCATCCTGGATGAGCTGCACTACCTGAGCCACTTGTGTGGGTTGTAGACTCCGTCTCATGCTACCACTAGAGTGGAAGCACCGCCAGCATTCAAAAGTGACCAAACCATCAGCCAGAAAGCATAGGAACTGAGAAGTGGTCTGTGGTCACCACCTGCAGATCCACTCCTTTATTGGGGATGTCTTGCTAACTGCCTATGCTTTCCGCCTGTTGTCTATTCCATGTGCACAACAGCATGTGAAATTGATTGTCAATCAGTGTTGCTACCTAAGTGGACAGTTTGATTTCACAGAAGTGTGATTGACTTGGACTTACATTGTGTTGTTTCAGTGTTCCCTTTATTTTTTTGAGCAGTGTATATTTTTCAGAAACAATTATTGTGTGCCTCTTTATTCCCTACTAGGGAATAAATGGGAAAGATCAGTTTCCTCACTCACATTGACAAATGAAAATGCTGGGTAATAAATCTGTGACTAATATTCTTGATCTTATTTCAAACAAATAGAATTGCACTGGTAAATGTTAACCCATGCTGAGCATAAATATTCACCTCCTTTATCTAGACCAGAGCTTTCCAAACTGTGTGTTGCGACACAAAAGTGTGTCGCCACACACAGTCTGGTGTGTCACCACACAACCCAGAAGCGCTGATCATCATCAGCGCTTCCAGGTTTTCCCGCGACGACACACCAACTGCAGCGCGCAAAACCCGAAAGCGGCAGCAGCGCTTCCAGGTTTTTGTGCGTTGCCGCAACGGCGGCACTTCCAGGTTTTCCCGCGGCGACACACCAACTGCGGTTGGTGTGTCGCCATGGGAAAACTTTGGAAAGCCCTGATCTAGACTGAAAGTTACATTTTAAAAGGAGTCTTCTGACTAAGAATGGATCAGAATGTTAAATTTACATGACTTTATATAAAGAAAACTATAGAAACCTGGACCAAGGTTGCAGTCCTAAGAGCCCTTTTAATTTGTTGCTTATAATTGATGATACAAGATATATAAACAATAAATATTTTGCATAATGTCTTTTAGGTACCATGCAAATTTTATGCTACTTTAGATCATTGACATTGTGCCTGATTTTGGCATAAATATAATAAAGATCATGTTTCTACCATGCTAATATGGTAGGGGGGCGCGATGGCTCAGTGGTTAAGACGCCAGGCTTGTCAATCGGGTAGCAAGTTCAGAGGTTCAAGACCCTAGTCCTGCGTGACGGAGTGAGCTCCCACACTCGCCCCAGCTCTTGCCAACCTAGCAATTTGAAAGCATGCAAGCGCAAGTAGATAAATAGATACCACTTCGGTGGGAAGGTAACAGCGTTCCGCGTGCGTCATGCCGGCCACATGACCGTGGAAGCGTCTTTGGACAACTCTGGCTCTTCGGCTAACAAATGGAGATGAGCACCGGCCCCTAGAGTCGAACACGACTGTGTGGGGGAACCTTTACCTTTAATATGGTAGGATGAGTAAGTTTTCATGAGGCTTAAATGCCAGTCCTTCTACTGTTTTGAACACTGGAACAAATTCTTGACTTGCAAAAATAGTTGTCTGCATTGGTGAAACAAATTAACACTTTGCTTGTTTGAAAATTATGTAGGACTATCTGGAGCTGGAAAGACTACTGTTAGTATGGCACTTGAAGAATATCTAGTATGCCACGGCATTCCATGCTATACCTTAGATGGTGACAACATCAGACAAGGCCTCAATAAGAATCTAGGTTTTTCACCAGAAGACAGAGAAGAAAATGTACGTCGGATTGCTGAGGTTGCTAAATTATTTGCAGATGCTGGCTTGGTGTGCATTACTAGTTTTATTTCTCCTTATGCCCAGGTGAGCATATTTTTCTAATTTTATAGTATATTTTGCATTTTACTATTGACAGTTTCCAGAATATGGTCAAATAATTCATTCTTGAAAATGGGTAATAGAATCAAGTTAAGTTTTGTATGGGATTCAAAGAGCCCCTTGCACAGTTCAGAATGGATAGGTTTTCACCACAGTATTACTTGCCAGACTGAAGGCTCCCCCAATATAGAGAAGGGATATTTTGTGGGGATGTGAAATCATCATCAACATCATTGTCATCCTCCTCCTCCTCCTCCTCGGAAGGAAACAAAAAGACTACAACGCATCCCCTTCAGCAGCCCACATTCAGATAAGCAGGGATCAGCAACAGACAAACAACCAGGCAGAAAATCATACTCTAATCAAGGAACCACCAAGGAGGAAACCATACCCCCACCAAAACTGACAGGGCAAGCTGCTGCATATAAACAGGCAGCAAACCCCCCAGTTACTCATACTGATGATGTTACCTAGTTGGGTAATGAAATGTCTGCAAGCAAACAACCAAGCTCAAAGAGCACCAAGGACTCCACAGTTCAACCCTGAGCTACAGATATTCTCTTCTATTGGAATACTAATCGTTGTTGTGATTGTTGTTATTTATAGACCACCTAGGTCAGAGTTCTAAGCTATAAGATTCTCTAGAATTGTTGGCCACTCTCAAATCCAGCTGTGAATATATACAGTTTGACTCTTGCAAACTACAAATATCCTTCGGTGAAAAATAAATCAGTAATTATTGTTGCAAACTCACAGTTCTGGAAGCTTTCAATGGCAATTTTTCCTTTCCAAGTGGCTGAAGTGAATGAAAACTTAATGACAATAAACTTAAACAGATATTAGTGATTCTGATTGCAGGAATGACAAAGTGTTTCTTTTACTAGTGATTTGTATTTAGAACATAATGTTCAAATGTAATAAAATATTATGTTACCCATTTCGTCTTTTTTTCTGTAGGGTAGAGTGGCCTATAAGTTTGATTTCAAATAACTTGCATGATGTGGTGGTTCACACATTACATTAAGCTAGGATGATTTGATTTGCCATAATGCTAAGCCAAATCAATCATTCTCTGCTACGAATGGACAAGCCACAATATGGCTTAGAGCTATTTATGAACTTGACCATTAAAGGCAAAGGCTGGGTTTAAACATCCTGTTAAGCTATGATGTAATTTATTTCTTGCACTGAGCAACGGGTTGGACTTGATAAGCTCTGATTCTCTGGTTCCATGGTTTCAGCTTAAAGTGATATATGAATCCCACATTGCAGTTTGTAAACCATGGTTTATGCCTTACAGTTCTGTTTGACCCAAGCAACTATGGTTTGCTCAAATAACTACAATTTAAAAAAAATGGGAACCCAGGCAGAATTTTTCCAAATCAAGATTAGTGGGCTGAACTAATTTAATTGCAGTCAGGTTTAGTTACTGAACTAAACTTACAAGGGAAGATGGTTGTATTAACTTTTTCTTACATTTGCATATGTGTAATGGAGCCTTAGCTAGATATGCTACATAATAAAATATTTTGTATCTATCATTTCGTTTCTTTGCTTTTCTTAGGACCGCAACAATGCAAGACAAATTCATGAAGTAGCAAGTCTTCCTTTCTTTGAAGTATTTGTGGATGCTCCATTGTATGTTTGTGAACAGAGAGATGTGAAAGGTCTCTATAAAAAAGCTCGTGCTGGTGAAATTAAAGGTAGGGCTCAGGGTCAACATTTCACCATTTTTTCTAGAAGACTTAGGCTAGTATATGTGTTTTTCCCTTCTATTTAACATTCTATGATACAGAGCTGAGAGACTGTTGTTCAGTTCCTGCTTCAGGCTGTAATGTGGTTTGTTTACTTTTGGCTTAAAATAATGCTTAAACCTAGTCATTGTGATTTGTAGACCAAAGTTTCCAGCTTAACCAATCAGCTATGCCTTGTACAACAAAGCATGCCTAAGGCAACCACAGTCTAATATAATATTAGCCACTACTAGTTGTATTTATATGCTACGTTAAGTCACAATTCTTAAGGCTACAGAAGAAAGCTTGTATCATTTGTCCCTCTGGCTTAGAAGCTTTTTTGTTGTTGTTAAAGATCTCTTTTGATCTGTCTGCAGATAGAGAGATGCTCTCTAGTTGCTTTTTTGTTAAGATAGATCTCCAGAGAGATATTATCTCACTCTAGTCACTGGAGTAATGAATCAAACTGGATTATAATGGGATGTCTTTCTGTAGGTGATACTAATGATAATTAAATGTTTATATAAATTGTAATTCTTTATAGTTATCTGACACTGCAAACCAAATATATTAGCTGAGCCAGAATACCGTGGCACTGCTAAACTAAATTGAAAAAGGAACTGTGGTTTAGCCATTGCAGAACAAGTAAATGTATTTAAAAGTTTTAATTATCTCTTTCCTCAACCATTAAAGAATAACATTTACTTGCTTAAATTGTTTTTTTTTTAAATCTTTGCTAATATCACTAAACATTTGAATTTGTCTGGGTTCTTTTCTTTTGACCTTCAAACTTGTGCACATAATAAATATTTAAGTAGGTTAATTTGCTAGGATGAACAAGGATTAAATACCTAAATTTGTACTGTAGGAAACACTTCAACCCAGCTTTGCACAGAACTGGTAAAAAAAAATCAGTTTGTAATGTCTAGCTACCAACTATATTATATTCTAAACATCGTTCCCACTCACCCACCCCCCTTTTCATAATTCTGCAAATTCCACAACCAAATGTTTGTATATTAGAAGCATAAATCAATAATAAGAATTGGATTTCAGGGGAACTAAAATGCTTTTCAGTTCTGGTTCAGTTATTGTTCATGGAAGAACCAGTAAAGACCAGGAATGTTGATGCAGTTGCCAAAGCAATCAAGCTGTATGTTAATTTTATAGTGTGTTTTTCACTTCCTTATTATTTTAAACTAAAATATGTGTGTGAGGCCCCCCATGCAGGCCACCAGCAGAAAAGTAAAAATCCCACCTGAAGAACTGAAGTGTATTAAGCTTTGTTTTTCATCCAGGTTTTACTGGCATTGACTCTGAGTATGAGAAACCTGAAGCTCCTGAGTTGGTGCTCAAAACAGATTCCTGTGATGTCAATGACTGCATTCAACAAGTTGTGGAACTTCTGCAAGAAAGGGTATGAAGGCTCTAAATATTGAATTCTAAACTTCCCCTGTGCTCATCCTGTTATTGCTTCCCCTTTAGTCCTTGCCCCTGTCTGTGTGTTGGGGTATGTCTGCAGGGAGGAAGCCTCCCAAACACATTTAGGATATTTCTATGAGCTGAAACCCAATATTCTAAACCAGGGCTTCTTAACCTGAGCAACTTTAAGATGTGTGGACTTCAACTCCTAGAATTCCCCAGCCAGGTATTCTGGGAGTTGAAGTCCACACATCTTAAAGTTGCTTGGGATGAGAAATACTATTCTAGACCGTAGGAACAACTTTTGTGCATTTGATTTTTTTCGTCTATTTTCCCCTTGATTAACCATTTGGAGAAAAGAACCACTAAGAAGAATATATAGATCCAATATAGTATTTTTCTAAGCTTAAACTTTAAGCAGAATTCATTGTTAGGAGGCTGAACTCACACTAGGAAGAGATAGCTTGTTTCTTCATGAATAGTATAATATGCGAATGAAGTGTGAATGGTTGGTTTTATTGTTACTGCACTGATTTGGCATCTTTGAAGTGGGATACAATAAAACGGGAGTATGAGGCATAAATGTCAGTATTAACTATCTATTATATTGCAGAAATTTCACAAGAGGAAAAGTTACTGTGTTCCAAAAGGCAACTTGTCATAACAAGAGCCGTGGGAGTTGCAGATGTGTTAGAATAGTTCCCTGGTCAGGAAATGTAGGATTAGAAAGTGACCTCAGGTAAACTTTCTACCACCATTCTCCCTTGGAGGAGAATCTCTTTATGTGAGTTTGTGAAACAGAAATGCCTGCTTGCTTTTTTTTTTTTTTGTAATGCTATAAATCAGAGCTTTCCAAACTGTGTGTCGCGACACATTTCTGTGTCGCGGCAAGGGCCCAGGTGTGTTGCAGGGGAACCCGGAAGAGGAGGACATGTACCACGTGGAACCCCGCCCATCCCTTGCCGCGCTGACAGGTCCCTGCTCTGAACCCAGCTCTTCGGCTCTCGCCGCAGAAGCCAGGTAAGTTAGCAGCCTGATAGGGCTGCAACTGGGGGGGAGGGTGCAGGGACACGACTAGCCTGCCGCGCTGGGGGGGTGGGGGGTGCAGGGACCGCGAAGCGCGGCGGCCGGAGACATGGCTTTTCCCTCCCTAGAAGTGCCAGCGGCCTGGCAGCCAAGAAAGGGATGGGGAGGCGGCTCCGCTGCCCGCCTCGCAAGGCCCCCGTGCTGTCTGCGTCTGCATCTCCGGCTCCCCCTTCCCCTTGGCGGCGGCCCCAGCCAGGCAGAGGCAGGACTGGGCGGGCGTACAGGCGGCGCTCTCTGCCTCCGTGGCCTGGCCTGGCTTGCCGCTTCCTCCTGTCGCCTACAAGCAGAAGATGGCGGCGGTCTGATGCGCGGCCCGCGAGAGCTGAGCTGGGGCCGAGCCGAGGGAGCCTGCCGGCGGCTCCGGCCCAACAAGAGGGCTCCCGGTGCTCCGGGGAGACCCAGCACGGGCGGCGGGGACGGGGCAGAAGGAGAGGAGCCGCCGGCGGGAGCGCAGCATGAGGAGCGCCTCGCTGGCGCCTGCCCGGCTTCCACTGCATTTCATCGGAGAAGGTAAGATGCCGTGCCGGCGGGCGGCTGAGAGGCAGGCGGGCGAGCAGGGTCCCTGTTGCCTGAGACATCCTCCCCCACAATATGGCAGCAATAACAGGCAGGGCCCGAAAGAGAAGGAAAGCCCCAAGAAAGAGCGGGGATCCTGCACTTTCCACTCTCCAGAAGAGCGTCCCGCACTTGGATCCATTTCTGCCAGAGCCTTCGCGGCAGGTGGTGGTCGCTGTGGTTGTTATTGCTGCCATATTGCGGGGGGAGAGGGGAGGATGCGTGAGGATGTCTCAGGCAACAGAGACCCGTCTTCCACCCCGAGCCCCTCGGCCAGCCCTGCCCCCGGGCCTGATCGATCCTTGATCAATGGCTGAACAGCTGGGCTTGGAGCGCCCGCTGGAAGGAGCGATGCCGAGTCCCCCACCGCTCCATCCGGCCCCAGCAGCTCCGGGAAGGACGGTTGGACAAGCCCGCTGCAGGCGACCCCCTGCCCGCCCGCCTGCCTCTCAGCCGCCCGCCCACCCGCCGGCGCGGTGTCCTACCTTCTCCGACGAAGCGCGGTGTCCTACCTTCTCCGACGAAGCTCCCGCCGGCGGCTCCTCTCCTCCTGCTTCTGCCCCATCCCCGCCGCCTGCGCTGGGTCTCCCTGGAGTGCCGGGAGCCCTCTCGTTGGGCCGGAGCCGCCGGCAGGCTCCCTCGGCTCGGTCCCAGCTCAGTTCTCGCGGGTCGCGCATCAGACCGCCGCCATCTTCCGCTTGTAGGCGACGGGAGGAAGCGGCAAGCCAGGTCACGGAGGTGGAGAGCGCTGCCTGTCTGCCCAGTCCCTCCTCTGCCTAGCTGGGGCCGCCAAGGGGAAGGGGAGCCAGAGACGCGGATGGCATGGCGGTCTTGCAAGGCAGGCAGCGGAGCCGCCTCCCCGTCCCTTTCTCGTCTGCCAGGCCGCTGGCACTTCTCGGGAAGGAAAAGCCATGTCTCCGGCTGCCGCGCTTCGCAGTCCCTGCACCCCCACCCCCCCAGCGCGGCGGCCTAGTGGCGTCCCTGCACCCTCCCCCCCAGTTGCAGCCCTACCGGGCTGCTAACTTACTTGGCTTCTGCGGCGAGAGCTGAAATGCTGGGATCTACAATTACATACAATACAATACATACAGTACAAGACTGGGGGACCGGGAGCCAATCACGTGGGGTGGGGGCGGGGTTTGGAGCCGGGAGCCAATCACGTGGGGCGGGGGCGGGGTTTGGAGCCGGCAGCCAATCACATGGGCCGGGGGGGGGTTGGATCCGGGAGCCAATCACGTGGGGCGGGGGCAGGGTTTGGAGCCGGCAGCCAATCACATGGGCCAGGGGCGGGGTTTGGAGCCAGCAGCCAATCACGGGGGGCGTGGACTCCTCATTAGTGTGTCACGAAATTATGCATGGCTAAAAGGCGTGTCACCAACATGAAAAGTTTGGAAAGCCCTGCTATAAATAAATGAAGACTAAAGGTTAATAGCTTGACTTAAGGGTTAGCTAGATTAGCATGCATTTATATAACATAGTTGTTCTTGTCTGATTCTTATCAGACAGCTAATGGAAGCTTGGAAGTGCTGAAGCTGCTACCTAAATGCATAAGATAAATGTATGAGGTTGATGTTGCCAAGGCTTCCATTGGGTACCAAATAAGGGTGAACTGTAAGCCACAAAACTCTGTTACCAAGAGAAATGTGAAGGCCAAAGCTGGCAATATGGCAGGCAAGGAGGCTGGACATGTCAAAATAGTATTACTGCTGTGGTCTAGATATAACCCTGACAAGGGAAATAAGAGATTAGTATTACTATTGTGTAATCTCTTTTACTATATGACTTAAATAAAAAATGAAACCTTTTATTTTTTTCCAACCCAACAAGAAGTTGGAAAGAACTTTCTCCTTTCCATCAACATAACTCTCTGAATACTGAGCAAAACAGGACCAAATCTGGTGTGGTGGTGGGGAGGAAGCTAGAAAAGAAAGATTGATACAAGTTCAAAAATGGGCTGGATCAGCCCAAAGTGCTCAGGTGAACATTCTCTCAAAAAATTCCCCCATGGGAAAAGCAGTTGGGTAGTAGCTCAGAACCTATTCTAAGCCCCCTCCCTCCTCTATCTAGGTTACAGGACCCAGAGTGTAGCAAATGCACCTTGCCTTATGCTTCCCAGTGCTCTTATACACAAAAAAGTATGGCCACTGATGATAAAAGAATTCCTGAAATCTTGCTCTGCGTGCTTTTTCTACCTTGTGTAACCATTTAATTCACCTAAATCTGCTAGTTTGCCTAGTACTGTTGGTCAGTAATCCATTTTTTGTACTGTATTCCTTAGAACCTGGAAGTTATTGCTGTGTCTGGTATCTGTTGATGTCATGATTCTCTGAAGTTGACATCTGATCATCCTAACAATTTGTGTATCACTATGAAATATTACCCTGGTTTCACTGGCTGTTCTTTAAATTGTTTACAGCAGGGCTTTCCAAAGTTTTCCTGCAGCGACACACCAACGGCGGCGTGCACAAAAACCTGGAAGCGCTGTGGCGGCGGCACGCAAAAACCCAGAAGCACCGCCGCTGCTTTAGATTTTTGCATGCCGCCGCCACTGCGGCGCTTTCGGATTTTCGCGCGCCGCAGCAGTGGCGGTGTCCTTGTGTGCCATGCGAAAACCCAGAAGCGCTGATGGCCCGCCACCGCTGTGCGCACGGCCGCGGCGCGCCATCAGCGCTTCTGGGTTTTGACACAACACACCTGGGCCCCGCAGGCGACACACTTTTGTGTCGCGACACACAGTTTGGAAAGCTGTGGTTTACAGCATTGACTTGATCTGTGGTAATATATATTATCGTGAAAATTGTTTTCAGTGGATAGGAAACTACAATTTAGAATCAAAGGAGAGAAAATAGTGGGCCCTATAAACAGACCTGGATGAAATGTTCTCAGCTGAATTATAAATATGGTTTGTTTTTGTTTTACTATTCAAAGTATATGGTTAGGGAAAGTTTGTCATTTACTGAGTCATTCAGAATATCAGTTTTTGATGAAATATATTTTGTAATGTAAATGATGCACCTCATAGAATCCTAGAATTGGCTATTATTCAAGAAAGCTTTATTCTACAGGCTCTACAAGCTCACTCCATTGTACAGTATATCTTCACATACATAGTCATCCCCCAAAAGTTGCTTCTGAACTACTCAGGCAAAATAGCTGGAAACAACATTCCTGGAATATTCAAAATCAGCACTGTTGAAGGAGAATGTCAAAGAATAGCAAGTTACAACCAGCCCATTGAAAAAATACAAAGCTAAGACTAAAGCTATTCCCACCCTGCAGGCTGGTAGAGATTCATGATTTGTTTTGCATAACTTCAAGTTAATCTACTTCATGCAGAACATATACACAATTAAAAATCATTTTTTAAAAAAACCCCAGACATTATATATTTAATATCTAGCCCCACTGCATCCTCATGAACCATCCAACACACACACACCTTCTTTTTCTTTTTTTCTTTTTACTAATCAAAGGCTTGTTACTTTGGGCAGAGATGCTAGAATCCTTGAAAGCCTGTTGTGAGATGTTTGTTAGGCACTTGGAGGGTAAACTTGCCAGCATAGATTTTATCACTAGACACTTCCATAGAAAGTATACAGTTTTTACCCAATTATTTTTGTATCATTGTACAAGATATTGTAGCTGGGTAAATTAAGGCAATGTGAGTTAAAGATAAGTGCATTTGTACCTATGTCAAAGTCAGTGCGGGGCGTGGTGGCTCAGCGGGTAAGACACCAGGCTTGTTGATCGCAAGTTCGGAGGTTCGAATCCCTAGCCCTGCGTGCGGAGTGAGCTCCCGCACTCGCCCCAGCTCTTGCCAACCTAGCAATTCGAAAGCATGCAAATGCAAGTAGATGAATAGGTACCACTTCGGTGGGTAGGTAACAGCGTTCCACGTGCCTCATGCCGGCCACATGACCACGGAAGCGTCTTCGGACAACGCTGGCTCTTCGGCTAACAAACAGAGATGAGCACCGGCCCCTAGAGTCGGACACGACTGCACAAATGTGCGGGGGGAACCTTTTACAAAGTCAGTGCCTTATGTCAAGTACATTGAAATGGGGAGCAATAGGCATTTTCGTTGTATTTTTTTTAAAGTAACATTAATTCTCAAGTCAAAGTACAACATTCAAGTTGTCACTAGAGGGCCTTCTAAGATAGTCTTCCCACTGAGCAGTTGTGACTTAATAGGAGCTGAAGATCTATTTCTAATCTTAACCAGTGTTTAATCACTGTATATATATGTATATATAATCCATTAGATTTACTAATATTTTAAACTCTTTAGAATACTTGCCCTTTTCATGAAATCAGTTTCATTTCTCAGTCTAATTTTAAAATGATGTTGATATACTAATGTTTGCCTTTTGGTGCGTTGTTGAAATGCAGATACTGTACATCAGAGCTTTCCAAACTTTTCCTGTTGATGACACACACCAACGGCGGCGTGCAGGTGTGTCGCGCGAAACCGGGAAGCACTGATAGCACGCTGCCGCATGCTGCAGCAGAGGCGTGCCATCAGCACTTTTGGGTTTTCGCGCGACACACCTGCACACCGCAGGTGACAAAGTACTGTGTCACAACACAGTTTGGAAAGCTATGCTGTACATACACACATTGTGTCTTGTGTTTGAACTAGCAGATTTAATAAGAATCTTAAAAAAGGTAAAGGTTCCCCCCGCACATTTGTGCAGCCGTGTCCGACTCTAGGGGCCGGTGCTCATCTCCATTTCTTAGCCGAAGAGCCAGTGCTGTCCAAAGACGCTTCCACGGTCATGTGGCCGGCATGACGCATGCGGAACACTGTTACCTACCCACCAAAGTGGTACCTATTAATCTTCTTGCATTTGCATGCTTTCGAATTGCTAGGTTGGCAAGAGCTGGAGCTAGTGCGGGAGCTCACTCCGCACGCAGGGCTAGGGATTCGAACCTCCGAACTTGCGATCTTCCGATCAACAAGCCTGGCGTCTTACCCGCTGAGCCACCACGCCCCTGTAATAAGAATCTTACAACATGATTAATTCTTTGCTCAGAACAAATTAAACTGAAGCAAAACAGAAACAAAGTAGAAAATATAGAGCATGATATGTAAAAGCAACATGTTTAAATAACTTTTAATAATTCCTCATGAAATGATTTTTCCACCACTTGTGTTCATATGAAAAAACAGACCTTTTAATGTTACATGAAAAGCTCACAATCTTAGCAGTTTGATAAGAAATTCTTTAGCACACATTTTTTTCAAAATAAAACAATATACATTTAAATGTTTCTCTTTACACAAATCTAATCTCTGTGTTTGATAAAAAAAAAATATGGTATTTTTTTTTAAATAAATAATAGTAAATTTTGGCATATGTTTATAATTCTTAACTAGTTTCCAATGTAAAATTGAATTTCTGTAGATAAAACATTTTATTACTTTAATTATGTAAATTTATTAAAAAGTTCCAGTTTCTGAAGCTCTTACTCATAACTCCATATATCTTTCAAGTATCACTTTAGAAGTATGAGACACTTATGATACAGGAAGGACTTCTACAATTACCAGTTAAAGAAATAATATTTACTATTAAAATAGTTACAAAACCTTACAATAAAACAATTGCATTTTCTGTTATTGGGAAATGTAATTTGTGCATTCAGTGAGTACATTCTATCAGCGTGATTGCCTTCTTTTGTAGGCAAGTAGAAGTCATATTTATTTTACAATCTTCATATACTGAAAATGGAATGGATGAATTTCATGAATACCTGAATTGATGGTGAGATCAGTCTATTTTAGACTTGTTTGTTTGATGCAAATATGGCTGTAGTTTTTGCACAAATCTGATAGAACATGTGCTATATTTTTAGTTGTTTCAAGATTGAAACCAGGCTTGAATATTATTTTGTCCCAATTTTTCCAAACAATGTTGCTGAACAGTTATACAATAATAATGGCAGCCACATCCAGTGCCTCTTGAAGCCAGTAGTGCTTGTCTTTGTGTAAGACAGTGCTTTCCAAACTGCCGCCGTTGGCGACACATGAACGGCGGCAGCAGCGGGGGCGTGTGTGGCGGCGGGGGCGTGCACAGAGGAGGTGTGCGCGGCAGCGGCGGCGGCCTCGTGTTTTCCGCTAAAACGCGGAGGTGCTGATGGTGCACCGCTGCTGTCACCGCTGCACGTGCCCCTGCCACCGCTTCCGGGTTGTGTTGCAGCACACTAAACTGTGTGTTGCGACACACTAAAGTGTCACGACACACAGTTTGGAAAGCTATGGTGTAAGAGTTGAGTTTGAATCTGACATTGAGGAAGGTGAAACCGAAACCTATGTTAAGCGAAAAAGGGAAATCAAAACCTATCTGGAGAAAACCGGGGAAAACGAAACCCAACATGACTCAGCAGAGTGGGAGAATCCTGAGCAGCTGATTGGCCAAGACCTGGAAGAATGCTTTAAGCCACCAATAAGTGCCAGGGAAAGGCAAGCCGAAAAACGTGCCAAACAGTGAGAAGCATGATTGGTTCCTGAGGGTAAACGGCACGAAGGAAACAGGATAAAAAGACGCCAGCACAGGCAGCAAGTCGCCAGAGACAACCGTTCTACTGAGCTAACAGCTTCTTCAGGAGAAGTAAAGCCGGAACTATCCTCCAGACACTGCTCTGTAACCCTTGCAGAACCAGAGCCTGCGCATTTCACCGTTTCAGAGTTCTCCCAGCCGCCTTTACCTGCAGTCGAGTTTCGCCGTGATTCCTCGCCGCGCTTTTCAGTCGAGTCTTGCCGCGTTGCACGCTCCAGCTGATTCTTGCCTTGGTACGCCACGTTCCTTAGCTGATTCCTGCTTTGCTACACCGTGCCTCTCCGCTGATTCTTGCCTTGCTGCGCTGCGCCTCTCAGCTGATCTTTGCCTTGCTACATCGGAACCTCCAGTCGAGTCCTGCCTTGCCACATCGAGTTCTTCAGTTGAGTCCTGCCTTGCTACATCAAGTTCTCCAGTCGAGTCCTGTCTTCCCACTTCAAGTTCTTCAGTCGAGTCCTGCCTTGCCAAGCCGCGCCTTCCAGTCAGTCCCAGCCGTAGCTTATTGTGCCTTCCAGTCGAGTCCAGCTATGTCTTGCCGCAAATTTCAACCGAGCCTGTTTGAGTTGCCTTGTCTAGAAACCGAGCCCCATCCTGTCGTGCTGCTGTATTACAACCATCATTGGAATCTAGTTTGTCTACCTCATTCAGTACTTCGACCTTGCCGGGAACTAATCCTGCTACGTGTGTACCAATCCAAAAGACTTTATAACTGTAATTAGTTAATTTGTAAATAAGGTTTATTATAATTAAAGTATCTGGTTGTCGCCTAGTCTGAACAGGACACTTTGCATCTGTCAGAAGGTAGAGTCATGTGTTTCTCCAGAGGACCAAATGGCAGCTGCCCTGATGTTACAAGCAGAAACCTTTGTGGCAGATTATATTCCTAAATGCTTTGGTGGATGTTTTTCAAATAATCCGTTTCTGCTTATAAACAATCTGCCTTCATAGGACACCAGTTGCTGTTTCCTTTGAGAATCCTTTCCCGTATTAATTTCTCATTTATGTACCCACTGTGTCCTGTTAAGCTGTTTACTCACAATGTGCTAATTAGTCTTAGAGGATTCCCAGCTCATCTAGTTTCTGTATCTCTTGAGGAATTTCTGTAATACTGCTGAAGATATTACTTGTAGTAAATGGAAGAACTGAAGAGCAGACATTAGTGTTTGTTATGACTTGTGAACAACTGCATTATTTTAGGAAACTGCAGGGTATTTTTCAAGTTTCAGAATCAAAGCATAACCAACAGCTTTGTAAATATATAGCTCTTACTTGGGATGAGGGGAGAGGCTGCTTAGGCACCAAACTTCTAAACTGTTTTTAGTTATGAATAATTGTTGGGATATGTCATTGGAGAGAAATTAACTTTGTGGTGACTCCATCATGTTCCTTTCCCACTTGAGTGTTGTTCTGGTTGTCTGCATACTTCTATGTGCTGTTTGGCAAATGTTATGTTATACCGGTTTAATCTAAAATACGTTCTTGCAAAAGGCAATGCAGTTGTATATTACTTCAGCGCCATGTTGTTTGGTCTTCCTTAGCTAATATGAATTTAGGCCACACTTGTTGTCATATAACTGAGGAAAATTTGATTATAAGGTTAAGAAAATATTTCATATTTCTTCCATTGCCATATTTTGGGTCTCATGTGAAGCTGAACCAGAGAGGGTAGAAAAGTGTTCAGATGCATGTTTTCTCTACATTTTAAAATAATTATTGTGGGAATATGGATATCCCTCCATTTTGCTCCCTTTCCATAAGCAGCAACAGAAGCAACGTTGCTTTGCCTTTAGAGCAGATTAGTAAAATATGTTGTTCCTGGACTTAATTATTGATTGTCAAGTGCTCCATAAATATCCTGTGTATTTCAAAGAAATTAGAACAGAAAGATAAGACCTTCAAGAACCTGCACAGACATAAGGGTTCTTTTCTTAGCCATGCACTGAATTTAATCAAAGTTAAGGATTGGCCTATAAATATATAGTTGAAACCACAGTTTGAAATGAGTTCCCAAAGCTTAACTTGCATTGATGATGGCTAAAGAGCATTTGTCTTGGACCTATGCTGACAATGGCCCAGGTTGATGTCTCATTCCAAACTCCAGAACTGGTTTATGAAGCATGGAGTTGGTGTTGTTGCTGAGTCCTCCTCTCTTGCATTGCTCCTTCCCACCCTTCCTATTCTGTGCTAGTTTTGGAATGAAGATCCTGACTCTATTAAACAGAGATTCATGTTATGACCAAGTTAGGGATACTGATTAGTCAATCAGCTAAGAAAATAAACCAGTCATTCACTAATGGATTACAAAGTGATGAAGATCAAACCAAACCCTCAATGGGGATGGGGGGGGGAGCAGTACCTGCTTCTTGCAGAAATAGCCATTACCATCATGGGGTCACTTACTTTCGCTTTTATTTTTCAACAGCAAGGAATAAATAGTTGTCTCTGATCGTTAACTTGCCTGCTTCTTCTGAAAAGCTGAACTTCCTCTAATGTTGCCTCTTTCTTAGCCCACTGAAATTGCCCATAGAGCAAAAACCAATCCTTTGGGGAGCAACTGCTATCTTCACACTTGTTTTTCTCACTGGACAATTGCCCATTCTCAATGCCTAGAGCAGGGCTTTCCAAACTGTGTGTCGTGACACAATACTGTGTCGCCTGGGGCCCCCAAGTGTGTCGCGTGACAAACCGGAAGCGCTGATGAAAATGCCCTCGGTTCCAGCAAGGAGGTGAAAAATGTGCGTGCATGCTGCCGGGCCGCTTCCCTGCTGCACAGCTGATCGGCGCTGGGGGGCCGGGGTGGAAATTCTCCGCGCCGATCAGCTGTGCGGCGGGAAGCGGCCCAGCAGCGTGCGCGCGCACGGCAAGGCTTTTCGCCTCCCTGACGGAACCGAGGGAATTTTCAGGGTCCCCGGAGCTTGCCCTTTTGAAGGGGCAGTGGCAGCAGGACATCAGCGCTTCCGGGTTCCAGGACGCCGCTGCTGCCGCAGCGCACAATACCGGGTTTTGCGCGCCAGCTGTTGGTGTGTCGCCGATGGCAAAAGTTTGGAAAGCCCTGGCCTAGAGAAAGCAGATGAGGGATAAGAGATTGTGGTAGCTGCAATTTCTATGAGCAGCACTTTATGCAACATGGCTTGGCGGGGGAGCAGATGGTTTTTGCACTTTCTCTGAAGGCAGCAACATGGACCCAGTTCTCTAAAAAGTAAAGAAGAAAGAGGAGGAGAAAAGCCACTGTCTTTTCTTGCTAGTATGTTTTCTCCTGGGAGAACTCAGAGGAGATTGGCATTGCTGGGATTTGTGTACCTGAGCATTTCGGAACTGTTCCCTTCTGCCTCCCTTGTGATAGCTAGCTCTGGCTGCAGAGAGTACTCTGCCTACAAATATTTAGGGCTGCAAGGGAATACTGAACAAGTTTGTTAACACCTCTTAGAATTTTCTGGGGTGCTACATTTGCCAGAAATAGCACTGCTAAAACAAATGTTTTTTCAGAGAGCTCAAGTAGTAAACTAATAGCACAAATCCAACTGACATTGTGAAAATTGGCTTTAAGCATTCAAGATGCTTAAATAACTCTTTTATTCATCCATTTTCCCATAGGATATTGTACCAGTGGATGCCTCTTATGAGGTGAAAGAACTGTATGTCCCTGAAAACAAGCTTAAACTGGCCAAAACAGATGCAGAAACATTGCCGACTCTGGAAATAAATAAGGTAGTGGAGATTTGTAAATGAGTTTACACAAGTAACTATAGTACCTCACTTGTTCACACATAACCTGAGTTAGTTATTTGTGCCACACATCTTTTCTTACCTATAAACCTTCGTCATGCTTTATGGTATGAAGAAAAAACTCTCCCGGTCATCCAGATTGCAAAAAAAAAGAATTGTTTTACTGCCAGAAATACTTTTGTCTATCTGAGTTGATCTGGTGAATAGGTATTTACAAGTCTGGCTCAATTTTGAAAGATAAACACAAAAATGAAAGAGATAATTATTTTCCAGCCTCAAGTTCATCACATTTTCCCTAAGTGCCAATAATTCTGGCAAACCTCTGTTTCTTAAGAATTGATATCACTGACATTACTAGATTGGCCTATTTTATTTTATTTTATTTATTTATTTATTTTTCCAACTTATATCACCGCCCATCTCCCCCCACAAGGGGACTCTGGGCGGTATTTTGCTAACCAATCATGCAGTGTTTCCATATTTTGTACAGCATTTTTCCTGCATTTGCAAAGTTTGTTCCTTTAATTTCATCCAGCTATTTCTTTCGCTGTGTTTCAAACATTCTTCTTTTTCTACTTTGATTAGCTTTAGTTTCTACTATTTTACTGATTTGTATTTTTAAATTTGCAAATTCACGTGATGCTTTCTTTTTATAGTCCTTATAACTCACTAAACTACCCATGCAGTTTAATTAATATCTTGTGTTTCCTAGATACTACATCTCTGAGTAGTAGACACACAAAACTTAAAATGAATAAAGGTTCTTAACGAACACAATCAAAGGTGAACAAATCATAAAGTAGATGGTTGCTATAATCAGCTCATACTTAGAATGTTGTTCTGCTTTCTTATTTTCAGTGATGATGAATTATTTAAACATGCCATAACCCTCTTATTGTTTTGGTGTAGCCTGGAATGTTTCTGTTTGGATGAACTAAGAATCATAACTTATCAAATTTCTCTCCTGTTGTCTTTCAGAATGAATGCTTTTATTCTGATGGTGTCAAAAATTTGCATCAAATCTAGTACTTACCAAAAATGTATTTACAGGTCGATATGCAGTGGGTTCAAGTTCTTGCAGAGGGTTGGGCAACACCACTTAATGGCTTTATGAGAGAAAGAGAATATTTGCAGTGCCTTCATTTTGACTGTCTACTGGATGGTAAGACATTTCAAATAAGCCACAGTCCATTAGTCTTGCAGAGAGGCTGTATATAATTCTCCAATTTGCACTTAAGAAAAGTCAGTTGTATGTGTGTGAAAAAATTAGTCTAGACTCCAACTTAGAAAACACTAAAATATTCTTATACTTTCTGGGCTGGGTTATTATATTTCATGAAGCCAATGTTTATTTGAAACTCAAGGTCCTGGACTATATTTGACCCTGGGAGACTTCAAAACAAAATTACAAGTTTTAATGTGACAGAAGTGGAAAATTATTAAGTACACTACTGGAGAGTAATCATGTTAATTATATTTAGTCTTAATTAAATATGCAAAATACTTTTTTCAATTTTGTCCTGGCCACATCCACAATTTTTGGAGAATGAGCCTTTGGCATGCTTCTGAAAGAGCAATATGGGTTTTGACCCAGAAAAAAAATTCATCAAAAGTTTCATCTATTGTTAATCCATAGTGGTCTGATTTGCATCTTAAACCATAATCCATGATTTGCAAACCACAGTAGATGGGCTCAATGATCAGGCTATGGTCTAATGTGGTTAACTTAGCTTTGTTTTCCTGATCCTGAACTTAGTTTTCTGTTTATCTCATCTTGTCCTTTTCTTCCAAGTACAAATTGGTATTCCTGTTCTTACTCAGTGGCCATGTGTTCTGGCTATAGTCAGTATCTTTTCTTTCTCCCTTTGTTTTGGCTAACGTGGAAGGTTCACTGAAAGAAAAGCTAATGGGGAAGAAGCATGTTTTATGAGCTTCACAAAAAGATGAGAGATATAAGGAAGGAGTTGGTATCTTAAAAGCATGGGTAACCATCTGTAAAATGCGAACTCCATCAGTATTTTGACAATACATGTTAGCATTGGAAACTAATGCTGTTTTCAGAATTTCAGGCAACAACATCCTGAAAGCATAAAATAGGGGAAATTTGGCAATTGTTGAAACGCATAACCCAGGAGTAAGCAAGTTGGTAGCTTCCAGATGTTTTGGCCATTACCATTGACCATGCCAACTGGGTTTGATGGGAATTTTGAAAAAATGTTGATTAATGTATATTTAAACTATTGGGCTGAAACATTTTTTCATCATTATAGTAAATCTATTTTGGAATAATGATGAACTGTTAATAACTTTTATCAGTTTAGGGTAAAACTGCTGTATTATAACTGACACATTAACATTGATGGATTTCTTGAATAGTAGCTTTGTTCCAATAAATCAAAGTCTTTGTAATATTTCTGTTATGTTTACCTTCAATTGAAAGATTTCACAAAGCTAAACTGCTATTTGTATCAATTTTATAACTATAAATGATTAGAAAATGGTGAAGTTTGAATTCAAAAATCACGTTCTTCATTTTTGTATGCCAGAATGATCCTTGAACACCCAATCATGAATGCTTTTATCTTCAGAAGTCAGGTATATGGTTGATCTATCCCTTAGATACACTGGGGTGATTCCTTAAAAAGCAGATTTGGTGTATCTTCATTGTTAGTTATTTATTTTTGCATTTTTATTGCAAGGGATATCTTGCCTGGCTTAGGGCGTTTGACTTGGTTGGGTAGCTAAGGTGACATTTATTTCATCTTAGATAGCAAAATAGAGCTGTTCCTTGGATTGTTCTTATCAAGGGAAGGTTTGCTGGGTAGCTACTCCCATGTCTTTTCTACTTGCTGCCTTTGGAGTAATAATACTAAGCTATGGATTATATGGAGAGCCAGTTTGGTCTAGTGGTTAAGGCATCAGGCTAGAAACTGGGAGACTGTGAGTTCTAGTCCTGCCTTAGGCACAAAGCCATCTGGGTGACCTTGGGCCAGTCACTTTCCCTCAGTCCTAGGAAGGAGGCAATGACAAACCACTTCTGAAAAACCTTGCCAAGAAAACTGCAGGAACTTGTCCAGGCAGTTGCCGAGAATCGGACACGATTGAACGGATTTTAAAAAATGGATTATATGAATAAAAATAAGTGGATTTGTTTTATATACTAGCCCACATTTTTTTCTAAAAAATGTAGCTATGTACATCTTGTAAATAATTAGAAAGAAACGTGTGGGTCCTAAAGCTTTATTTATTATATTTATTAATTTGATTTGCCCAAGTTTTTCCCCTAGGCAGTTGACTGTTCTAACCTGTTTATAAAAGTTTAGCCATAAAAGTTTATCATTCTTTCTTTTTGAAGAACTATGTCTTCTTGATTGCTTATCCAGCAGTCTTTTTCATGCGATGTTTTTTCTGTTGGGTTCAGTGATATTACAGCTGCTCCAGAACCCTGAAAAGATTGCAGCAGCAGCCCAGTGCTTAAAAAGAGTTTGGCTAACAGCTGCTGTTTGCTTTGTAGAGAAAATGAAATGTTGGAATGAAAGAAACTCTGCAGTGCAGAGAGAGGGATCTTCCACTTGCTGTCCTAGAGTTTTGTTGTTTATTCATTCAGTCGCTTCCGACTCTTCGTGACTTCATGGACCAGCCCACGCCAGAGCTTCCTGTCGGCCGTCACCATCCCCAGCTCCCCCATGGTTGAGTCTGTCACCTCCAGAATATCGTCCATCCATCTTGCCCTTGGTCGGCCCCTCTTCCTTTTGCCTTCCACTTTCCCCAGCATCAGCATCTTCTCCAGGGTATCCTGTCTTCTCATTATGTGGCCAAAGTACTTCAGTTTTGCCTTTAATATCATTCCCTCAAGTGAGCAGTCTGGCTTTATTTCCTGGAGTATGGACTGGTTTGATCTTCTTGCAGTCCAAGGCACTCTCAGAATTTTCCTCCAACACCACAGTTCAAAAGCATCTACCTTCTTTCGCTCAGCCTTCCTTATAGTCCAGCTCTCGCAGCCATAGGTTATTACGGGGAATACCATTGCTTTAACTATGCGGATCTTTGTTGTCAGTGTGATGTCTCTGCTCTTAACTATTTTATCAAGATTTACCATTGCTCTCCTCCCAAGAAGTAGACGTCTTCTGATTTCCTGGCTGCAGTCAGCATCTGCAGTAATCTTTGTGCCTAGAAATACAAAGTCTGTCACTGCCTCCACTTTTTCTCCCTCTATTTGCCAGTTATCAATCAAGCTGGTTGCCATAATCTTGTTTTTTTTTGAGGTTTAACTGCAACCCAGCTTTTGCACTTTCTTCTTTCACCTTCGTCATAAGGCTCCTCAACTCCTCCTCGCTTTCAGCCATCAAAGTGGTATCATCTGCATATCTGAGATTGTTAATGTTTCTTCCAGCAATTTTAACTCCAGCCTTGGATTCCTCAAGCCCAGCACGTCGCATGATGTGTTCTGCGTGCAGGTTGAATAGGTAGGGTATCCCCATACCACCAAGAACTTGCCACAATTTGTTATGATCCACACAGTCAAAGGCTTTAGAATAGTCAATAAAACAGAAATAGATGTTTTTCTGAAACTCCCTGGCTTTCTCCATTATCCAGCGGATATTGGCAATTTGGTCTCTAGTTCCTCTGCCTTTTCTAAACCCAGCTTGTACATCTGGCAATTCTCGCTCCATGAATTGCTGGATCTTGAGCATTACCTTACTGGCATGTGAAATAAGTGCCACTGTTCGATAGTTTGAACATTCTTTAGTGCTTCCCTTTTTTGGCATGGGGATATAAGTTGATTTTTTCCAATCTGATAGCCATTCTTGTGTTTTCCAAATTTGGTGGCATATGGCATGCATCACCTTGACAGCATCATCTTGCAAGATTTTAAACAGTTCAGCTAGGATACCGTCGTCTCCTGCTGCCTTGTTATTAGCAATGCTTCTTAAGGCCCATTCAACCTCACTCTTCAGGATGTCTGGCTCAAACTCACTGACCACACCGTCAAAGCTATCTCCAATATTATTATCCTTCCTATACAGATCTTCCGTATATTCTTGCCACCTTTTCTTGATCTCTTCTGCTTCTGTTAGGTCCTTACCATCTTTGTTTTTGATCATACCCATTTTTGCCTGGAATTTACCTCTGATGTTTCTAATTTTCTGGAAGAGGTCTCTTGTCCGTCCTATTCTATTGTCTTCTTCCACTTCCGCACATTGCTTGTTTAAAAATAATTCCTTATCTCTTCTGGCTAACCTCTGGAATTTTGCATTTAATTGGGCATATCTCCCCCTATCACTGTTGCCTTTTGCTTTCCTTCTTTCTTGGGCTACTTCCAGTGTCTCAGCAGACAGCCATCTTGCCTTCTTGGTTTTCTTTTTCTTTGGGACGTTTTTTGTTGCCGCCTCCTGAACAATGTTGCGAACTTCTGTCCATAGTTCTTCCGGGACCCTATCTACTAAATCTAGTCCCTTAAATCTATTCTTCACCTCCACTGCATATTCCTTAGGAATATTAGTGAGCTCATATCTAACTGATCTGTGGGTCTTCCCTATTCTCTTTAGTCTGATTCTAAATTTTGCAATAAGAAGTTCGTGATCTGAACTACAGTCAGCTCCAGGTCTTGTTTTTACCGACTGTATAGATGTCCGCCACCTTTGGCTACAAAGGATGTAGTCAATCTGATTTCGGTGTCGACCATCTGGTGAAGTCCATGTATAAAGTCGTCTTTTAGGTTGTTGGAAGAGAGTGTTTGTCATGCACAGTGAGTTGTTTTGGCAAAATTCTATCAGCCTATGTCCTGCTTCATTTTGTTCTCCCAGACCATGCTTGCCTGTAATTCCAGGTGTTGTTTGACTACCCACCTTAGCATTCCAGTCTCCTGTAATGAAAATAACATCTCTTTTTGGCGTATTATCCAGTAGGTGCTGCAGATCCTCATAGAACTGATCTACTTCTGCTTCTTCAGCATCTGGGGTTGGGGCGTATATTTGGATCACTGTGATGTTAAATGGCTTACCCTGAATTCGAATTGAGATCATTCTATCGTTTTTTGGATTGTATCCAAGCACTGCTTTTGCCACTCTATTATTAATTATGAAGGGTACTCCATTTCTTCTGTGGTCCTCTTGTCCACAGTAGTAGATCTGGTGGTCATCTGATGTGAAGTGGCCCATTCCAGTCCATTTCAGTTCACTGACACCTAAAATGTCTATATTTAATCTTGACATCTCACCAATAACCACATCCAATTTGCCCTGGCTCATAGATCTTACATTCCAGGTTCCTACGGTGTGTTGATCTTTAGAACATCGGATTCGTCGTTCACCACCAGCACCGTCGGCCGCTAGCCCTCTTTTCGGCTTTGAGCCAGCTGCGTCATCACATCTGGGGCTAGTTGAACGTATCCTCTGTTCCTCCCCAGTAGCATTTTGACCATCTTCCGACCTGGGAGTCCCATCTTCCGATGGTATACCGACATATCTCTGGTTGTACTGATCCATTTAGTTTTCACGGCAAGAATACTGGGGTGGGTTGCCATTACCTTCCCCAGGGATCGTATTTAGTCTGACCTTTCTGCCACAACCTTCCCGTCTTGGGTGTCCCTTCACGGTGTAGCTCATGGTTTCATTGAGGTGCTCAAGCTCCAGCACCACGACAAGGTAACGATCTCCTTTGCTGGAGTGTCCTAGAGTAGTAAGAGCAATAGTCTATTATTTGTGTCCTTACTCTGATCACCATTGGTGAGAAAAGAAAATCGAGAAATTGCTAAAGCAGGTCTATGCCTCAAGAATAGAACAGGCAAGGGTCTCATCTATTCACCATCAAAGGACATGCTGTCAAAACACTGTAGATTAGAATAATTGTGTGCAGAGCATATGGTCTGCTCCTGAAATGTGCCACTGTTCCCTGAAATGTTCCATTCCTCCTTCAGAACCAACTGATTTGAAGGTCATGGAGAATAATCTGTCCATTCCAGAAGTGAATCTTCCAGGAAGTGGTTGATTGTTTTGAATACATATTCTGGGAATTGATCATTCTGGTTTGCTCATTCTTAATTTAGATGTTTTTTTTCCCAGAGACCTGGAGATCCTTGTTATTGAGATGATGTCTGCTACTACTTTTTATTTTTTTAGGTGGAGTCATTAATTTATCAGTGCCTATAGTGTTGGCAGTTACAGAGGAGGATAAGGAGAGACTGGATGGGTGCACAGCTTTTGCCCTGCTATATGATGACCGGCGTGTGGCTATTGTCCGTAATCCAGAGTTCTATGAGCACCGAAAAGAAGAACGTTGTGCCAGACAGTGGGGAACAACATGCAAGGAGCACCCATACATCAAGGTAGCTTTTTCAAGCTAATTTTAATCATTCATCTGAAGTCCTTCTATAGCATAAATATGGTTCATAAATAAGCATGGTGAATAAGATTATTGGAGTAGTTGCAATATGTCCCCTGTGGTACAAATGTTCATGGATTTTTAGATAACACTCTCTTGTTACAGCCGATTATTTCTGTATAGTCTTTTGGTGCTTAGCCTGTTGAAGTAAGTCTAGAATGACTGCGTATCTTTGTGTACAAACAAATTCATGCAAGTCCTATATACTGTCACTGAACTGGACAGCAATTTCTCTCATCTGGTTTATAAATATAGATTTGTGTTCCTAGAGGAAACACTCTGAAATGAATTATGCAGCAGTGATGACAGAAAAACAGCTGTCCTCTCTGCCTCAGGGCTTGGCCAGATTAAAATAGCAGAGCCCAGTTCATCTTTTATTTTGACAAGCAGTTTAAATTATCTATTCAGTTGGTTTCTTAATTGTAATGATGAGCCCAAATTTAGATTCAAGCTAATTTGTAGCAAGATCAGTGATATAATTCCTGTTTTTCCTTGGATCATACTCAATGCTCAGTAGGCTCAGTAGGCTTACCTAGAGTAATTATCCTGTGAGGCAGATTGGATTACAAGACAGTGAGTGGCTCAAAGTGAGCTCTGTGGTCAAATGGAGTCTTGAATCAAAAGTTACTTCTTTTAGGTTCCAGCATATAAATGTGCTGGCAAACTAATTTGTCAGCCTTTGGAAGTTTTTTTTAAAAAAATCCTTTAAAAGCTTGCTAGTGGAGGACAGGAAGGCCTGGTGTGCTATGGTCCATGAGGTCACAAAGAGTTGGACACGACTGAACAACAAAAATTTAAAGAAGCTCTGTTAACTATAATCCCTGAAATTTGATAATTCTTTATAACCTGGGTAGGCTGACCATACGTCCCGTTTTGAACGGGACAGTCCCGTTTTTCAAACAATTCTTGACCGTCCCGTCTTTTTAAGAAAAAAAGCCAATTTGTCCCATTTTTGAAAGTTGCTGTGCCCATGCACGCGCACGCCCCCTGCCCCCCGCATGCCCCCGCCCCCTGCATGCGCGCGCCCCCTGCATGCGCGCGCCCCCTGCATGCGCGTGCCCCCTGCATGCGCACACCCCCTGGGTCAATGTTTTAATTTACTTTAATGATATAAAGCTACCCACTAGTCTGTATTGGCCTTTTCAGTGCCAGAGATCTACTGATCTCCTCCAAATCAACCCCATCCTGTCTTCTCAAAGACAGCACATAATGGCACCATAGTTTTTGAAGAGGTATAAAAACATGAGTTTTCCAGGTGATTTTCAGGTCTCAAAGAGGGTGAGTCAATACACAGTAATAGGTGTCAATGCAAAACTTAGGGTTTGCAGTAAAATAGTAGCATGAAGTGTTAACCTAAATTTTGAGGAAATATGAAATTGTTTGGAGGAAGTTAATAAGGAATTCTGATATGTCAGTGCATGCAAGTGGCTTATGGCACAAAACATCACAAAAGTCACAATATCAGATATTGGGATTAACCGGGGCTCTCTTAGGATGCCCAGAGCAACTGTTAGTATATAGTTAAAATCTTGTCCCCGTTTATACTGTTAATACAGTCTGCTTTCTTACGTTTCCTAGATGGTTATGGAACAAGGGGATTGGCTTGTGGGTGGTGATCTTCAAGTCCTGGATCGTATTTATTGGAATGATGGCCTCGACCAGTACCGTCTCACACCTGCCGAGTTAAAGCAGAAGTTCAAAGATATGAATGCTGGTGAGTTCTTAAATGAGGATGGGTGGTAATAAAGAAGGAAATCTGGCTGCCACTTTCCAGAAGCTTGCCCTGGACAAAGCCATAATAGTTTTGCCATGTTTTACTGCTGCTGCTTGCATTCAGGCAGATTTGGCATTCCAAAAGAGATCAGCAACAGTAATCACTTCCAAATCTTTTTGACTGCCTGCACAGTACTTTCCTGTTCAGTAATGGTGGTCTGGGATTATGGTCTTCAGCAATCTGGATAGATTTTGTTTATTTTTGTATTATGTTGTGTAGCATCTTTTAGCGGTATTTGATTTTGTGAATTTTCCTCCCTCCTTAAAGAACAGCTCTATGGAAACAAACCATAGGAGCATTATGCTCAGTGGTGATAAATGGTATTCCAATGTTTTAGAAAAATACTTTTGGAAATGCTTTGCTAGGTTTATAACCTAGCAATGAAGAAACCCGCGGTAGACTCTGTTTGTATTGTAGCATTTTGTGCTGGCAGAATAAGAAACAGATCAACAGTAGCCTGGCAACTTGCTTTTTCTGTGCTGTTACAGCCGGGGAAAGCAAGAGCAGCCTCTAGATTAACACTCAAAAGTTGTGGGTAAGGGGTTTGAGATTAGAGTTGCTACTTTAAGGTAGCAACATATTATAAATAAATATATTGGTTCTGGATCTGCAAGAGCCCAGTTTTATGTCTGCAGACTACTGCAACGCTCTCATGGCTAATCTGGTGCAGATATGGTTTAAAATCTAGCCACACCTCTCCCTTCTGTTTTTTCCCCCCCATAATTTTTAACTATCTTGACAAGACTTTTGAAAACTTTATAGATGGTATACAATTTTTTTACAGCTTTGGTTGGCCTCAAAGGAATATCACCATGAGACACCACCGCCCCCCAGCTCTAGCTGGGGAAAAGATGGGTGCCAATCTCAATTGGTAGAGTTGAGTTTAAAGTGTGCATTTTTTTCCCTTTGATTTTTGGCTCCAGATATTTCCTTCAGATAATAAGCATTTGAGTTCACATTCTCAAAACTCTTCTCTGGGATGTATTGGAACTGATGTCTTGGCAATATTAACGTAAATTGATAAACTAATAGTTGGCTAGAAACTGGATGTTAAACTGATTTAAAGAAGCAGTTCATTGTCTAAAAATGAACATCGTGACTTTTGCATATCTTGAATGCTTATGGAAAAAAATCAAGCATGAAATCAGAACAAAGCTGCTGCAGTTCTCCATAGTAAATATGAGCAATAACTTGCAAACAATTATGGACGCATGCAGAATATAAACAAGTTTATAATTTTGTTGAAGAATATGGCCCTATTCCAGCATCAACAGTCCATGTGTGCAGATATGTTTGTCTCTGCGTATAGTAGAGTGGGCCTACCATGGCCAGCCGCAGGGGATAGAGAAATAGCTTTTGAATATGTTGCCGTCACCATATTTCACTTATTTCCATGTATGCTTCCTGTCTCCACTTTGATAAAGAGGTGATAACCCTCCTTTAGGTTTTTTGTTTGTTTTTGGAGGGTTGAGGGAAGATGGGAAACCCTGTTGCTTTAGCAGTGGGATTCAGTTCAGCTTGAGTTTAAGACTTACAAAAATCCCATTGATCAAAGAAAATCCATTAAATGGCTGGATATCTTTCATGCCCTTAGTGCTAGCTTGCACTTTTCTTGGCAGCTAGTTAACCATTCCTGCTGTGCTATCACCCCACAGCTTATATTAGCAGGCAGTATTAAGGGACTTTATGTGCAGTGTTTTGATAGGTCTTTGGCATGAAATATGGGTGACATAGCATTGACAGAATGCCCTCTTTGAGGGAAATGAAAGCCAGACACCATTGACTAGGATTTTGATGACTACCTGTAGAGGTATAGCCCATCATAGCAGTGTTCATCACGTTACTTTTGTGCTCTAATCTCCCAAACATTTGCCATAGTTAGAAAGATGATCCATTGAGACATCTCTCTGCAATTGGCCACCCTCCTCACCCTTTTTATATATTACAAGCCAAACAGACTTGAATAAAACATTGGTGCCCACTTGCCATTGACTGCTTTTAGAATTGTTAATTCATTACTTCTAGAATTGTTGACATCTCCATCTTCTTTCTTCAGATGCTGTCTTTGCTTTCCAGTTGCGTAACCCTGTGCACAATGGACATGCCCTATTGATGCAGGATACTCATAAACAGCTTCTCGGTCGAGGTTATAGGCGCCCAGTTCTGCTTTTGCATCCTCTGGGTGGTTGGACAAAGGATGATGATGTTCCTCTGATGTGGCGAATGAAGCAACATGCAGCAGTGCTAGAGGAAGGAATATTGAATCCAGAAACAACTGTTGTGGCCATATTTCCATCTCCCATGATGTATGCTGGACCAACTGAGGTAGGACGTCATATACCACAGCTTGCTAATTCCTTCATCCATTTGTTTTGTTCTTTGTTTCAGCTGATTTCCTGAGTTCATTTATCAATATGGTCTCCCCCAGGCACCACTGCTTCACCACAAGACCCTTGCATGATTCATGGTTATCCAGAATTCTTCTGCCATGAGTTGTTTATAAAATTTGGTTTAGAGGCCCTAATGGAAAGGTCCTGTTGTGTTGATGTTCATAAGTTCCTTGCTTACAGACAAGAGCTCATTACGCCATTTCTTCTCCATCTTTTTACTTCAAGAAAGTTACAAGTATTCTTAACATATTGAACAATGGCCAGAACTGAACAGCTGGTTCCTGCCTCCTCTTCATTCTAGTGTTTTCTTTCAGATGTGTCCGTGGAGTTGAGACAGGTGTGAGCAAACAGTTGAAAGCATGCTGGCTGAAGAAGTGGCATCAAAGCCTAACTTTTTCAGGATTTTATCTGGAATGTTTGGCAGTGCTTGTGATATTGAATTTTTCTATCACTACTGTTCTGTACGTGCATGTATCACTTCACCTCCCATCCTCTGAGGTCACTTTTATTCCTTTTCTTTCTATATTTAAAATTCTATTGTCTTCAAGCTATTTATCTCGTTGAGCAAACTTGGGAAGCAAGTAGGCTGATTTGCTAAGAAAGTAAACCTGCCTTAGTCCAGAAATGGAAATGAAAATGAATTGGTAATTCTTTTAAGAATTGTTCTAATCTGTGACCTATCTATGCTAAGAGAGTAGCTCCTTGCATGGATTTGTTAGCTTGGGGTGTT
The DNA here is from genome assembly GCA_023362775.1 of Charina bottae. Classification (NCBI taxonomy): domain Eukaryota; kingdom Metazoa; phylum Chordata; class Lepidosauria; order Squamata; family Charinaidae; genus Charina; species Charina bottae. The sequence goes on from JALMGJ010000008.1 coordinate 26,933,984, forward strand.
AATAGATACATATTAAGGAGAAACTTTCAGAGTTGTAAACTGAGAATCTGCATCGTTGGTTGGAATAGAAATACAATTGTGTTCCAAATGTGAATGTTGCTGTTCCTTAGCTTTTCTGTCATTGCCATTGTTACCTCTTGCTGACATTTGGAACAGCCAGAGGCTTGAGACAGGAGAGTCAGGGTCACTTCCAAATCAGGCAGCATGAGCTATTCACTTTCTTTGCTCAGATGTCAGTTCCACCCTGTTGCTTCCTCCTGCTGATGCCAGAGGTTGAAGCAGTATAATCTTTTTGCTAGGCAGGGAAGATACGACAGAAGCACATGGCTCCACTCTTTCTCAAGCCATGGTCCAGAGCTAGCCTTGAGGGGTATGCCAGGGGTCACACTCCAAAGTGGGTGAAGTCAGGAGAAAGCTAAATTTGATCTAATTTGTTTGTTTGTTTGTTTGTGTGTGTGTGTGTGTATGTATGTGTATGTGTGTGTATGTATGTGTATGTATGTGTGTGTATATATATATATATATATATATATATATATATATTTATATTTCTAACTTATATCACCGCCCATCTCCCCCCATTTCCGGAGGGGACTCTGGACTCATTTAAATTGAATTAAAATTGGAATGAAATACATTCAGTATAATTAAGATGGTTATTTCCCATGCAATTATTTATTTTTTATTTATTTTATTTATTTATTACATTTATATCCCGCCCATCTCCCCCACAAGGAGGGACCCTGGGCGGTTCACAACAAGGTTAAAATCAATAAAAACAATAAATATCAATAATAAACAATATATATAATTAATATAATATAATATAATATAATATAATATAATATAATATAATAATATAATATAATATAATATAATATAATATAATATAATATTATAAATTGATCCAGGAATGGTAGATCTCATCCCACCGGTCGATAAGGCTGGTCAGGGCAGATCTAAGGGACCAGCCAACCCCAAGACTGGCTATTCCTCTCCCCTCCCCAAGCATGGTGATATAACCAGGTCTTTAGGTTTTTCCTAAAGTCCAGGAGAGAGGGGGCCGATTTTATTTCAGGGGGAAGAATATTCCAAAGGGCGGGGGCTACTGCAGAGAAGGCACGCCTCCTAGACCCCGTCAGATGGAACTCTCTTGCAGACGGGGTTCGTAGCGTGCCCTTTACCTCTATTTGCTCTACCCCTTCATGCCTTTCTAACCTTTCAAACCTATTCTGGCTTTTTACATTTCTGCTGATTGTTAGATCAATAATGCAATATACATATACATATACATATACAGACATACACTATGCAACTTGATCCAAGAGTGGTAGATCTTATTTCCCTGGTCGATAAGGCTGGTCAGAGCTGCTCTAGTGGACCAGCCAACCCCAAGCCTGGCTATTCCCCTCCCTTCCCCAAGCATGATGATATAACCAGGTCTTTAAGGTTTTTCTAAAGTCCAGGAGAGAGGGGGATGATCTTATTTCAGGGGGCAGAATATTCCAAAGGGCGGGGGCTACTGCAGAGAAGGCACGCCTCCTAGACCCCGTCAGATGGAACTCTCTTGCAGACGGGGTTCGTAGCGTGCCCTCTCTGCAGGACCAGGTGGGACGGGTTGATTGAACGGGGATGAGACGGTCCTTCAGGTAACCTGGTCCCATGCCATGTAGGGCTTTAAAGGTGATAACCAACACCTTGAATTGAATCCGGAACCATAATGTTCTCCTTGTATTGCATCAAAAAGTAAAATTGATTGACAACATTTGGAGGACACTGGATCCCTCATGGAAAGCTTTTGTGAACCCCATGCAACCTGGGACCTGCAGCACATGGATCATGCCAACCTTCAATTTGCCAACTAGGTTCCAGACCTCTGCACACTAAAAATAGCTCAAACCTCTTTTTGATATACTTTTGTCTTTTTCTTGTGATCTTGCTGTAGCTTTCTTACTGGGACCCTGGAAAGACAACTCAAATTGGACTTGTAGGCTGGGCATGATGACTGACGAATCCAGTACTTTGGGAGAACATCAAATTTGAGAAATCCATTCTTCCTTATAGCTGGCAGAAATGTTTTTTTCTTGATAGACTAACCAAAATAGAAATCTGAGTGCCTGTTGTGCACAAATTATTTATCACAATCCTAATTCAACAATATGAGGAATTGATATCACTTTCTGTGACTGGGAAGGACAGGGGTGGAATAAGCTATCTAACAGAAATCTGATACTCCCCCACAAATCCTTACATGAAAAACAATGCTTATTGATCCAACAATTGCTGGCAGAGTTAGCAAAGCATGATATTAAAAACATCCTGCGGGATCTGTTACTAAGGTGAAATAATTCCAGGTCTTATTCTACTATAATGATATTACAACATTCTGTTATAATGAGTGATTATTATGGTATAGTATTGTGTTGTATTATTATAGCAGAGGAAGGCCAGAGCTGTGTTTGCTTCCCACTCAGCCATAAAGCTCATTGTATGGCTAAAGGTCCATTGGAGGGGGAATACAATGTACCCTGCCTTGAACTTCTTGAGGAAAGATAGATTATTACTGCAAAATCTATATTGTGGCCCTCTGTGCATTTTGGAACCTTGACTCACAAGGCTGCAAGTTTTGAGGAGCTTATTTATAGGGTACAAGGTCTGTAGGAAATATCAGATAGTTGGTATTTGAGAGGAGAATGAGTGGAAAGGATTAATCCCATTTCTATTTTACATACCTAGATGATGGCTTATTTCAGAATAATAATTTCTGTTAATTATTCACCCTTTGGGCTGCAGTCTGGATGTAAGCCAATTATAACTTCAGTGGAACCCACCCACCCACCCACCCACCCACCGATCCATCCATGTTCTTTGTATTTGTCAATTTTATTGTGGCTTCTGAAAATGATCCATGTCATGTATGTGGACATACTTTCCTGTGTTTGGAGGGCATGGAAGCAAGAAGATGAAGGAAACCTGCACTTGTAGTCTTCAGTCATGATTACAAATAAAATAAGAAACATTCCTTAGTTTATGCTGTGTTTTCCAATGACCTCAGAAAACCATTTGCCAATATTGTGTTTTAGCCAACTAATAAAAGACAACTCTTCCTTTAATCATTTTCTTTAGGTCATTTAGAAGACATTGGTACCAGATTTGTTTCTGTAGCACAAATGACTTGCAGAACAACAGACAGCTGCTAAGCCAATATAGTTATTGAGTGTTGGAACATGGTTTTCCCGTCAGTAAAGATTTAATGGTTAAGTTTTGTAGGTATAAATCTAAACGTATCACTTTTTTCTTTTTCCCCTCTTTTTTTAAAACCCGTTTTATAAAATATGAATGTCATTAAATAAATTAGGCAATTACGTTTGCAGCATATAGGCTATTTTCAGTATGGCAGCAAAAGATACCTAAAACTGCTGATTTCTCCATTTTGGGAAAGCAAATTTGCTAAAATCCCTGGAAAAGTTGAATGTATATCTGCTTATGACTAATTTTGTCTACATTTCAAAACTAACTTTTTCACACATGTTCTGAATGCTTAATTGTAAAATGAATTGCTAACTTGCTTGCATTTCCCTTGTGGCAACCTGGAATATGTAGTTATCCAAATTTATCCCTAAATGCCCTGAGCTGAACAAGCATATCTGTGTGTCTTTGTATCAGTGAATCTTATATCAATCTAAAGTTTAGGATAACAAGGAAAAAAAGGTTTTGCAACATACCTCTCTGTATCAGCAGAACTCTTCTCTGTGGCCAGGCTGCAAAAGTGCTCTTACTCAATCTTGCAGTGGCTGATGTAGCTCTATTTCAATTGCTTTTGTTCGATTTGTTCATTGCAAACAGCTGAAAGTCTGTACATTTTGACATTTAAACCTGATTTGCAAGGGGAGTTGAATAATTTCGATTACACCTATAAGTGCAAGTGCAATCAGGCCTTCAATCCATTGAATAAATGGAGCCATACATTTATCTTTCCAATGCTGCAATAGCAGTCTTTTGGCCATAGTAAGGGCACGGAGAATCCATTTACTTTGTCCAGATGTCGAATTCTGTGTACTAGGTATATAGTTCTAAAGAATATTATCCTCTGAAAATTTTAGCTTTTGTCACACAATCATATTTATATAGTCCACTACTTTCTCCCAAAACTTAGTAAGTATATGACATTGTAAAAACATATGCTTTAAAGAGTCATTGTCCTTATTACATCTCCAACAAAAAGCTGTTTTTGACAATCCTTTTCTATACAAACTTAGTGGAGTCCAATAAATGCTAATTATTTTTTGTTGTTGTTATAAGTCATAGTTTAAGGTCCATTGACACTCTTGCTATATGTCAGAACTCTGGCATGACCCCAGAGTCCTGCCATACAGCAGAGAAGCACAAGATTGAAAGAGACAAAAGCAACTGACAGAAAGAGACAATAGACCCGGAGCGAGAGCGGGAAAGCGACAACCAATCACGCCTCAAGGACGATGGGCACTTAAGCACCCATGGATACATGCCTGAGCCAATCATAGGAAAGTCCACGGTGGGGAGGGGGAGGGAGCCCTGTCAGAAGGGTTAAGTAGCCAAGCTCACGTCAGCAAGCCATCCTAATCTTTCTCAGTGTTCCTTTTGTGTGCACAATAAACCGTTGATTACCAGACACGCGTGTCCTGTGTGGTATGTGTGAGAACGGAGGCGACTCGCAGTGAGGGCACCTCACACTATAGAAGTTAAGACACTTTCCCATTGTCTAGGCCAGCCTTTCTCAACCTTTTGCCCGTGGAGGAACCCTTGAAATATTTTTCAGGCCTTGGGGAACCCCTGCACATTCAGGCTCAAATATAGGCCAGAAGTTACAAAATTATTATATTTGTTTCATGTGTAGGCCTGTAGATATGCATTAACAGTGTTCTTAAACTAAAAATAAAGAATGAAACCCCTTTAATGTGAAGTTGCCTGAATTTGAAATAATTTTTTAAATAAATCGTGATCTCCCAGAGAACTCTTTTGGGGGAGATGGGCGATGACGAAATTTGATAAAATTTGATAAATAAAACTCCTAGTGACCTCTCACGGAAGCCTAGGGTTGCAGGGAACCCTGGTTGAGAAACCCTGGTCTATGCAATATAGAAACCTCTAATTCTTTATTCCACTCACTTGTCTAATCTCCTCTTAACAAATGGTGAACAGAATCGGATACATTGCTAAAGGTGGAATCAGACCAAAGCAGAATAAAGTGGAACAATGACTCCATGTGATTTGGAAACTATACTTCTGTTGATGCAGTCAAACTTGCTTTTTCCTTTTTTTTTTTTTTTGCAGCCGCATTTTATTGCTAACTCATACTTGGTTTTTAAAAACCTAATCAAAGAGGTTTTTCACAAGTACTATTACCAGATGAGGTATCCCTCATCCTACTTGCCTACATAATGTCTAAATACGGCTTCTCCCCCTTTCCCGTCTTGTCTTACCCTACCCTACTTCTTCTCTTGCCTCATTTCCATCTAGCTTTGCTCGTCTCTTTATCTTTTCTTTCTTTTCCAGTACAAATAACTGTTACTCCTAACCCATCTCCATTCTGCGTTTGGGTGGTGGTGATGATTGCTTGTACCAGAAGGAGGGTAAAAAAGGTAAAGGTTCCCCCCGCACATTTGTGCAGTCGTGTCCGACTCTAGGGGCCGGTGCTCATCTCCGTTTGTTAGCCAAAGAGCCAGCGTTGTCCAAAGACGCTTCCATGGTCATGTGGCCGCATGACACACACGGAACGCTGTTACCTACCCACCGAAGTGGTACCTATTCATCTACTTGCATTTGCATGCTTTCGAATTGCTAGGTTGGCAAGAGCTGGAGCTAGTGCAGGAGCTCACTCTGCACGCAGGGCTAGGGATTCGAACCTCCGAACTTGTGATCTTCTGATCAACAAGCCTGGCGTCTTACCCGCTGAGCCACCACGCCCCTGAAGGAGGGAGGAGAGTGTATATGTTTATATATGTATGATTATTTGGGTGTGAAAGATTAAATACAGATGAAGATAAATGTAATAGATGGAATTGCTTGTTTACAGGCAATTAATCTTAATTAGTTATTCAGTTAACCTTTTTTTCTTCGTGCCCTTTTATTTTGGACTCCTGGCAAATATCTTTGCATATAGGGTACACACATGCACATGTGCACACTCACAAGTATTTCACAGGCACACATTTATTTGCAAGAGAGAAATCTCCAGGTCTAGTTTGTGCTGAACTGGCAATATTAGATTGACAATATAGGTACGTTGCACAGAATTTTTGTCGGTGTTTATGGGGTTTTTTTTCTCTTTATTTTTCCTTTGGAGCGGGTCTTAAATTCAGAGTTTTTTTTGATTGGGGTAAATGTGGTAGGTGTTCTTTGGCCCCGTGTCTGTCAATCTCAGACTTCAATCCTACCCCTTTATCTGCTCTTCACATTTACCTGGCGGAATGCACTCTCTCTTGTGGGAGAAAATTTAGCCCAATAGTTGACTAGTTCTGCTGTCTTTACTGAGCAGCTGGTTTACTTTTCTTTTCTCTTCCTTTTATTTTGAACATATCTGAGCAAGCCCTTTTTGTTGTGTTACCACCATTTGTGAATCTCAGCTCATTCCAAGTTTTAGCTTTCCTGATACTAACTGTAGTGTCCGGGCTACCTGTATATACTCTTTATTGGTGACTTGTCTTTCGATGTACTGTGTCCTTTTTTTGTTTCCATACCTTTAAACTTTTTCTGTAGCCCCATTCGTTTCCTCTGATTTAGCTATGTTTCCTTTTCCTATCTCATCACTTACTTTCTTTGAATTCTCCTTTCTTACTCCTTTCCTGCACTTTGGATTGCCTTGCTAACCCCATGTATGATGAGTGTGTGTGTATAAAGAAATACGTTTAAAGCCATCTTGATCAAGCACATCATGATTCAACCAAATCAACTTTGCCAGTTCTTGTAAAGTGCAATCATCCTTTGTAAGCAGTTCAGTATTCAGATAATTCAGATCATGATCCCAGAAACCAATTTTCTTTTTGCAGAGAGTAACCATCTGGATGTGCAGATGGCCAGATGAGTTCAGAGCCATTATGGGAGAAAACTGAAGAGAATCTTGCTGTCATGAAAACTTAGAAGATGTACTAGTTTCAGGAGTTATTCAGAAAATAAAATTGTTCAGTGCTGCTAAACTAATGCTGTCTAGTAATTAAATTATAAAATGATACTATTGATGCCTAAGACTTAAAAACAACCCATCTCTCTTTGAGATTTTCTTTCTGGCCATCCTGGAAAGATATATTGTGTAGTTTGTGAATAGTACTGAGTTGATTGCAAGAAAACAGGCAAAGAAATAAACCTGGTGAATGTATTTCTTTTCCTGTTTGTGGGATTTGCATGTCCTGTAGATACTCTTATCTGGAGTTATTGCTATAGGTTCCAGTTAAAATAAAGAACTCTTGTTTTAAGATTTTTTAAATTAATAAATCATTGCTATATTAAAAATATGAGGGGTGCGATGGCTCAGCGGGTAAGACGCCAGGCCTGTCGATTGGAAGGTCACAAGATCAGCGGTTCGAGACCCTAGTCCTGCGTGACGGAGTGAGCTCCCGTACTCGCCCCAGCTCTTGCCAACCAAGCAATTCGAATGCATGCAAATGCAAGTAGATAAATAGGTACCACTTCAGTGGGATGGTAACAGTGTTCCGTGCTTGTCATGCCAGCCACATGACCGCAGAAGTGTCTTCGGACAGCGCTGGCTCTTCGGCTAAGAAACGGAGATTAGCACCGCCCCCTAGAGTCGGACACGACTGTGCAGGGGAAACCTTTACCTTTACCTTTTTATATTAAAAGCACATGGATTTGACATAGCATAAAATAAACACTATTTAGGAACAGAATTCTGGAAATATTTAGGATTTCAATTTCCTTCTCTTTTTCTTTTCTAGATGGTAAAAAAAACCTCAGATAGGAGGAACAAATACAAAATGACCAAATAACTGTTTCAGTTACAGAATGAATACAGTATCTTGAATTTGTAAATCTCGCAAATTTGCAGTGTTTAATATATTAATCATAACATATTGTAAATCTCATAACTAAATTTATACTGTTCAATATGTTGATTAATCATAAAGGTCTGTTGCCTAATTCTAAAAAATATTTAAGGAACAATCTAATGGGTTTGTTTTTAAATACAAGTACTGTACTTATTAAGAAGCATTTCCATTTCACACATGGAGAACAGCACAATTCTTTTAGGATGATGGATGTTGTGACACACATGCATAATCTAAAACAAAAGAAAATGTTGTTGTGTCCAGAACTGTTTTGACTTTCGTGTGAATTTATGCATATCACTTAACTGATGTTTAATTTGATGGCAGCCCTGTTCATGAGGTTTAAGCTACATTACCAATGTTGTAAAACATTGAAAGCGAGGAGGAATTGAGGAGCCTTATGACAAAGGTGAAAGAAAGTGCAAAAGCTGGGTTGCAGTTAAACCTCAAAAAAACCAAGATTATGGCAACGAGCTTGATTGATGACTGGCAAATAGAGGGAGAAAAAGTGGAGGCAGTGACAGACTTTGTATTTCTAGGTGCAAAGATTACTGCAGACGCTGACTGCAGCCAGGAAATCAGAAGACGTCTACTTCTTGGGAGGAGAGCAATGGCAAATCTTGATAAAATAGTTAAGAGCAGAGACATCACACTGACAACAAAGGTCCGCATAGTTAAAGCAATGGTATTCCCTGTAGTAACCTATGGCTGTGAGAGCTGGACCATAAGGAAGGCTGAGCGAAGGAAGATAGATGCTTTTGAACTGTGGTGTTGGAGGAAAATTCTGAGAGTGCCTTGGACTGCAAGAAGATCAAACCAGTCCATACTCCAGGAAATAAAGCCAGACTGCTCACTTGAGGGAATGATATTAAAAGCAAAACTGAAGTACTTTGGCCACATAATGAGAAGACAGGATACCCTGGAGAAGAAGCTGATGCTAGGGAAAGTGGAAGGCAAAAGGAAGAGGGGCCGACCAAGGGCAAGATGGATGGATGATATTCTGGAGGTGACGGATGATATTCTGGAGGTGACGGACTCGACCGTGGGGGAGCTGGGGATGGTGACGGCCGACAGAAAGCTCTGGCGTGGACTGGTCCATGAAGTCACGAAGAGTCGGAAACGACTGAACGAATAAACAACAAACCAATGTTGTATCTCATATTCTTTTCTACCACCTTTTCTCATTAAGAATTCTGTATTTTCCCCTTTCTTAAGCAAAACATATGTATGGTTTCTCTTGTACGTTTTGGCTACTCCTTCTGCCGACCACTGCCAAAAAGATGGCAAACATATATAACTTTTATTTGCTAGTGTGCATGTAAATATATCCATCTGAAATATATTCTCAGTTTGAAAGATACATGCAACGGCTCAGCATAGAAAACAAATAGTTTCCCAGATGCTAATTTTTCTTGATTAACATACACTTTTTTTTAATTCATTCAATCATGTCTGATTCTCAGAGACTGCCTGGACAAGTCCATGCAGTTTTCTTGGCAAGGTTTTTCAGAACTGGTTTACCACTGCCCCCTTCCTAGGGCTAAGAGAGAGTGACTGGCCCAAGGTGACCCAGCTGGCTTTGTGCCTAAGGTAGGACCAGAACTCATGGTCTCCCGGTTTCTAGCCTGGTATCCTTAACCACTACACCAAAGTGGCTCTCACAACATTTAATAAGTAATTAAGTTATTTTTCCCTTTAATCTTTAAACAGCATCTGAACTAGTTGTTTGAAAAGAGAACACTATTACATAGAGAATTATTCTCTGGAGTTCTCCTTCCAATGGAGTAGGGCTACCTAGTTGTTTGGCTCTCTTTTTTTTCCCTTTTATGGGTACATGTGTTCACACTGAAACTTTTGAGGCTTTTTTCCAGAGTGGTGGTCTGGAATGTTAAGTGGCATCCTCCTGTTTGTAAAGCTGCTATACAAACTGCCATGCAGTGTTAGTTTCGTGCATTAGAATTTTTGATGGTGCATATCTCTTACATAAATAACAAGTTGATGACAACCATGGTAGACCTGCCCTTGATCAATGTATGAGCCTAAAAGACACGTGATTTTCTTTTATCTAATGGAGACCATTTTCTCATGTTCTGTTGCTCTTTCTTTTCATGTTTTGCTTTTGCTAACGGCTTGAATCTTATTCTAGGTTCAGTGGCATTGCAGGGCGAGAATGGTAGCCGGAGCAAACTTCTATATTGTGGGCCGAGATCCAGCTGGGATGCCGCATCCTGAGACTGGGAAAGACCTCTATGATCCAACCCATGGTGCCAAAGTCCTGACTATGGCACCAGGTTTGATAACATTGGAAATTGTACCCTTCAGAGTGGCAGCTTATAACAAGAAAAAGAAGTGCATGGATTACTACGACTCACAACAGTAAGTTGTTTGGAGGGTGGGGCTAAAAATGAATGTCCCACATAATATGTTGAGTATGGAATTGGCGTTTGGTTTTACATGCCATTATGTCTCACCATAAATTGCCTGACTTCCAGATAAATTCTAATTTCTCATGGCCTATGTTCAGTTCACTTTCTGTATAATTTAGAAGCCTATAATCCCCAGTTTTACCATACAGCTCTTCTTAACTTCTTGTATCCTGTGACCTGTGTGTAAAATGAAAAGAAAAAAGCTTGAATCTCCAATGATCTGCAGTTGTTTTGCTGTTCTGGGTGGCCATGGAATTGGCCCAAAGATCGTTCTCACATTTATAATGGAAAATATTGGCTGCCATGATACTGTAGATCATGTTGCAATTTTTTTATTTTAATCTTTCCATTTGGGAATATGGTTCTATTTGATACCGTTGGACCATTTGACAAGCTTTGAAGTACATGTTTAAAGTTTTAGCATGTTTATTATTACAGACCTTTTCTCATCTATAACAACTACATGTTTGTCTAATTTTTTTCTGTATAAATAATCCTATCTTAGATTATATATCCATGCAGTGCTGCTGCTTTTATACAAGGGTTTGGTTATCCTATTGCATGGATTTTAACACAGTTATTCTTGATGGAGAGAATAGAGTCTAGTAATTTGAAATACATCCTTTTAACATACTTCCTGCCAGTTAATGTGGTTCAAAACATTTTTCATAGCTGAAGAAGGGGACAGATGTTTACATGATTGTTTGAACTGTGTTAATTTGGGGCCAAAATTTTCAGCTTTTTGTTTTCTATAGTCAGTTAAGGAGTAAAATTGCCTCCCTTTTCCCAAATATGTACAGCATCCATTTTGTTTCTTTAAGAAAAGATTTTAAAAACCAGAGTGATGCAACTCCTCATTTCCCCAAAAATGGGTAATAAATTCAATCCTGGAGTAAAATCAGGCTGAAAATTACTACCAGTGCAGAAAACAGAAGCCAGTTTGCTGCTGTTGTTGAAAAACAGTTGCAAAATATAGCTGTAAAAAAAAAGCCCAACCCTGTGTTAGAGAGTTACTTTAACACTTTAAGAACAGCTTTAAAATATTAACATAATCCTGGAAGTTGATTGTAGTGATCTCAGTTTGCCCGTAGTGCGTAACTAAGTGGTTTAAGTAATTAATTCCTCTGAGACACTATAACTATGTCAAAGGCATTATACAGCAGCAAAGATGAAACATACTCCAACTTTCTTTAGGGCTTAGATATACAACGTTATTAATGTAGCCTTTTAAATAATTACAAATAGTTTGGCAGTCCTATATTGCATTCTGTGAGTTGAGGTCTATTAGACACATTATCCATAATTTCTTGCTGTTATATCAGGATATTGCTTTTAGTTCTGTCCATTCCAAAGCTTGCCTGAGTTGTGCTTTTAATGTAAAAAGGAATATTTCTCAATAAACCCCTAACCTTCTTTACATCATAAAGCCATGAGAGAAGTCTCTGGATGGCTTGTATAAGCCACTTGCTAATCCCTTTTTGCCTCGTGGTTTCACTTTCCAATTTAGAAAGTGAATGGAAACTTTGATCAATATCACATCCAACTGCCTGAAAGCATCATAGAAATAAAGTATTTGCTTCTAAAGACAGCAATTATTACAGGTTTTTTTTTAAATGAAACATTTTGTCTTGTGATTTTTTTGCCTCAGTGCAGGATAGTTATAAATGAGCAGTCCAGTGAACATTCTCACTATTGCAGGTTTTATGTTTGTATGGCAAACTAGCTTTAAGGAGACCAATTTCATCTTTGTATATAAACTTCTTATGTGTAATAAAACACAATAAATACAGAAAAAAAATTATAAAAGGACTTACTCCAGCGCTAATCACGTTTACTTGGATGTTTCACTGGCAATCTAGTACATTTTCTGCTTTTATACTTAGAGCAAAATCCAGTCAGAGTCCAGACTACTCTGTGCCTTAAATTGTATAGGCATAGCCATGCTAGTAAACCGTACTGGACCCCAGTTCTGCTTAACTGATTCAAAAGTTTAATATTTGGGACCCCTGTATTTCTACAGCAGTGTTTCTCAACCTTGGCAGCTTTCAGATGTGTGGACTTCAACTCCCAGAACTCCCTAGCCAGCTTCTGGGAGTTCAAGTCCATACATCTGAAAGCTGCCAAGGTTGAGAAACGCTGCTCTAGAGCAGCCTTTCTCAACCTTTTGACCCTGGAGGAACCATTGAAATATTTTTCAGGCCTCGGGGTCCCCCTGCACATTCAGGCTCAAATATAGGCCAGAAGTTACAAAATTATTATATTCGTTTCATACGTAGGCCTGTATATATAAGTGATATAAGTTAGAAATATAAATAAATAAATAAATATATGCATTAACAATGTTCTTAAACTAAAATAAAGAATGAAATTTACCTCTTTAAGGTGAAGTTGCCCGAATTTGAAATAGTCTTTTAAATAAATCGTGATCTCCTAGGGAACCCCTAGTGACCTCTCGTGGAACCCTAGGGCTCCATGGAACCCTGGTTGAGAAACCCTGCTCTAGAGCAAGGGATGGGGAACCTTCAGACACAATGGTAAATAGTACTGATGGGCACTGATGTCGAACAGCATCTCACTGATTCTTGAAAATCTGTTGATCAGGTTCGTCAGGAAAAGAACCTAGCAGAAATGTGCTTGGAATGAGTCTTAAAAACCAATATAATGTCATTTGCAGTACTTTGGTTCTGGAGAATATGGCTCACTTGTCTGAGTGAAAGGTATTTGGGATTTTAATTTTCAAAAACCTTTTATGTTCAGCATCCCAAACAAAACAAAATCTCACAGAGTAAACTAAACAGAGGGTTAGGGTTTTGTGGTTAGGAAGCAGGATGTCATATGGAATAAGGGCAGCTGTTAATTAAGAGCATATTGTGCTGAGAAGTTTGCGAATAATCACTAATTACACGCACACGCACACACACTGTTAATTTTACTTACAAATTTCTTGTCTGATATATAATCATAGATTTTTAATGATTTAGGTAGAGTCTGAGACCCTGGACTCATTCTTTTACCATTTTTTATTATCCACATTCCATTTTCTTTTCTTGCAAGGTTTGGATCAAAGTCTAAGACGCTCAGGATGTATTTTTGTTTTTGTTTTGGGTGCGTACCTTCAAGTCGGTGTTTGATTCGTGGCAACTGCTTGGACTAGTCCCTGCAGTTTGCTTGGCAAGATTTTCGGAAGTGGTTTGCCATTGCCTCCTTCCTATGGCTGAGAGAAAGTGACTGGCCCAATGTCACCCAGCTGGTTTTGTGTCAAAGGTGGGACTAGACCTCACAGTCTTCTGGTTTCTGGTCTGGTATCTTAACCATGACAACAAACTGACTCTCCTCAAGATGTTATGACTACTTAATTATCTTCAGGGAGCAATAAAGATAATCAAAATCAGCTAGCAAAGTAAATTAAAATAAAGCATGAATAGAATAAATTGAATAAAAGAGACACTGAGTGAGTAGATTGCCCTGTCAGCTCATCAGTATCATCTTCCCAACTTACATGACATAGTAATTTTTACTTGAAGTAATCTGAAGCAAATAAAGATTCTGATTTACTAAAGATTTAATAAAAACTAATAATTTAATCTTGGCTGCTATTTGTGTTTCATAGCAGTATGAAAAAGACATATTTTGTATAATGAAACAATATATTATCTAAGAATTTTGCAAACCTAAATAATTACAGTTTTTTTTTTGGAAAACCAAAAAGGTAGAGTAAAAAATTACACTTGGATAAGTAAAATTTTCCTCTGTTCCTTTGAAAAACCAGCTTCCTTACGATAGATAGAAATTTGCAAAGCCACTACACTATTGCTTAGTAATGATTATTAGTAACATACAAGGCACTTAACATTTGCTAGTTAAAAGCAAAATAATCCAACTGATCTGATATAAAAGGAAAAAAAGGAATTCAAGTAGAAAATTTTAAAAATGCTATAATGATTTTATAAAATTAAAAATAGAGGCATCAGCTTAGCCCTATGCATATATGTCATGCCTTCCTTAAGACAACTGGAATAATTGAAAATGTACTTGTATAATGAAGTAATACAGTATTGTACCTTTTATTTTTCTTGTTAATACTTTATTTCTCTTTTTTTTAATGCTTCCTACTAGCAGTATTATAACATTAAATATATACCCTATGCTTGTACTGCACAAGCACTCATTGTGGCTTAAAAAAAATAAAAGAACTGCAAGATGTGAAATATAACAGTAACATCCATACATTAAAATAAATCAAATGTGTAATTGTTTTTTTATTTTTATTGATGAAATATAAGAAACAACAAGAGCCAGTTTGGTCAAGTGGTTAAGGTGCTGAGCTAGAAACCAGGAGGCTGTGAGTTCTAGTCCTGCCTTAGGCATGAAAGCCGGCTGGGTGACCTTGGGCCAGTCACTCTCTCTCAGCCCTGGGAAGGAGCCAATAGGAAACCAGGAGACTGAGAGTTCTAGTCCTGCCTTAGGCATGAAAGCCGGCTGGGTGACCTTGGACCAGTCACACACACACAGCCCTGGGAAGGAGCCAATAGGAAACCAGGAGACAGAGAGTTCTAGTCTCGCCTTAGGCATGGAAGCCGGCTGGGTGACCTTGGGCCAGTCACACACACTCAGCCCAACTCACCTCACAGGGTGGTTGTTGTGGGGAAAATAGGAGGAGGAAGGATTATTAGGTATGTTCGCCGCCTTGAGTTATTTATAAAAAGAATAAAGGCGGGATAAAAATATATAAATAAATTAAATAACCAGAAGTTAAATAATCAGAAGTACAGTAAAAAAAAAACCCACGTACATTAAAGTGATTAAAGTAAACTTGGCATAGAAGAAAAAGAAACTAAGAAAAAAAAGATCCATGTAGCATCAATATAAGATTAATGCAGTCCTTCAGTGTTGTTATATCTAAACCATATAGATACATTGCTCCATCTTCTCAGTTTTAGAATATAAGGACAATTCAAAAATTGATAAGTGTCTAATAATGTCCGTTTTTACTTACTTTTTTAAAATAAAGCCTTTTCTCTGAGCACCTTTTCTTCCTTTGCAGTCTTAGAGTCTTCTCTGAAATTGAAGTGCCAAACTTACAATCCCGCCCCCCCCCAAATCCAATGTAAAATATATGTATTATGCCTCTTACAGAATTAGTACGCCTGTTTTGTTTGCAATCATCCCTTCTCCAAGCCTCCCAAAAGCTGGAACATCTTTTTTTGTAAAGCTTTATTAATTTTCAAGATATAATTAAAACACAAAATACGGAATATAGAACAGATAGAATACAAGTCTAAAAAAGAAACAAGAGAAACTAAAACAGTGCAAGAATAGACAGAAAAACATAAAGACAGGTGACTTCCAACCTCCTCCAACACAGATATAAAAGTACATAAAAGTTAATCTCTTGCTATTAATTAAACATTTAGTAACATTATTTCTCTAAAATCAAACCATTTAATCATCAAAACCCAAAATCAGAACTTTATTTTTTTCAGTTACAAGCAAATAGTCCAAAAGTGGCTTCCAAATAGAAACAAATCCAGTTACAGTATTTTCTCTTATCAGTGCTGTCAATTTAGCCATTTGCGCCAGTTCCATTAACTTAATCATCCAGTCCTCCATTAAGGGAATTTGTGAATCCTTCCATCTTTGAGCGTATAAGAGTCTTGCTGCTGTTATCATATATAAGATCATAGTTCCATGTTGCTTCTCAAGCTGTTGGTCCATCAAACCCAAAAGAAACAGTTCCGGTTTCAATTGTAAGTCAACTTTAAGAATCTTTTGAATAATGATACATATTTGATTCCAAAATTTCTTAGCTTTTCCACAAGTCCACCGTAAATGATAGAAAATTCATTCACCCTGTAAACATTTCCAACAAACATTTGATACCCCATTATACATTTTGGACAACTTATCAGGAGTTAAATACCAGCAGTAATTAAATACCAACGGTCCAAAAGATGGAACATTTTAGTCCTCTCTCTTCTGATGACTTCATTGTGTCACTATAATGCTCCTGAAACCCCCAGACAGTTACTTGCCCAAGGCATAGTAAATAGCATAGCCCTAATTGCTTCAAAAGAAAACTGACCTAATAGATGGGGTGACCCATTTGGACAGGTGATCCCTCATGTCTTCATAGGAGAAAGAAGTGGTACTGGTGGTAAATACTAAAAATAAATAAAATAAATGATTATTTATAATCATAATTATAATGGGAAAAATCTACTAATTGGTTACTTATTATTTGATGGATTGATGTATTATATGCCATCAAGTCAGTGTTGACTCTTAGCAAACGCATAAATAGATTTTCTGCATGATGATCTGTCCCAATAGATGGGGTCCTTCAAATCTTCCATTGCAGTTCTAATAGAATTCATCCACCTTGTGATTGGTTGTCCTCTTTTCTTTCCTTCCACCTCTTCCAGAATTAGAGTCTTCTCCAGAGAGCTAGGTCTTTGCATAATATGTCTGAAGTAGGAAAATTTGAGGCTGGTCATTTGTGCCTCGAGTGAGAACTCTGGATTGATTTTTTTGATAATCCATTTGTTTCTTTTCTTGGCTCTTCAAGTTTTTCTCAGGAGTCTTCTCCAACACCACAGTTCAAAAGTGTCTATATTCTTTCTGTCCTGCTTCTTCGAAATCTAACTTTCACGATCACAGGGAAAATTACTCATTAGTCTACTCATTCTCTCTAAAATGCAGAAATATTTTTCATGCAAACTTCGGCCAGGGGACATCTTCCCTCACTCCTTCCACTCCCCCCAGTGATCTCTATGCAGAACCCAGTTAAAGGCTTGTGGGGAGGAAAAAGAAAAACCATTAAGTGTCTTCTCTGTTTTCTTTTTAATCTGGCTTTTAAGAACTTGCTGCCTACTCATACTGAAGTAGCCTCAGCCTCCCTGCCTCCCTTGTCTGGAAGATGTTATCAAAATGATTTTTAGCCTAGTTCAGTGAGGGAGTGGGAAGAAGGCAGGAGCCACTACCACTGGAATAACCTGGTCTTGCATGTGTAGGCGTAATGGTATATGGGAATGACCTTGGAGGTGAGGGGAAGAGATGCTGCCTAGGGAATGATCAGATAAAAGGGGGAGGAGCCCGTAGCTGCATAACAGGCACAGAAAGAAACTCAGAAAGGAACCTCCCTAACGTATCAGGCTGTAAAAAGAGATGGTGGGAGATTTGTACTTTCAGACTTGCAAGATTCTGTTAGTGTAGCCTTACAATAAAATAGAATTAGCTCATCTTGTCATGTTTCCTGTATGGCCTTTCTGGGAAGGCTGACAGTAGCCAAGAGGCAAGAAGGACAAAAAAATGTTCCAGTCCTGGCTCTAGTGGCCAGGATCCCTTTAGACTTGCTCATGACAATCCACAGTTTGAACATCCCTATAGTGTAGTTATGCTATATTTGGCTCACTGCTTTTGTGTGTGGCTGTATGTGTTGTGTGAATAAAGCACTGCTAGCAACAGCACCTGGAAGAAGCCAATGGCAAAAACAACTATATGGTCACCTGGATTTGGTCGCCAGGACCTGAGCTCAACTTGATGGAGACTTTGCCTTTTTTTGCAATTATTTGACATATGAGCTGGCACTCCTGGATTGTGAATAATATGCCTTCAGGCATCTGTTCAGGCACATGCTAGGGCTTGCATTTTTTTTTTTTGCAGGGAGACTTTAGCTTTGCAGTGTATGAATTTCCCAAGAGTTTCCAAAAGCAGCTTGCTGTGGATCACAGGAAGCACGTTTTTGTGAGCCTAAAGGAGATGGCTCTTTGCTTGATAGCCTGAAAATGTGCATCTCCTTGCCATACAATCCAATCCCTATGTATTCGGCCCTGTCCTGCCCTGAGGCACAGTGTGGAAAAGCATTATGTTGAACAAAATCTTCCAAGTGGGATCCTAATTAATTAGGGTGAAGAGATGTGTTTACTATAGCTGGATTGGAGGAAAGATGGCTGGCAACATGTGAAAGCAGCACTCCCATTTGGGATGGTGTCTGTAGCATGCGGCCCAGATGTCGGGCAAAATGTTCTTAAGAGAAGGTGCCTGGGGAGCCATTCTTGAAACCCCCTTCAAAGGGAAGGCACACCAGCCGCCCGGATTCGGCGCACACAACTTGGCGCTGTGGGAGAATGTAAGGTTTTAATCGGTCTGCCTTTTTTCTTTTAATCAAAAAGCACCGAGCAAACTGGTGGGCTTTTATTATTCCATTTCTCTTGCCAAATAGCAGGTCAGATTTTCTACATAAATATGTGCATAGTGACTTTAAGTCAAACAAAGTAGAATGTTTGACTATTTGTTGCCCGTAACGATGAGTGATGTTAGTCCGGTTTAGCCATACTAGACCTCCCATGGTTAGAATTGTGGAAGTGGCAAGCAAGAGTGTTGGAATGCTCTTGGATCATGTCCCTTCTGTCATAGGTTGGGGGTGGGGGCAGATAAAAGATTACTAGACAGCATACCTGTCTCCCTTCTCCAGTCCTGGAGCACTATTCTGACAGCTTGCCTGTCTGTTCCCTGATTTTGTGTATTGTGTTTTGTCAACTGTTCCAAATGTATTGAGATATTTTTTGAAAAGAGAGCCAGTTTGGTGTGGTGGTTAAGGCACCAGGCTAGAAACCGGGAGACCGTGAGTTCTAGTCCCGCCTTAGGCACAAAGCCAGCAGGATGACCTTGGGCCAGTCACACACACACACAGCCCTAGGAAGGAGCCAATGGCAAACCAGGAGACTGAGAGTTCTAGTCCCGCCTTAGTCACAAAGCCAGCAGGATGACCTTGGGCCAGTCACTCTTGTTCAGCCCTAGGAAGCAGGCAATGGCAAACCACTTCTGAAACAACTTGCCAAGAAAACTGGAGGGACTTGTCCAGGCATTTGCCAGGAATCAAAAAATGACTCAAAACATTCCCCCTGAGACGTAGGTAGGTAGGTAGGTAGGTAGGTATAAATAAAAAGGACTATGACAATAGCCTAAAAGTATTGAATATGTTAATCATAATGAAAATCTGGCACTACTGCACTCACAGTTTGGTCATTCTTAATACTTTATTTGGTCTTAAAAGTATTGGTAGCAATAGAAGTATCTGGCTATGTGGGGTACATGATACATGAAACATGATATGGCAGATTATCCTTACGCTTTTGTAGTATACAGGTTTGTAAGTCTTGAGAAGCAGCTATATAATTTAGCTTCAGGATATGACTGAGAATGAAGTATGTTTAGAATGAAAACTTGGGAAAAGTTAATAATTCTGTTTCTTGACAGAATACCTGATTTTTCCTAATCTATTAGACAGGTTTTATGCAATAGTAGCTAGCATATATTTGTAAATGCATATATTGTGGAATAGCTTGTGGGTCAATGTCAGTAAAATCTTACTTAATGGGAATTGTGGTAGAACATAAACTTTGGAAGTTTTAGTCCTTCATGTCTCCATTAAAAAGGAGCAAGTAGAAGAAAATGTGAAAGACCTCTGTCTGAAAACAATTCTTTTGATTTTTCTAAAATAAGGGAAGCTGTTATGCTGCAAAGCAGATGCCTCTAACATCATTTAGAAGAATGGTTCCTTCGGAAATATGGGGATGCTTATCACCTCATTTGGCATTGTACTTTGGCAATGTGATCACCTGGCCATTGAAAGAAGTCAATGCAGGATAATAGAGAGCATCCTTCCTAACCAGAGAAGGTGGTATATAACAGTCTTACTCAACCTGGATGCCTTCCAGATGTATAGACTTCACTTCCTAGAACATCCCAGCCATAATACTCACTGCTAAGAATCCTGGAATAGTTACACATCTAGGGGGTTTCTGAGTGAGACAGCTGATGAATAGAAGCTTTGCCAATTTACCTCATGGTAAATGGCTGTTTTGAAGTAGCAACTGTGGCAATCATTTCATGAGAATACCCACAGCATCCTCTCAGAATTCCAGATTTTCTCCCTGGACCAAATACCTTGTATTTCCCTGTATTATCTCTGTCTTGGCATTAAATGGTCAGTAGTTTGAATTGATATAAACCAATTCATGGAGCGAGAATTGCCAGATGTACAAGCTGGGTTTAGAAAAGGCAGAGGAACTAGAGACCAAATTGTCAATATCCACTGGATAATGGAAGCCAGGGAGTTTCAGAAAAACATCTATTTCTGTTTTACTGACTATTCTAAAGCCTTTGACTGTGTGGATCGTAACAAATTGTGGCACGTTCTTGGTGGTATGGGGATACCAAGTCATCTTGTCTGCCTCCTGAGGAATTTGTATAACGACCAAGTAGCAATGGTAAGAACAGAGCACGGAACAACGGACTGGTTTAAGATTGGGAAAGGTGTATGGCAGGCTTGTATACTCTCACCCTACCTATTCAACCTGTACACAGAACACATCATGTGACGTGCTGGGCTTGATGATGATGAATGCAAGGCTGGAGTTAAAATCGCTGAAAGAAACATTAACAATCTCAGATATGCAGATTATACCACTTTGATGGCTGGAAGTGAGGAGGAGCTGAGGAGCCTTATGACGAAGGTGAAAGAAGAAAGTGCAAAAGCTGGGTTGCAGTTAAACCTCAAAAAAACCAAGATTATGGCAACCAGCTTGATTGATAACTGGCAAATAGAGGGAGAAAACGTGGAGGCAGTGACAGACTTTGTATTTCTAGGCACAAAGATTACTGCAGACGCTGACTGCAGCCAGAAGACGTCTACTTCTTGGGAGGAAAGCAATGACAAATCTTCATAAAATAGTTAAGAGCAGAGACATCACACTGACAACAAAGATCCGCATAGTTAAAGCAATGGTATTCCCCTTAATAACCTATGGCTGTGAGAGCTGGACTATAAGGAAGGCTGAGTGAAAGAAGATAGATGCTTTTGAACTGTGGTGTTGGAGGAAAATTCTGAGAGCGCCTTGGACTGCAAGAAGATCAAACCAGTCCATACTCCAGGAAATAAAGCCAGACTGCTCACTTGAGGGAATGATATTAAAAGCAAAACTGAAGTACTTTGGCCACATAATGAGAAGACAGGATACCCTGGAGAAGATGCTGATGCTGGGGAAAGTGGAAGGCAAAAGGAAAAGGGGCCGACCAAGGGCAAGATGGATGGATGATATTCTGGAGGTGACGGACTCAACCATTGGGGAGCTGGGGATGGTGACGGCCGACAGAGGGCTCTGGCGTGGACTGGTCCATGAAGTCACGAAGAGTCGGAAACGACTGAACGAATAAACAACAACAAGAGACAACTCCAAAAATGTCAAAGAACATCAATGAACAAACAGCAACTATGACTTATTTGGGTTCAACTCCAGCCTCTTTTGACCCATCGAGATGCTCACAGCCACTGTGATCCATGCATTGGGTCAAGACACTGACAGCCTCTCCTGTGTAGGAGAGTTATGGAAACAGATATTGAAATGATTCCAGGAATGCTACTTTATTGCTACCGAGTATAAAACAGAAACTTGAAACCTGTCAGAGTTTCTTTGCCCCAACTTATACAAACAGGATCAAGGTGGGGTTATTCTGAGTTCTTTGTCACACTTTCCACTTTTTCGGGCCTGATCGATCCTTGATCGATGGCTGAACAGCTGAGCTTGGAGCGCCCGCTGGAAGGAGCGATTCCGAGTCACACACTGCTCCATCCGGCCCCAGCAGCTCCGGGAAGGATGGTTAGATGAGCCCACTGCAGGCGACCCCCTGCCTGCCCACCCGCCTGCCTCTCAGCCGCCCGCCCGCCAGCGCGGCGTCTTACCTTCTCCGATGAAGTGCGGTGGAAGCCGGGCAGGCGCTGGCGAGGCACTCCTCGTGCAGCGCTCCCGCCGGCGGCTCCTCTCCTGCTTCTGCCCCGTCCCCGCCGCCCGCGCTGGGTCGCGCCGGGAGCCCATCCGTTGGGCCGGAGCTGTCGGCAGGCTCCCTCGGCTCGGCCCCCGCTCTGCTCTTGCGAGCCGCGCGTCAGACCGCCGCCATCTTCCGCTTGTAGGTGATGGGAGGAAGCGGCGGGCCAGGCCACGGAGGCGGAGAGCGCCACCTGTCTGCCCGCCCAGTCCCACCTCTGCCTAGCTGGGGCCGCCGCCAAGGGGAAAGGGCAGACGCAGACGGTGCGGGGGCCATGCGAGGCGGGCAGCGGAGCCGCCTCCCCGTCCCTTTCTCGGCTTTCAGGCCGATGGCACTTCTCGGGAAGGAAAAGCCATGTCTCTGGCCGCCGCACTTTGTGGTCCCTGCACCCCCACCCCCCCAGCGTGGCAGCCTAGTCAAGTTCCTGCACCCTCCCCCCCAGTTGCAGCCCTAACGGGCTGCTAGCTTACCTGGCTTCTGCAGCAAGAGCTGA
The DNA here is from genome assembly GCA_023362775.1 of Charina bottae. Classification (NCBI taxonomy): domain Eukaryota; kingdom Metazoa; phylum Chordata; class Lepidosauria; order Squamata; family Charinaidae; genus Charina; species Charina bottae. The sequence goes on from JALMGJ010000008.1 coordinate 26,956,771, forward strand.
AGAGCTGGGTTCAGAGCAGGGACCTGTCGGCGTGGCAAGGGATGGGCGGGGCTGCACGTGGTGCATGTCCTCCTCTTCCGGGTTCCCCTGTGACACACCTGGGCCCTTGCCGCGACACAGAAATGTGTCGCGACACACAGTTTGGAAAGCTCTGATCTACAATTACATACAATACAATACATACAATACAATACAAGACTGGGGGGCCAGGGGGCGGGATTTGGAGCCGGCAGCCAATCACGTGGGGTGGGGTTTGGAGCCGGGAGCCAATCACGTGGGCTGGGGGGCGGGGTTTGGAGCCGGCAGCCAATCACGTGGGCCGGGGGCGGGGTTTGGAGCCGGCAGCCAATCATGTGGGCCAGGGGCGGGGTTTGGAGCCGGCAGCCAATCACGTGGGCCGGGGGCGGGGTTTGGAGACGGCAGCCAATCACGTGGGCCGGGGGCGGGGTTTGGAGACGGCAGCCAATCACGTGGGCCGGGGGCGGGGTTTGGAGACGGCAGCCAATCACGTGGGCCGGGGGGCGGGGACTTCTCATTAGTGTGTCACGAAATTATGCATGGCTAAAAGGCGTGTCACCAACATAAAAAGTTTGGAAAGCCCTGCATTAAGGAGTTTTATTTAGATATTTAATATTCTAGATACCAACCAAAGTTCTACAGTTTTCCCCACCTGGTAACAAAGATTTTATCTATCATATTGTGCCATCCTATGTCTTTACACTAAAGCTTCATAAAACTGGTTTGCAATTTGGGAGGTTGTCAGACTGGTCTACATTTGTGCAGTACATTCAGACATTTGTTCGTGTTCAGTTTTTTTAATGATACAGATTGTCCATAGCTGCTGAATAGGAGCCAGTTGTGTCTGTTACACAGAAATGCTTGATAAAAAACACATTAACAGTATCTTTTGGCACTTGATTCAATTAGGAAATGTCTCTAATTTGCACTGTTTATTCCCAGTTCAGATCTTCCATTAAGCTTCTTTTGAGTAGCTCAGTATAGTTTATCCCCCAAACTGAAATACATTTTGAATGCCAGATTAAATGGAAAATAAACTGTTTCTCATTAATACATATCATGAAGCGTGTGTTGGCTTTTTTTCTTTTTCTTTTTTGAAAGTCCACTGTAATCTTAATTCTGCAGAGATCTGAATTTATTCACAGTTGTGATCCATTACAAATGTCACTGTAGGGTGACATGACTTAAAACTACCTGTATATAATTCTACCCTATTGCAAGTTCATTGTTTAGGCACAAACTCCTTTCTCAGTCTTGTTGACTTTCTTGCTTATTAAAGATAGTAAGATGAGGATAGTCTTAGAAGATTAGGAGCTGCTGCAAATACAATGTTGGAATTGCATATTTGAAACCTATAGAATATAGAGTGCTAGTGAGTTGCTAACAGTGAGTATAAACTAGGGGTGGGCCCCCATGTGTGGCAAACCTGTGCGTATAGCCTTATAGCCTTGTCCAAAAATATGACAAAATTTCAAAAGAGTGATTTCCTATCATTTTCAGTTGGAGGTGTAGTAAAATAAGCTTAACATATTTGAACAAAAGACAATCTGCTCCCACACAAAATAAAAATTCAAGCCTGCACACTTGGGTGCCATGATCCCATGATGAACTGATCATGATTCATGATCAGTGATCCATGATAATTGAATATGGGGATGTAATAGTCATTGGATTACATGGGACCCGCCCAGAGTCCCTTGCATGGGAGATGGGCGGGGAATAAATTTGAATAATAAATAAATAAATAAATTATTTTTTAAAGAAAATGGCATCTATTGTTTGATTCCTAGGGAAAAAATATTGATTGTTGTTTCTGTATCACAAATGTAATACAGGAGAGAGACCTTTTGATACATTAGGTGTTCATGGAAAAACTCCTAAAAATATTCTTGTTTTGAAGTTTAGAGTTTAATAAAGTATAAGAAATAAAGGAAAGAAATAGGTAAGAACAGAAATATAAAATTGAGCTAGACCTAAATGTGTTTTGAGATATTTCTGACAGAGAAGCAGGGCAAGCAAGGTATATAAAACCAAGAAATATTATTGAAAATTACTTTGAGGTCTTGCTTGAAGAATGTTCTCACAAGGAAAATACAGCTGATACCCATGTTGTTGTCCTTTTGTCACTGGATTTATCTTCATTTATCTTCTCCCAAGTACTTTATATTTATTTATTTTTTTCTAATTTTTAAAGAAGCATACAATCCTTTGCTATTTATTAATCTATTTTATTGTTTTTACTGTTTTTGTTTTAAATAATTATTTTGCAGCTGTCTCAGAGAACTACAATTAGTGGGCAAGTAGTAAAGTCTCCATTGAACGGAGCTTCACTTCTAGGGACTGTATGGAACATCCATGTTGCTTTCTGAGCAACAATATGAAAATGGTGTTCCATTGCCTTTTTGAAGGACGTGCTTTCTATTTCCCACTCTAGTTTATATCCCCAGCATTTTCTTTTTGATTTTCCATCCAAGTTTTAACCCAAGGTCTAATAACCCAACTTGGCATTTTTGATATCTGCTAAGATTGGCCACGTGCTGTGGATTAGAAATATAATAAGTATTTATAATTTATATTTATAAGTTAATAATATCAATGTTGTAATAAGTAATAAATAGAAACAGCCAAGGAATGGCATGATCAATCATAATTTGAATATAGAAAAGCAATAATGAAATGAGATCTGTACTTATTTAACATTCTTTTTTTAAAAAAATTGTCAGGTTCAAAGTCAGTTTCGAGAAAGATCTAGAAAATTTTAAATATTACCAAGGACAGTGCATAAAAAACAAAGCCAGCAACACTCATTAAAAACTAAGCACATATAAAGCAGCAAAGAAAAAGAACAAGTTGCCAAAAGCATTATGAAATAGGAAGTCTCATCTTGGGTGGAGAACTCACCTAGGGCAACATTTCAGAGTTCTGGGACTGCATCAGAGTGAGATGGGATGGTTGAGTTGTTAAATTTTTGAATGTGCCATACAGAAGAAGAGACTTCCTGTCACTCCACCACCATTGGAGCTGCAGGAGTAGGCAACCTAATGCTCTCCTGAAGTTTTGGACTCCAGATCCTATGCGCCCAAGCCATGGAAATTGTCCAGAATTCTGGAAGGCATCAGGTTCCATATACCTTTTGTAAGGCCTTTAAGCTCAAAACTATCATCCTGAATTGGAATGAGAAATTAATTGGTAGCACAGATTTTTCAAAATGGGTGAAACATGACGTATTTTGCACTAAATCCTGCAATTATAGAATTCTGGGATAATTTCTGGGAATTGCAGTGATCATTTCAACTCTGAACCCAGCTAATTCCAAGGTTATGCTTGAACAGTGAGAACTGTGAGAAGACTGTTGTTCTTTATTTGCTAAGCATAGTTTAGAATTCAGACAAGCAAATTAGCCCCCCAATACATTTGGCTCCCATTTTGTTCCATCTTGAGCCATATCCAACTGAAGTCAGCATTTGGCTTATATTTAAAATGGATCAACTGAAAATGACTAAGACATAGATGTAGCAGACTGAATGAAAGAGTAAGTAAAAACATTTATTTTTACTGTTTGATTAATCACTCTTGCTTTCGAGTACTTAGAACTGTGTGTGTGTTGCATTTGTACTCTTTGAGGCCGCATGTTTTTAATTTGCTTTAATAAAAATCTAGGTAAATAGGGGCGTGGTGGCTCAGCGGGTAAGACGCCAGGCTTGTCGATTGGAAGATTGCAAGTTCGGAGGTTCGAATCCCTAGCCCTGCGTGCGGAGTGAGCTCCCGCATTAGCTCCATCTCTTGCCATCCTAGCAATTCGAAAGCATGCAAATGCAAGTAGATTAATAGGTACCACTTTGGTGGGTAGGTAACAGCGTTCCGCACGTGTCATGCCGGCCACATGACCATGGAAGCGTCTTCGGACAATGCTGGCTCTTCGGCTAACAAACGGAGATGAGCACCGGCCCCTAGAGTCGGACACGACTGCACAAATGTGCGGGGGGAACCTTTACCTTTACCTTTAGGTAAATAGTGTATCTCACAGCTACATGGGTGTTTGATTTTGTTTTTCTCTCTTGTGTGTCCATTTGACACTTTGTGAAGTGTCATGCTTTTGACTGAATGCAAATATTTTATTTTCCAGGAAAAGAAGTGGCCTTAATTAATTTTAGGCTGTAAAATAAATAAATGGGCAGTATCCTATGAACAAATAATGCATTTTGTTTTCTGAGGAAGAATGTTTATGGAAGTAGAATATCCACATAGAAGAAGGTAGATATCGGCAGGCTTGGGGAAGAAGGAAACTGCCCAAAATTTACAGAAACATAACAGAACTTGTTTTAAAGGAATCACAGGGCACAGAATGTTTTTGGAAGCATAGAATATGAAGCAGGGTGGAGGGAGGAAGCATAACATAGAAAAGAGTATCTTCAGCAAGGCATGGCAAGGCTGACCAGAAACTGAATCAGATCACGTCACACTGCCATTTTGTGGCAGATTTCACTTGTGTATAGTATTTTTGAACGTGCATGAATGTGCAGAGTAAAATGCTTTCCGCAGGATTTCCAAACCTTTTTTATGTTGTGAGCACGTTTGACACAGTAAGAGCAAATTGTAAAACGTTCTCCCCCCCTCTCCTCCACTGCTGTGCAATGACATGTTTCCAGAGTGGCATGGCCACGGCCCTCCCAGCCCTGCAGTAAAAACCCAATGACTGCCACCGCTAGTGTGATCCTTCATGATATGCCCACCCTGATCTTCTCAGCACCTCCCTGTTGATCCCCCTGCTAGCCTGCCCACCCTCCAGTTTCTCCAGTGCCTTCCCAGAAACATCAGTAAAATCATTCCATTGTATCTAAAACCCATTAAAGGGGTGTGCCTTCAGTGAAGCTTTTACTATAAAGCACTGAGCTGCAGCTGCTCATCATTTTTAATGTCTAAGTAGGCCATTAAGATTTATATGAAAATCAAGGGCTTTCTGTGAATAAAGAGGATTATTTAAATTGCTGTTTTGCTTTGAAGAATGCCAGCTTTGTTTAAAGTTGAAATCTAAAAAAGCCAAAAGTTAAAGTGGGTAGGGAAACTGGTTGGCACCTGTGAGTGCCATGTTGGAGGTCCAGACCATAGCACCTATAGCAGTGTTTCTCAAACTTGGCAACTTTAAGATGTCTGGACTTCAACTCCCAGAATTCCCCTCCAGCGTCTGGGGTAACATCTTAAAGTTGCCAAGTTTGAGAAATACTGGTCTACAGCTTTGGAAGATGCTCTTTTGGATCACAGTATTACTTTAAACACACATAAAGTTCCATTGAAACGGATTGCATATTCATTTTAAAAGCTTTCTTCTTTTTATTTTAGCCATGAAGATTTTGAATTCATTTCAGGAACCCGTATGCGCAAACTGGCTCGAGAAGGTCAAAATCCTCCTGAAGGTTTCATGGCTCCTAAAGCGTGGACTGTGCTGACAGAGTATTACCAATCCTTGGAAAAAGTTTAAGCTGCTCTTATTAATTGCAGATCAACCTTTGACACTTGATTTATTAACAAGACAGGGGACCACCCAGTTATGCTGCTTTGTTGCAGCTTCTGTCAAAAAACTTTTCCCTTAAGAAATAACTTCCTTAATCTAGAATCATTCTCTGCTTTTCTTAAGTGTTTTGTTACATATTGCTAACAAACTGTTTTTTAATGCCTTCTCTTTTATTACAGTTAAAATTCTTACAGTAGGATTTGAAAAAAAATCCTTTATTTTTAACATTATGTTTACCCCGCTATTTGCCCTGCACTTCTCTGTGCTGCTGCAACTTTGCTTTTTCCTTTCACTTTATGTAATGTAGTTCAAATGTTGTGTTTTATAGTTTAAAGAATAGCTATGACAGTCTGATTATATGAGCTAGAAATAGGTGCTAAATTTAATCAACATAAAATAGATTTTAAGGTACTACGCTTATACTTTTCTGTCTGGTCTTTGAAGTTCTTATATGGAATCTCCAAAGTAGCCCTGGATTGGAAATTAAACATTCTTTGATGGATGTGTGATTTTTGTTTTTGCCTAGTTTTTTCGTAGTCATGTGAAAAATTATGGGAAATGCAACAGGACAGTCTGATTATATGGATCACCAATTATGTTTCATAGGTTTCTTGTGGTTGTAACACCATTACTGTCTTTTCAAACTTTTGTTTAATTTTTTTTCCTGTTCAATATAGTAATCTTTTAAAATTACTATGGTTGATATGATTATCATTCAAGCTCTAGTCTCATTGAGCTCAGTGGGATTGGATCCTAATTAAACACAAAGGATTGCCCTTCTAGAGAGGAGACAGCTTTGGCAAAAAAATGTATGTCTGCTTCAAAAATACCTCCTTTGATCCTTTGTCATTTCAGTATTTTGGGGCCGCAAGTTAACCAAATTAACATAGAACAGCCTTGTTATTGTAGAAGCTGTACATGTGAATTTTGACTTCTGGCTAGGTACCATCTCTGCTTAGCTTAGATACTATACACCAGAGCTTTCCAAACTGTGTGTCGCAACACAAAAGTGTGTCGCCACACAGTCTGGTGTGTCGCCACACAACCCGGAAGCGCTGATCATCATCAGCGCTTCCAGGTTTTCCCGCAGCGACACACCAACGGCAGCGCGCAAAAACCGAAAGCGGCAGCAGCGCTTCCAGGTTTTTGCGCACTGCCGCAACGGCGGCACTTTCGTGTTTTCCCGCGGCGACACACCAACAGCGGTTGGTGTGTCGCCACAGGAAAACTTTGGAAAGCCCTGATATAGACAACCAACATAGAACTAGCTAGATGAATGATTTGATTCTATAAAAGGGAGCTTGCAAATACTCTAAACCTTAATTTAGATTCTCTGAGCTTGTTTGCCAAGTATATTGCAGTAATAGGTGAAGTAAAAACAAAGTAAATATCAAGAGCAAACAGGCATCAAGAATTTTTCTCCATCTATTATTTCACACACATACACAGAATGCTAAGGATTTTTTTTAATCCATCCACTTAAACTACGGACAAAAATGGCCATAATGTTAGTACAACATTGAGGAAAAAGGTCATAGTTAAAATTAGGCAGTCATCCTGATGGGTAAGTCAACATGAAAAAGAATGTACTCGTTTGTGAAAAGATCATAGTATTGTGGTTAAGAATATGCATTGCAAGTCGTGCAGTTGAATCATCATGGGTGGCAATATCTGACCACAAATGTAAATTTGATCTAGGGATATGCCACCACCCAGCTGATCAAAATATTGAGGACAATCTTGAGTTATTAAAAAAAAAGGAAGGAATGCAAAGAAGATACTATAATGGGAGATTTCAGTTACCTTCACATAAACGTTACGTTCCTGCTCAAGACATGAAAAAGAAATCAAGTTTTATATGTGTGTGTGTGTATAAGATTGTTACTATTATATATTTTGATTGTATCAGGCCTTAGGGCTGTAAAAAACTTGTTGTTGTTGTTGCTCAAGACATGAAAAAGAAATCAAGTTTTTATATACCTTAAGTGACTGTGCCTGAGTTTCTTGAAAGCAACCGAGATGAGGCAACCTAAATTTAATTCTAAGTAGTGGCTAATGATCTGATGCGAGGTGTAACTGTTGTGGAATCAAAGGAAACAGTGATCGTAATGAGATTACATTTAGCATACATGCAACTAGAAAACTCCTGACAGTGTCCAACACAGTAATCTTTGACTACAAAAGGAAACATTTCTAAACAATGAGGGACTGGAAAAAAAAGAAAGAAAAATCAAGAATGCCAAGTCTTTTCATAGTGTCTGGAGGTTATTTAAAACCATAATAATAGATGCTCAACTTGGATGTATTCCAAGAAAGTTCAGCCAAATCCAGGAATAGGACAACTTGAGCCAGTTTGGTCTAGTGGTTAAGGTGCTGGGCTAGAAACCAGGAGTCTGTGAGTTCTAGTCCCACCTTAGGCATGAAAGCCGGCTGGGTGACCTTGGGCCAGTCACTCTCTCTCAGCCCAACTCACCTCACAGGGTGGTTGTTGTGGGGAAAATAGGAGGAGGAAGGAGTATTAGCTATGTTCGCTGCCTTGAGTTATTTATAAAAATAATAAAGGGATAAAAAACAAAAAAACCTTGGCTTTCTAGTATTGTCCAGGAAAATATAAAAGTTAAGCTCCTTTAAGGAAAAAGCAAGCCTGTTCTGAGCAGAACACAAACTCTAGCATAAAAAGTGGGAGGGAGGGCGGGCAGAGCGAGAGAGCTAAATAATAATATCATCTTTAAATATGAAGATGAAAACCACCCATGAATGTAGTTGGGCTGTTGGAATTGAAGGGATCCTCAAGGACTATAGGGAGGTTGCAGAGAAATTGAATAGTGCTCTGTATCTGTCTTTACTACAGAAGAACTAGGATGGATATCTGAGTCTTAATTGGCTTTTCCAGCAAGGGACCTGGAATAACTGAAGCAAATTGTAACAAGATTGTGAGAGACTACAGTATGCTGTAACTATTCACTGGGTCCTAATGCTATCTGCTGGAAAGTTCTTTAAAAACCAAAATGTAAAATGAGTAATTTGTCACTCAAACCGGCTCAGTGCCCAAGGACTAGAGGATAGCCAGTGTGACACTAATTTTTAAAAAGGGACCCAGGAGATCTAGGAAATGATAGACCAGTCAGCTTAATATATGTTCCAGGTAAGTTGGTAAGAACACTAATCAAAGAAAGAATAACTAGGTACAGTTCTTCCAAGGTAAATCCCGCCTCACCAACCTCTTGGAGTTTTTTTTGAGTGTCAACAGATATTGGATGGTGGTGACAGTTGACATTCTGCACCTGGATTTTTAAAAAGATTTTATTTTATTTTATTAAATTTATACACCACCCATCTCACCATAAAAGCGACTCTGGGTGGCTTACAAATTGAAAATCATAAAAACCATTATAAAAATACAAGTAGTACAAGCCTTTAACAAACCTCATTAAAGGTTCCTTAGTAAACCTAGTGGCCATGGGATAAGAGGATCTGTCTCTTTATGGATTGTTATCTGGTTAAAAATCAAAGTAGGAACAATGGGCAGTTTTCTCAGTGGAAGGAAATAAGACAAATGCCTCAATCTGTTCAAGTACTTTTTTATTAGATATCTTGATTTAGTAATCAAGATTCAGAAGTATGCAGTGACGTGGCCAAGTTTGCAGATGATTCTAAACTGGTCAGGGTGATAAAGTCTTGCACTGCCATAGGTGACTGAAATATTTACTGGTCCTGTGCCCCCCCCCCCCCCCGCCCAAGCACTTTGGCCTCTTTATTGCTTTCCTCCCAGGCACGCTTGCCAGCCTGCAGCAACTCTCATTTTTTGTCTTGCCCACTTCCGTAGACTCAGTGGTTTCCCACTTCCCACGCAGTCAGAGAGAAGGAATAATAGGTGGACCAGTTAAGGCCAGCATTGTTTAGGGTCTTTCCTGGTATTCGCTAGCCATGCTCCACCACTAGTGTCCATGTTCCTGCTGCAAAGCCAAGGTGAAGAAGCTGCTGCATTCTCCATAGTGCTCTCCCAGCACAGCTCTTTATCAGTTGATGCCCAAGAGGCCGGTCCACATGATAGTTGCCAGCACAGCATTGGCATTTCTGCTTCCTGCTGTGAAGTTAATGTTCCCTCCCCGCTCCACCAACATATGCTGTACCAAAGGGGATGTATTGGTTTCTGACCTCATGTTTCTATATGAAGGGGGTGAGACTGGGCTCCAGGGTGCCTCATGGTTGCACTGGGATTTGATGCCAGTTTCTTCTCCCTGCCACATTGCCAAACCTGAACAGAGCCTCAGAGTTCTCTTGCCAGGTGCCAAATGTCCCAGCCACTCAGTCAAAAAGTCTAGGTTCTCACAGAGCTGTATTTATTGAAAGGAAAAAGGAAGTTTGCTCACAGAATCTTGGAAACTGGATATGCATATTGTAGTACCCCATTTATCAGTAAGCTTTTTTGGGGTGGGGATTCTCTCATTCTCTTGCCAACTGCCTCTTGAAGCAGTGGGGAGGTTGTTACTTGTTTCCATGATATGGGACAAATGGGGTGATGTTGTGTCCCTGTTATAGTTTGCAAACCATCATCCTCTTTCCCAGGCTGTTAATTCAGGCCTGGAGATACAGGCTACCTGGGCAGACTCCACAGAAGGCTCCTCACCTCTGCTAGCCTGTTGATGCACCTGCAAAATGTTCACCAGTCCTCCTATATTAGGTCAGATGCTGGACCCAGTTCTGAAGCTACCCTGGATTTGCCTAGGCAAAGTTGGTCAAATGAATGGCTGCTACACCAGAGAGAAGAGGCTTCTGGGTACAGGTAAGCACCACAAAGCTACCTTCAGGAACAGGAAGTGGAGGCTGCCTGTTCATGCCCTCCCCCCAAATAAAACTGTCAGACCTCACTTTGACAGGCTTGCATTGTCCTGGCAATCAGCAGGAGCCCTGCCAGAGAGCAGCCTGACAGTTTTATCCATGGGTTTGGCCACCCAAATTCATTTATTTTGGGCATCATGACACCATAACATTGGAGAACCATGCCCTAATGGACTAATTTTCAGATAAAACGTTCTCATAAGTCTTAACATACACACTGTTTCTGGTTCCAAGTGAGCTGAATTCTCCCCTCCATAATCACGAGCAGAAGGCTTCTGCATTTACTCTAAGCCTACCCTAACCTTGGAACTTTTATTCCTCATTAGCAGAAATCATTCTGAGTCATAAAGCGTGTTTGTTCTGGTGAAAAAAAAAATTAAACTGTCAGTTTTGAAGAACCCTAAAATCAGTGAAGCACGGGCCAGTGAAGTGTATGGATGAAATTTATTACATTTCATAAAATTTACTAAAATTTGAGGTAAGGAGTTGAGTAGGTCCATCAATGAGATATCTGTCCTAGATGGTGCTTCCTTCTTTAACATACTTCTTTAACCCACTTATCAATTATTCCTCTGAATAAAAAAAAATCAAAGCAAATGGTTAGGGATAGGCCACTTTGCAAGATGGCACCTCCAAGCAATTCATTTTTAAAGCTATATACACTCAAAATCTGAAGTCCTGAACTGAGATATAGACATTTCTTCTGTTAATGAAGACTAAGGAAACTGGTTTGGGTCTGGGACTCTGAAATCTTACAGCCTGGATTGCTCAATAAGAACAGACATGGAATTATTGTATAAGGCTATTAAAACAAAAGTCCAGAGTCGGTCCAAAGGATTTGGGTTGCAAATACTGTAGTATCTTCAATTAAAAACAGTAAAAAGAAACAGTGATGGATGTTTCTGTGGCTTCAGTTTTGTCATCTCTGTAAATGCATGTTTTCATAGCCAGAAATCTCTCCAGAAAAATACCTTATTTTGCCACTTTGTCATCAAAATGGCATAATTCCCTTCTCCTGATAGCCTGAAAACAATTTTACTGTTTTCTGTGCCTCCATTACAGTGGTGCATCTGGAAGATTTGCCTCTTAGGACTAAGTGATGCAAATTGCAGAACATAAAATAGAAGTGGCAAAACCAAAAACAGAGATAGCTGCTCATTGCTAATCTCATTATTTTGAAAAACATTGCCTAAATTTTGTGAATTTATTTATCTTCATTTATATTACAACCTGAAGCCCTTTTTCTAGGGTTTACAGCCTACTCAGAGCAGCTAATTAAAAACTAATGCGAAGTAGTATCAGCTGCAGAAAGACCAATTCCAAAAAAAGGATTGAATAGCAAAATCAAGCACAGTTTTTCAAAAGAATTACATAATGTAAAATTTATTTATTCTGTGGAACCAATACTTTCCTAAATAAGGTCTGACCAGTAAAAGTCCTTCAAAAATAGATGACCCCCACAAGTTAGGTTGGACTCTTGTTATTAACCAAGCCCTAATTTCAAGCATCTTGAAAACAAAAGGCAATTATTGGACACCAGCATGGATCTGTCAATAAGAAATCTTGCCAACTCTTAATTGAGAGTGATCATCAATGGTTCCTCATCAAATTGGACTGAGATACCTTGTAGGATGCCATAAGGTTCAGTCCTGGGAACTGTAATCTTATTTTTAAAAAAAATAATAATGGTTTTGAGACAGAGGTGGCAAATATGTAAATGTTACAAAATCAAATGGTATAATTAATCCTCTAGAAGACAGAAATAAAATTCAAAACCATCTTATGGGTTAGAGAAAGGAGCTGGAAAGAACAAAATAAATTTAATAAGACAGATGAAAAGTTTTTCACTTAAGAAAGAGAAATCCAAAGCACAGGGACTGAATGGGAATTCCTAGGCTTGATGGTATGAACAAGATCTTTGAATAATACTTGAGTACAAAATCAATATAAACGATTGGTGTGATGTGGCTGCAAAAAAGGCGAATGGAATTTTATGTTGCCCTAATGGAAGTATCATTCCAGCTTGAGTATTGTATTTAATCAGATAGTGTGTTAAAATTTAAACCTTTAAACTTGAACGGAGAAGAGTAATGGGATGATCAGAGGATAGAATTAAATACTATTAGAGACACTGAAGGAACTGGGAATATTTAGCCTTAAGATAACATTAAAAGCAGGAGAGGGAATGTGATAGCAGCCAGGAGTGTCCTCAGGGGGGTCATAAAAGTCAAGGTGGCAGGTGCAGCCAGGAGCTTGAAGCACCACTCCTTTTTTATATGTGTTGCATGTATAAAAGAGTTGGGGCTTCAAGCCTGCAATTGGGGGGCACCATCTTGACTTTTTGGACATTCTCATCAGCGGACACCCCTGGTGGCAATCTTCAAATGCCTGAAAGAATGTGACACAAAAGAAGATCAAGATTGGTTCAGAATGCAAGAAACAGAATGATGGATTTATACATGGAAATGAAACCGATGGAATACTAATTCATTGACTGCAGTCTTATAATTGTACATATTCAATCCTTAAAGGAAATAAATTAAGATTAAAACTGAATTTAAAGTACTGATGAAATATTAGAAAATAGTGTTACAATAGTAAAAGCTCTTCAACAGTGGAACCAGTTACCCAGAGCTATGATTAATTCCCCCTCACTAAATCTGTTCAAGCAGATGCTAGATAGCCATCTGGAATGGGGTGTTGGAATCAATGGCCTAAATGACCCTCTCCAGTTCTAGGATTCTATTATTTTATATGCAGATTTTTGTGTAAACAAATATGGGGATGTCTGGGGCAACCATAGCAGTTCGATTAAATAGTTTTCTCATATTTATGTAACTTATTGATTGAATATGTTCCATCAAGTTGGTGTTGACTCTTAGTGACCACAAGGATGTATAGTACCTTCTCCAGGATGATTCAGCCCTAGCCTGGCCCTTTAGATCTCCCAAAGGTGCACCCATCGCCACAGTAATTGAGTCCATCCATCTTGCTGCTGGTCATCCTCTTTCCTTCCCTCCCACCTTTCCTAGCATTATGGACTTCTCAAGAGAATAATTTATTTATACTGAAGATAATACAAGCATGCATTAGTAAAGGAAGTTCCTAATAGGAACAAGGTGTGCACAATATGTATTAAAGATGCATAACTAGAAACCTCTAGGCAAAAACTGGCTCCCATGTGGCAAAAGAGAAGGATAAAAGAATGCCATTGTTGGCAGTAAAGCTGCAGTCTTTTGGAGAGGGGTCTTTGCTGAACACTTCCAACCCTTAACTGGGAAGCCCTTTGGTGAAACTGCTGATCAACAAAAGGGATTTCAGCAGGAAAGTCCTCTGGCATTCCATGGAAAATGCTGCTTTTTCCATCTCTGTTACTGCAGTGGAATAGAGAGGGAGGAGTTTGTGAGCCAAGTTCATTCCTATAAAGTCCCAACTGTTTGACCTACAAACGTTGTATTTGTATGGCTTGAAATCTGCCCAGAAGGAAGGTGTGTGCAGCAGAGGGGAACCAATTCCCCTGCAACCCAGCATCAGGCTTTAAAGTCACATCTGAAACTCCTAAAAGGCAATGAATGTTCCCAAGTTTAAATCACCGAGTCCACCCTATTTCCATAACATTCAAGGAGGCTCAGAAGTAATCAAAGGAATCTTTTTCCAAACTCAGAATTCCTAATGCACAGGACCATTGTGGTAACCATCCACTATGTCTTACCCTACACAAGTGAATAAATTGCAATGGGACTGAAATAAGTACTTGACCCTTGAGCTGAATCTTTTCACTGGGGAAAATTTCATCCTCAATACCCATTTTACAGTACATTATCATTAACGGATTGCTGCATAAGCTGAAACTCTATCTTTGTACTTTTCTTTCTCTAGTGATAGATAGGTTGAAAATGCTTAGTTGTGAACGGTGTCTTTCCCAGATGGCTCTTTAGAGTGTGTGTTCCCCCATCCAATTCCCTTGGTATTTGCTGTTAAAGTGTAATCAAGAAGAATTGTGGTTTCCAGTATAATTAAGATTCATTAGGAAGGATCTGATATACTTCCTTGCAACTTGGATTCAGAGGGAGGCTATGGGACCTGAGATGGGAGAGGTGCCTTTGGAAGATAAATCAAGCATCTGTTTGAATACACACACTCACACACGACTATTATATATGCATGCTGTCCAGTGTGGAGCTGACACTACTGGAGTGTGAAATGTATGTGAAAACATCACAGGTGTATACATGAGATTCATTTTACTTATTTCTAGATAGGTAGGATATTAAGTAATCCTCTGACCGATCACTGCCAGCAGTGATTTATTTATTTATTTTCTATCCCACCTTTATTATTTTTATAAATAACTCAAGGCGGCGAACATACCTAATACTCCTTCCTCCTCCTATTTTCCCCACAACTACCCTGTGAGGTGAGTTGGGCTGAGAGAGAGAGTGATTTTACCCTTCATAGATTGTCTAACCTTTTCTGTGGTTGAACTCATTTTCTCTGGTGAATTATTTAGAAGGAGATCAAAATATATAGAACATATGTTACATGTGCAGACTAAACTAGTGATCAATTAACTCCTGGCTGAAAATAATGACCAAATTATACATAATTAAAGCTTCTGAAGATTCGTTTGATTAGTCAGGTTTAGTCTTGTAATGAAGGGTGACCTTCTTTTGCATGGGGGACTTTTAAGGGGATTGACTAAGCCGGTCCTGCTGATGATTAATTCCTTAGCAGAACATTTTCCCTTTTGAATTTAGTAGGTAAACATAGGTCAACAAAAGTTGAAGTAGATGGTAAAACCAAGTCACTAAATGGTAATGTGTGCAAATAAAGCAAACTGATCATTTCAGCTAAACTGGTTTAGCTCAAGTTAGTTATCTAACACATGAATAATAAGCTAAGTTACCCTGAAATTCAAAACTGAAAATTGAAGGGATGGTTATCTCAGCCCAAGGTTTGCTTTGTTTCATTTTTTTAAGGAGATGCTGTCATAAACATCATATACATTTATCCTAAATCCATACATTGAAAAAAATGCTTCTGTTTGATCACGGGACTGTTTCAGAATCTTTATACAGAATTATTCATAACTGCTATAATTTCCACAGGTCTTTCATTCACTTATTATGAGGCCCTATAGAAATAAAAATTTGATCAGATATTACCATTTGCAGAAGGGTATCATTTTAAGGATAATGGAGAAAGCCAGGGAGTTTCAGAAAAACATCTATTTCTGTTTTATTGACTATTCTAAAGCCTTTGACTGTGTGGATCATAACAAATTGTGGCAAGTTCTTGGAGGTATGGGGATACCAAGTCATCTTGTCTGCCTCCTGAGGAATCTGTATAACGACCAAGTAGCAACGGTAAGAACAGAGCACGGAACAACGGACTGGTTTAAGGTTGGGAAAGGAGTACGGCAGGGTTGTATACTCTCACCCTACCTATTCAACCTGTACGCAGAACACATCATGCGACGTGCTGGACTTGATGAATCCAAGGCTGGAGTTAAAATCGCTGGAAGAAACATTAACAATCTCAGATATGCAGATGATACCACTTTGATGGCTGAAAGCGAGGAGGAGCTGAGGAGCCTTATGACGAAGGTGAAAGAAGAAAGTGCAAAAGCTGGGTTGCAGTTAAACCTCAAAAAAACCAAGATTATGGCAACCAGCTTGACTGATAACTGGCAAATAGAGGGAGAAAAAGTGGAGGCAGTGACAGACTTTGTATTTCTAGGCACAAAGATTACTGCAGACGCTGACTGCAGTCAAGAAATCAGAAGACGTCTACTTCTTGGGAGGAGAGCAATGGCAAATCTTGATAAAATAGTTAAGAGCAGAGACATCACACTGACAACAACGGTCCGCATAGTTAAAGCAATGGTATTCCCCGCAATAACCTATGGCTGTGAGAGCTGGACTATAAGGAAGGCTGAGCGAAAGAAGATAGATGCTTTTGAACTGTGGTGTTGGAGGAAAATTCTGAGAGCGCCTTGGACTGCAAGAAGATCAAACCAGTCCATACTCCAGGAAATAAAGCCAGACTGCTCACTTGAGGGAATGATATTAAAGGCAAAACTGAAGTACTTTGGCCACATAATGAGAAGACACGATACCCTGGAGAAGATGCTGATGCTGGGGAAAGTGGAAGGCAAAAGGAAAAGGGGCCGACCAAGGGCAAGATGGATGGATGATATTCTGGAGGTGACGGACTCGACCGTGGGGGAGCTGGGGATGGTGACGGCCGGCAGGAAGCTCTGGGATGGGCTGGTCCATGAGGTCACGAAGAGTCGGAAGCGACTGAACGAATAAACAACAACAATCATTTTAAGGAACAGTTCTACTATTAGCTTCACCTGCCAGTGAAATTTTGTCTGGGGAAAAATGGCTTAGTTTGGCAATTCAGAAAGTGTGAGTTGGTATGACCTCTTTTCAAACTGGTCTTTCTGATTAAGGATAATTAATACCACACTGTGCTATTTTATGAGTAGCAAAAGTTTTCAATAGCTCCGTATACTCTAGAACAGAGCTACCAGATCTGTGCTGCAAACATTCAGATAACCTCTGGATGGCAGCAAAAAGACACAGGAATCTCTAGCTATTTGTGCCATCTAGTGATCATACAGATTTTTTCAGCCTGGATCTTGTAGCCCTACTTTGAAAGATTGATTGATTATGTGCCATCAGGTTGTTTTCGACTCCTAGCAACCGCATAGATAGACATCCATGATGATCTGTCCCTAACCTAGTCCTTCAGTTCTTCCAACAGTGCACTCATTGCCATTATAACTGAGTCCATCCCCCTTGCTGCTGGTCATCCTCTTCTTCTCTTTCCTTTGCCAGCATTAGAGCCTTTTCCAAAGAGCTACCGTCGGTCTTTGCATAATGTGTCCAAAACTTTGAAAGAACTGCTGTTCTGGTGATGATGGTTAGCTGGCCTTGATTGTCTCTTCCATACTCATGTTTCCTGATTCGTTTCACTCACTCCCCATCTCTTGATGGGTGAGTGAATTTATCCATGCTCTAATACGTATATTATATAGAGGCACATATGTACTGTACAATCCATTACATGTAACCTGACATTTCCACCATTCTCAGATAAAACAGTGCCTCAGATGGAAAAAGCCATGAAACTATGGTCATAAAACTGCATTATAAGCTTTTTAGAAAGAAACGCATCTCTATATTGTCACTCTGGGAAGTGCCATGTTCATTGACAGTGTCACAGTCAGTATTTGTGTGTGCATGCTTGGGAGCAACTCCAAAAGGCTACTTGAAGCAATTTTGAATAAAAGAAAAATAAATTTAGACATTTCTGGACCAGCAATGATGGATTTCATTGACAGCTTTGCATTTGCTGACCCCGGCAAAGGAGCGGCTCTTTGTTTCCTTCTGCCACAAATCTCAGAATTTTGTTTTTCTAAGACTGCCAGAATTTAAGTGATCATTTGGGCTGTTTTCTTCCCCTGCCTTCAATCAACATCATTTTACAATTATGGGGAGCATGGGGGCCGACGCAGAGAACACATATGAAATGGGAAAGTGTCTAATGTTTCTTTTTGATTTAAAAAATCATCTAACTTTAGTTTTCCTGCAAACACAATACACACAGTGCCAAAAGCATAATCAAATGCATATTTTGGCTGATACTTTTAACACTAATAATTGGTTAGCATTTTGTGAATTCTTATGATGGGTGTTCATTTGGGTGAAAAGATATGAAAATAAGTAGAATCCACCAAGGCAAAGTGATAGACATTAGCTTCCAATCATCAGTTATGCTCACACATTAACCTGGAAAGTGTAAAGAGGACATCAGAGGTTCTGCAAGATGCATGTGTGTTGGTCAAAAAAGTCAAGATGGTTGCAACAATGTGAAGCACCCCCTTTTTGTATGTGTCACAGATGTGATCCACGTAAAAAGGGTGGGACTTTGATCAGGTGGTTGTGGCCATTGTCTTGACTTTTTTCTCCCCTCCTGCAGTTGCCTCTGAACCACATAGCAGTTTTATTGCACGATCAGGCTGCCAGATTCTTAAAAGGGCATAAAGATAGATTTCACTTGAAAGCAAATTTGGTAGTAAGTGGAAATTGTCAATGCAAATTACCTAGAAGAAGCCGCAAACAAATTTCATAGGTTTAGAGGAATGTATACTAAAATACACAAAAGTTTGTAGTCTCCCAAAGTCAGAGGGGCAATTCTCAGAATTATTTTAAAATTTGCAATTAACTTGCAGTTTTAATGTGATAGAAGGAGAATACATTAAGGATAATCACATTACTGTTGCTTCCCCTAATCCACCCATCTGTTCCTTAAGCTGAATTCAGAAATGCAAGCCCAGATTGCAGTGGGTTGGCAACAGGGCCAGGCTAGCTAGTGCTTATGTTTATGACCTCCTCCTCCTCCTCCTCCTCCTCCTCCTCCTCCTCCTCCTCCTCCTCCTCCTCCTCCTCCTCCTCCTCCTCCTCCTGACTATGGCCACTGCAAGACGTGATTGGTTGTTCCCTTGCTTCTTAACTAGGCTGACCATATTTCCTTCAGACAAAAACGGGACTTTTGGGATGGCAAAACGGGACAGGTCTTATGCCACCATGCCGGCCTCCAAACCCCGCCCCCCAGTCCACGCAATTGGCTCCCACCTGCAAACCCCGCCCCTGCCCCACACGACTGGCTCCCGCCTGCAAACCCCGCCCCCATCAGTGTGATTGGCTTGGATTTTAATTTTTTCCCCCGATTTTTAAAGGTTTTTTTTTTCTTCTAGCAGTAAATGGTGCAGCAGAGCTGGTGTGTTTGGGGGAGGCCGGAGTACACACACTGTGCACACAGCACCGTCAACGGCCGGGGAACAAGGGGCGGGGATGGAGGGGATGGAGGCCCAGCACTGCCCCATCCCCCTCGGGCTTGGCCGAGGGAGGGAGGAGAGTCGCTGCTGCTGCCACCGCCGCAGAGCAGGAGAAGCAGGAGGAGCCGGCTGCACTCGGCTGCTTCAGCCACACCACTCTGCCCCTTGCTGCCCGCTGAAGCTCCCCAGGGTGGCCAGCTCCTGCTTCTCCTGCTCGGCGGCCCGACAACTCTCCTCCCTTGGCCAAGCCCGATCAGATGCACATACACACACTCACAGGACAGACTGCCCTCGGCAGGAGCCGGCCACGCTGGGAGGCTTCAGCCACACCACTCCGCCCCTCGCCGCCTGCTGAAGCCCTCCAGCGCAGCCAGGTCCTGCTGAGGGCAGTCTGTCCTGTGAGTGTGTGTGCGCGCGCGCATTTGATCGGGCTTGGCCGAGGGAGGAGAGTTGTCGGGCCGCCGAGCAGGAGAAACAGGAGCGGCCACCCTGGGGAGCTTCAGCGGGCAGCAAGGGGCGGAGTGGTGTGGCTGAAGCAGCCAAGCGCAGCCGGCTTCTCCTGCTCGGCGGCCCGACAACTCTCCTCCCTTGGCCAAGCCCGATCAGATGCAAACACACACACACACACACATGCACACACCCCACACCCTCTTTCTCCAGCCTCCCGATGACCAAATGCACCCACACCTGTTGCAGGGAGGCTGGAGAAAGAGGGTGTGGGGTGCGTGCGTGCGTGCGTGCGTGTGTGTGTGCGATTACGCTGAGCAAGTAACTGGCCTCACCACTGCTGGGCAGACAATCTCAGGATCAGGTAAGGAGGCAGGAACCTGGACTGTGGTGCTGCTTCTGCTGCTGGGCTCGCACGTGGCAAGTGGGCTTCCAGTTGCCGCGCTGATAGGGCCTCTTCCGGGCTGCCTCCAATGGCAAGTCCGGCTCCAGTCCTCCTTCCTGTCTTCCTGTCCTCCTTCCCGCCGGGTTTAAAAAAGGGACAAAATTGAGATTTTGATCAAAACGACGGGACGGTTGAAAAATGCTAAAATAACGGGACTGTCCCGTTCAAAACGGGACGTATGGTCACCCTATTCTTAACCATTCCGTCCATGCATGGAAGGCAAGCCTTGCTGGCTGGGTCCTGTATAGACTGGACTAGTAGGACTGTCTTTTCCTTTTAGAAATTCCTTTTAGGAATTGTGACCCCTTCACTAGTCCTTGTACTATTCCTTTGCTTTTCCAGATTTTCCATATACTGTATGGATGTCTTCATGCACACCTTGCCCACAATATCTCCTTTGCCACCAACGCAGATCCTTTCAATTTTTTCTTTGTTTCCTTACAATACCATTGTAATTCTGATGCTACAATAATCAAAGCAATAGGAAATAAGTTGTACAGTTCCTCTGTAAGCCCATGGAAACTTTGTAGCACGGAAGAACTGATAATTTGGCTTCATAGAAACAATGCAGCAACATTCATACATTGCAGCTTAAAATCGTTTTAAAAATTAAGAAAGGGAAGGGAAGCTTTGGAATACTGTGGGCAGGATGGGTAGGAAAACAAAGGAGAATGTGTTTCAGCCAGCCTGGCAGAAATAGAAAGGGTTGAATGGAGCGTGAGCTTCTAGGCTTGAGGATAGTTCATTGACCTAACAGGCCAATTGCAAGATCATTAAAAAAAAAACACCCCAAGAACATGTGACTAGCAGAGAACATGGCCACCTAGCAGCCCAGGACAAAATCCAGGTCCACACAGGACGGTGACCAGCTGTTGGAGAGGAGGGGCAGGTCGGGCACTGCAGCCAATCAGAGCTGGGGCTCTATGAAGTCAGAAGCGACTGAACGAATAAACAAGCAGCTCCAGCTCTGATTGGCTGCAGTGCCCGACCTGCCCCTCCTCTCCAACAGCTGGTCACCGTCCTGTGTGGACCTGGATTTTGTCCTGGGCTGCTAGGTGGCCATGTTCTCTGCTAGTCACATGTTCTTGGGGTGTTTTTTTAGCTGGGGATGCTGCTAGAATGGAATGAAGACCTGGAATCCATCTGCTCTGAAGGGCTTAAAATGACTTGAGTCAGAAAACATAAGTTTTGAACTGAAGCTGGAAAACATAACTGTGGGTTGCCCTTGCAATCAGTTGGGAGTGGGAGGAGGAGGATGTCATCTGTTCCTGCATTCAGGAAGCGGTCAGTGGCCTGTACTGCTGATGGCCTAAGCAGAAAGTGTGGCTTTACACTTAGTTCTGGTTGAAAACCATCTTATTAACAAAACAATTAGTAGGACTAAACCACATGTCTTATAGCCTCTGGACCAATAGGTGAAATAATATTTACAACATTTTTATGTTACAAAGCCCCCTTTTTCATTGTATTCTATTTTTAGGTTGCTCTGGTATATCAGCCTGCTTAACTTTGTTTTTCCATCTCTTCTTGCTGCATTTTTAAAGTGTCTTTCATTGCTTTCTGCTAACTTCAGTGATCAACTTCTCTCTGCAGCAATTTCTCTCCTGACCTGGGGAGTTCTAATCTCTCTGTCGCTTGGCAGTTCTGGTCAATCTGCTTCCCCCTTCCTCTCTCCCTTATCAGTGAAGGTGATCAGGTGGCTTGGCTTTTTCAACCTGGCATTTTATACTGCTGTGCAGGGCAGTGGGAGGCCAGAGTGAACGATCTTGGACCATTTTTGACACCTTTTTGTTGTGGACTCCAGTAGGATCTCTTTCTTGGTGACAGCTGCATATTTAGGGAAAAAGAGCTGCATCCTTCTTTATAGAAGCCTTGGATCTTCCCTTCAAGCTCTGCATTTTTTCTCACACCAAAGCCCAGCAGTTCCTTTTCTGTCTACTGAATAACTCTACTCTTACAATCAGCATTCTCCCCACCTACCTATAACAGCAGCTCGGCTCTATTTACACTGCTATCCCCACTCTCACCTTATAGAAAGGTAAGGGACTGTGCGAGTGATGAGCACAAGGGACTGACAACCTGGAGGCCAACCTCTCACGTCACATACTAAGATCAGCTGGGGAAGTCTTTGTTAGGCCTACTCCTAACTACTACACTGGCTTAGAGTGTAGTACTATAGTTAGGAGTAGGGCTTTCTCAGTGACAGCCCCATGATTATGCAACTCTCTCCTAGAAGTGTTTTTGTACACTGCTCTGGATTCCTTCAGGAGAAAAAGTATAATGATAATAATAATGTAAATCTTTGATGACTTTAATTTAGAAACATATCTTTTAAAGGAAATACATGATAAAGGTTTCTGAAAACAATGTTCTGATCATAGGCATCTGCTCCTAGCTATAGTGATATCTACATGAAGAAATGTGCACCATGATGCAATGACATAAGCTCCCTTTTCTACTTATGTGGTTACATTGAATGCAAGTACGTAAGGGGTGGAGTTTGTATCACAGTATGGGAACACACACTTCATATCTTGAATCAAATTATTGCAAGGCTTCCTTTTAGAAGTTCAGTTTCCAAACTTACAATGTTTGGAAGTCCGGAGAAGGTATTTTGTAAAAAGTGAAATATGGTTCAAGATTAAGGGTACAGTACAAAGCCGCTTTATGTATGGTATCTATGCTGCTGGCTGGGGAATTCTGGGAACTGAAGTGCACACATCTTAAAGATGCTGAGGTTAAGAAACATTGCTCTAAACCAAAGACTGTGGAGGTTAGAGAGTGTATTGTAACAATCCATGCAGAAGGCAAGCAAGACTTCTTCACTAGTCACCGTGTCTAAATTCAAAGCACAACACTGAGCTTAGGTAGAAGTGATTCAAAGGCAGCATCTTTTCTTTGGGGCTTTGATTCTCAAGTCTACTTCTGTTGGCATTACTGATGCACTCCATCACCTCTATTGGTAGGGCCTAAGGAAGCATTTGCCAATTGATCAAAAAGGACCAGGAGATTAAATATTGAGTTCTGTTTCTCAATACATGATAGTATTGCTAAATGCATTGTCCAATCATTCTCTCCCCAGCAACGGAGAACATTTCTAAGACCTTTAGTTACGAATACCAATTGCACACCACCTATTTTAAGAGGCAAAGAGCTCTGTGTGTACTTTGTACATCTTGGCTGCTTTCCAGTATTTTTTCCTTCAAGTGTAATACAGTGGTGGCCTCACTGGGATTGGGACTCCACTCTACTAGCTACTCTTTTCCTTTAGTTTGTTCATTGTTTATAAAAAATAACATGTCAGCATTTTTTCAAAGCCTCAATTGATAAGTAACAATGATAAACCTCAATGGATACCAAAGGAGTATTTTTATAATTAACCATTCTCCCATGTATTTTTTTTTATTTTTTAAAACATATTGGCCACCAACTCCAGTATGTGTAGGCTTCTATGGTGTGGATTTTTTTAAAGCAATGTGGCTGGAGTAAACAGGAGTATTGGGCTTCCCCCTCTGAAAAAATGATTCTATCCACCATTTTTTTATAGCTAAGCAGAGAGAAAGCTATAATAGCAATTGTACTATACACATTTTACATATATCCTATATAGTAGTCTGACTCAAGCCACCTTTACTGTTCCCAGTCAAGGCTGGTTCAAGGCATTTTACAGCTTGAGATCAAGGTCATTGGCTGCTCCTTCCCCAGTTTCCAATAAATCAGGAGTCTGGTGGCATCTTTTCTGACTAACACATTTCATTAAACCATGCTACCAGACTCCTCCTGTTTTTTTGCTCCCATAGATGTTCTCTTCCTACAATGTCTACAGTAAGGAGCACTGGTTTCTAATGTAGAAGATGACTAGATGGACAGGTGAATCTTATTTTTACAAGTAGACATTTCCCACTATGTGAGGGCAGCAGGCTAGCAGGAGGACTTGCCAAGGAAGTCACGTAATATGTGCAGTTCTACTTCTACCTTACCATCGCTATTTACTTTCCAGCAGCATCTAGTACAATTGTGTAAAAAACATGGCTCAGGGGCTGCCTGTAGCCTGCAAGAATCCCTTTTGTGGCTTCCAGGCTCCCTGAGTAGATGGTTACAAAACGGCTGGGTCTCTGGGTGGTGGGATTAGAGTGATGGTTTAGGAACAAAAAGTATCTCTACCTAATGGTAGGGCCACACATTTCATTTTTGTATGGTGCGCATGGCATATGGGTAGCATTTGTATAATGCAAATCTACAGAATTCTAGAACATGTGTTATGGCTATCTTTTAAGATCCCAAGGAAAGGTCCTTCTCTCTCTTCCATTGCTAGAAGAGGAATATTTGATGGCTGCTCCCCAACCCTAGAACTCCCTGTTAAGGGAAGCCAGACTAGGTCTATCTTTGTTGTGCAGTAGTGATAGTTTTGTTACTCAGAAAGCTATGATGAGTTTTTGCTGAAACAATAGCCAATTTAACAGATGCTCCTATTGCTTATTTGTGTGTTTGCTATATATCTTGTATTTTCATTTACCTTCGAACATTTTAATGCAATTGAATTTTACTATTTTCATATGCCTTTCTTGTTCTTATGGCCTTGACAACCTCTCTGTGTCTCTGTCTCTTTTAGTGAAAAGGCAGGACATAAATAAAATTATTTTGGAAGCATTTATCTGCTTTCAGTCTTGTATTCATCAACTGTACTTTGTTGAGGAGAAAATGCCTGATATATCTTTGAAAGCAGCTCTCAAAATGTGTGGTTGATACAACACCTAGACTTCCTAGCCAGCATGATCAACATGTCTGGAACACCACATGGTGAGTCGTTTATGTGAGGAGAGGAATGTGATAGCACAGGTAACTGCCCCTTCCTGGGCTTGTATACATTTTGGAAAATTCTGGCTTAGAGTATGACCTTGTTCTTCTGCCCAAACCAGGTGGTCTCCAGCTATACAGTATTTGGCCTGCAACTTCCACCCAAGCTGGGAAAAGCTGATGCTGTCATTATGTATTATGGCCAGCAGGGTTGGAAACAGCTGCAGCCTTCTACTTCTTCAGCCCTCACCATAATAGTTATTGCACTTCTGTGAGGCACCCAGCAATGTCACCCACTTTCTCCTCCTACACTGGTCAGTGCTTTGTCAGGCAGCCAGTGTTGGGGTGGGTGGTGAGTGGAAGGGTGCTAAAAGCAGGAGGCAACCAGTGCTGTCTTTCCCCACCCCATTCTTTACTTTGCTGCATTAGCTTTTTTCACATTAAGGTAAAAAGAAATAATGCTTGCTACTGTTGGGGAAGCAGCAGGGCCCTTCTCTATTCGGCAGAGAAGGACTGGGAAAGAGTCAAGGAGACATGGTGCCTTGGCTTCTGGAGGGAGGGTAGAATCCCAGGGATGGGAAGCAGGCTGACGCAGGAGTTCTTGCCATTGAAGAACCTCCCCACCCTGCAATTCCAGAGGACGTCCTGCAAAACGGTTGTTGCAAAATTTGCTTTGGAGAAGGAGCCAAGCCTTCTGAAGGAGCCGAGCCAAGTGTGAATCAGCTTGGCTTTGCAAGGTGGCCAGAAGCCCCACAGCATCCTGAGGGCAGTACAGAAAGTTTTCTTCTTCCTCTATCAGATTCACCACCAGCTATTCTTCTGTTGTAATTGTATTCACTTTGTAAAAAAAAGTGATGGAAAAGGAATCCAGTTTTGGACGATGCCGAGTGTATCTGCCATACACATGGCATTTAATACTTTTATTGGGTGATTTCCATAATGAATGAATAACTCCATTTGAAACACAGACACACACATACACAGAGTTAGTTTTGCATGGATTCATGCCAGACTAATTTATCTCTGCTAGTTGACTTGTCAATGATATTATCAGGAAGACATTTGTTCAAATCCCACATTGTCTCTGGTCCGATTAGAAGCATACACTGTGTAAGACCTCACTCCAAACTAATGTTCTTGGAAATATTTTGCATGGAGCCAACAGCATGGGCACAGCCATTTGTGCTGGAGCTATGCAACTGACAAATGCTTTCCTGTGAGGCCTATGATGATAAAGACATTTTAATTGCTCTGGGCTTTCATTGTAGTTCAAACTTTCACAAAGCCTGGTTTGAATTCAAAGGCTCCTTTTTCTTCTCTTTTCTTTGGAGTAATGTGTCTTACAGCACAATCATGGTTTGAATTAGCATTTATATGTATGCTGAATATATTGTGCGTTAACCCTTTCTTCTATATTCCATGCATTCTCTCCACAAAGCCCAAGGTGATCTCTTGTGAACCAGAAGAGAATTCCTGTTGATAGGGACCCATGGGAGCAGAGCCAGGTGCCTTCTCAGCACAGGCAATCTACTCAGACTTGTTTTACTCCATTCAGAGAGAAGAGAAGAGAGCTATCTAGATCAGAAAGTGAGAGTAGTGACAGAAAAATGGAGAGATAGTTTTAAAAAACCAACAACGGTGTTCTCTGTTATTGCTTTTAGCTATATAGCAAGAACAGGGCAGCAACTGCTTTATAGCACTGGATATACAGTATATTGATGTATTTGTTATGTAGGTTTATATACAGCTCAGTTAAATTACTTCAAGGTAATTTACAAGCAAATTCCACCCCGCCAAAAAAGCCCAAGTCAATCATGAAAATACATCCCCCTCCAACCTTCCATAAAACCCATGGCCACATTATCTTTCTTTCTCCATCACCATCCTTTCTATGTAAAACAGTGCCAGCATAAAAACATCCCCCAAACCAAAATATTCCAGATATTCATTACTGTTTTGCAAATTGGGATTGTGGAAGGTTAATTTTTAAGCAGTTAGAAGGACTGTAGACACCTATGTTGAGCAATGCGGATCTATGAATGCTATTAAAAATGAATTTAACAAACTTTATGCTTCTAAGATTTATTTTTACATTCAACAATACTGAGAAAGGGAGATAAATCTATTAACTACTCATTTTCAGATTCAAAGAAATTAAACAATATGTCTTGCATCCGGAATATACATGGGAAAATATATATGAATTTTGATCTATTAGTCAATTGGATTTGATCCTATTCTAATAGCTCCTATTCATCAACAACACATATATTCAGAAATACTTTTTTTCCTCCTTGCAGAATGTGAGATTAACAAGTTATCACAGGACCAGGTCAATAACTTTTCCTTTAGAAAATTATTACTACAATTACATCTATAAAACCAGGAAAGACTTCAGGCCCTGATGGTTTTACAGCTGAAGTATATTGGGTTTCCAGATGCTATTTTATTGGAGGTATGTGGTGAAGTTTTTTCAAATAAAATTCCACACTTTAATTTTAATGAGACATATATCACAGTTATTCCCAAGCCAGGCAAAAAACATCTAAATATGTTTTCAAATTATAAACATCAATAAGCACGGATAAATGTAACAGTTTAACAGCCACTTTGGCCCATTGATTACATTTTGTTTTTACTATTATGCATCTAGTTCAGGCTGGATTTATATGAAGCCATCAAAGTTGTGACAGTATGAGGTTTTTAATAGAAGTTTTTGCTCTTGTCTTGGAATAGAGAGAATCTAGTGGGTATAATTTATTTTGACACTGATTTAATGTGGTTGGCTTTGACTCATTTTGTATCTAAAGTATTGTACTTAGTACTGATATGATTTATTCAAACCCTAAATCGTGAGTTAAATCTATACGAGGACACTCCATAGTGGCCCCTTGTCAGCCCTTTCAGGTAAACCAGACAGGAAACACAACCAGATGAGCTAATTCTACTTTATTGTAAGGCTACATTGACAGAATCTTCCAAGTCTGAAAGTACAAATCTCCCGCCCTCCCTATTTACCGTCTGAGTAGTTAGGGCAGGTCCTTCCTAAGTTTCTTTCTCTGGCCGTTACTCCATTGCGGGCTCCTTTCTCTTTTATCAAATCATTCCCTAGTCGGCATCTCTTCCCACCATCTTCCAAGGTCACCCTCACATTCCATCACACCCTTGCCCTGTGGTACATCCTTTCCCGGGAGATTTGACAGAGCCCTACCGCCTGAGCCTTCCAGAATGCTTTGAAAAGCTGGCTGTTCCCATAAGCATTGGGGAAGAGTGAGGCTGGAGCTCAGTGAAGATGAATGTTGACGTGTGGTGGAGTGTTGCCTTCAGGGCACTGTGGGCTTTTGTTATGATTTCTTGGGTTGAAGTTTTTATCTTTTTTTTTTTAGCTACCCAGGGTTATTGTACATAGGATGGTGGCCATGTAAGTCTTTTAAGCAAGCAAACAAACAAACAATTGGGATTGGAGGTTTTTGGAGGTTTTCTGTTTATGATATAATTTTCCAAAGCCCCTTTCTTTTGTTTCTGTTTCTAGTTTATTATTATTAATACTGATGTTAAATTACATTGTTAATACTATTATATGCATTTTTTCCTGTTGTTTTGAATTTTGTCCCCCGCCCTGTGGAACTTCTTGCCCCCTGAGGTGAGGTTGGCCCCCACTCTTCTGGCCTTCAGGAAGAGCGTCAAGACCTGGCTCTGCCAACTAGCTTGGAGATCCAAGAGTGATAGGCAGCCCTGAGGGTGGTTGGTGGCTTAAGACTTCTCTGGCTTTTAGTTTCCCTCTTTTATCTTCTATTTTTATAATTTTTATTTGTAAGCTGCCCAGAGTCACTTTTATAGTGAGATGGGTGGTGTATAAATTTAATCATCATCATCATCATCATCATCATCATCATCATCATCACACATACACACCTTTGCTCTTTGAATGGAATCCTGAGGTATTCTGGATAACAAAATGCAAACAAGCTATCCATTACAGCAACAATGATAATCATCATCATTGACATAATTATCATTTGCTATGACAATGCTTGTGATAACTTAAAAATAATAATGCTTATGACTGGAATTAAAGATCCTTAAAAAGTGGTTCTTCTTTCTGATTAAAATAACAACAACATGTTGACCAAAGAGATCAAAGAAGTTTTCCACCTGAGTAACTGCCAGCAGTTTTGTAAGAAAGAGAAAACCAGAAAGAGCAGGTATAGCCTAATGGTGCAAGTTATTAAAGAATGAAAAATAAAGATAACCTTTAACTGGATAAGGTGAAATCTAGTATGCATCCTTTGGTAAGATCCATAGAGAACTAAACGCTCAGTTCTAACAGGCAAGTGGTGATTGGAAAGACTAACATGTCAAAGCATACATGAAGATGTGAGCTTTCACCCCAGAAACATCTGGACATTTAACCAAGAGATTGGGCACCTTAAATGCAAGGCCTGGGGGTTGCTGACCACAAGGACCAAAGGGGAACAAAACATTTACAGATTTCTTACAAATACCAAGAGGAACAGGGAAAATGGGATGAGTAAAGCCACCAAGAACAAAATGTCACAGTCTTGAGAGGAGAGTGACAGCCAGAGAACAAGGAATTGATAACGGTAAAGGAAAAGGGGAAAGGAAGCATCTAACAGAAATGGCAGGGGACTAAGTTGCAAATAGGAGCCAAATACAAAGCAAAGTCACAAAGTTGTGTCAATTTGACCCATGATAGGGTCATCAGGAAATTAAGGAGAGAAATGTTCCAAAAGAAAGTCAAGGCAAGCTAGCAAACAAAGTCATGCGCATGAAAAAATGCATCATAAATAAAGCCCCCAGGCCAGGGGTTACTAGCAACATATTATGCTGATTTTCCTGGTATCCTTAATATACTATAGTTTAACTGTATACCTAAAACAATATCTGTGTGTGAAATGTATCTGAACTAGAAAGGTAAATACAGTAGCAATAATCATTTCCTAATACTAAAAGCTGGGGCTACATATATCAGTTCAGCCTGTGAAATATAAGATTATGGTAGATTGGGAAGTGTGTGGGGAGAGAAAATAACATTGATTTGTTTGTGCTTCTTTCTCTATGCATTCACTAGTTGTGACAGAAATGCAATTTTTTTCTGTCTCAGTTACAGAATGCATAGGTGCATTCAGCTGAGCAACATTCATCTCTCTTGTAAACTGAAGTAACTTTGGTTGAAGATTTTTCAAAGTCCCCTGTTGATATTCCTCTCTCTATGCTTTGCTCTATATTGTGGGTGAAATTTGCCTTGAGTGAGTCAGCAGCTCTTTTAGTTTATGAAAGCTCTTCCTTTATTCCTTTTCCTTTTTAATAAGCCATATGGTTTAAACATCCGTGTGCATATATGTATTTATTATTTACCTTTACCTTCAGGCACTGCTAAGCAGCTGGACCTAATGAATAAAAATCGCCAGTGAAATCATGCCATGTGTTTGCAGGGAAAGAATAATTTATAGCTAGAAGTATTACGGATGATGGGGAAGAGAGGGAGGGAGAGAATGCCCAGATCAAGAAAGCATAAAAAATCTCTGCTTTTTTTGTGCAAAGCAGGCACCTGTACTGCTCAAGGCAATGAAATACTAGGTTGATTAGCAAGTATTCATTATCTTCCTACTGTTGACGACCATGGGAATTGTGAATCGGAAAAGGAATTATTAGAGATCTGCAAGATTCCTCCCACTCCTCAAGAAAATCTCATTATTAGCCTTCCATATTCTAATCATCTGGAGCATTATGTCATTCACACTGGGCAAATAGAAAGGAAGTTGCCTTTTCTGTCTCATTTTGAACTCAAAATAAATTTTACATGCAATTAATAGCATAGAAGGTAGCATAACTATTAGCCAATGAACAATGTACGAAAGGACTATATTGTATTGCATCTCTGCAGGTCTGAATTAATTGCTATATTTGCACCCTTGTTTCATAGTATATGGGTGACTTTTACTGCTAACAGTATAGCCTGAAAATAAAACTATGATGGAAATAGAGTTTTTGGTACCTTTAAAAATTCTGTAAACGAGGGGATTTTTGACAATTCTGGCTTTTCTGTCTGATAAGTTATATCTGCTAAAGACTCCTGTTTGGCAAGGCTGTTGAAGGCAGTCTGTGGCCTGAATCATGTCAACTGGATTTCTATTTTCTCAGTGGAAACGTTTCGCTCCTTATCCAAGGAGCTTCTTCAGTCTGAGCAAAGTTAGTAAGGGAATCCTTAAATATGTTTCTAGGGTGGCTGTGTGACCTTGCACCTGGGGCTAGGTCATGGTTATTTTGAGATGTTTATTTCTAAGTCCCTTTATCATCTAAAGGAGGATCGTTAAGATTACCATGCTGCTGTTGAGCTTGCGAAATGGTCTTAATCTTCCTAGGCACAGAAGACAAAGCAGGAAGGAAGATAGGGGAAAGGTTGTGCCTGAGGCCCCCACCTCTATTCAAGGAAGGATTTTCCAAGTTGGCATAAATGGATTCCTTGACCCCTCTCTCAAACCACCTATCTTCTCTGTCTAAAATGTGAACATTAATGTCCTCAAATGAGTGTCCTTTCGCAAGCTCAACAGCAGCATGGTAATCTTAACGATCCTCCTTTAGATGATAAAGGGACTTAGAAATAAACATCTCAAAATAACCATGACCTAGCCCCAGGTGCAAGGTCACACAGCCACCCTAGAAACATATTTAAGGATTCCCTTACTAACTTTGCTCAGACTGAAGAAGCTCCTTGGATAAGGAGCGAAACGTTTCCACTGAGAAAATAGAAATCCAGTTGACATGATTCAAGCCACAGACTGTTCCACCTGGATGACTGAGAACCTTCATCGACTGTTGAAGGCATACTGTAAGTCTCTCACTTATCATTCTAAACCATGTTCTTCAATCTGAAGCTGAAGATGTTGGAGGACATTTCCCAACCAACCTGGCCAGGAATGTTGAGAGCTGTCACTTCAGCATTTTTGAAGGATATATACTGTATGTTAGTTTCCTAAAGGAGAATAGCCTAGCCCAGAAAATATTTTAATCATAATGGTGGTGCCTTTTAGCCCTTGATTTTGGAGTCTACCTTTCTTACCTCCCAGATTAATGAATTGAATTCTTCACATATTTAAGTGAAAGATACATTTTAAACTTATAAGTTGCAGTTATCTTTCCTGCTGCGGAGAAGTAGAGGACATTATGGATTCTTTTTCAGGAAAATTGCATAATGTGGTGAGAAGCAAAATGAGAGAAGGCTCCTGCACTTTTCATAGTTGCATAGTAGAGGGAATTTCCAAAAGCTTAGCTTGTCATGCAATTTCACCTCAGTTACAACTTCTACACAAATGTAAAAAGTACAGGAGTGTTGGTCTCTGTTTTTGTGTTTTGTGCTTCTTCAAGTATCACCATCCCTAGTTGGGTAAAATGTGATGACAAGTGTGATCACTTATATCCTGTAAAGATTTTAAAAAAAAAGACCTTAAGAAGTTGAACCTCTTTAGATACTAGTACAGTATTCCCTTTCTTGCCCCTTCACTAGCAAAATCTTTGTGTAACTTTTTAACTGAACATTTTTTTTAAAAAAAATCAGCTTAATCAACTGCAGTAAGCATTATTACATGGGAGTTGGGTTAACATTGGCAGCATAATATTTACCCCCTAACAATTTGAGAAGTTGTATTTTCTAGCCACTTGTATTGGTTCTTCTGTCTTAAATTCAGCCTGGATATTGAGCTAATTATTAACCAAGTATGCTTCCAATAAGAAAGTCAATTCAATATGGCAGAAAAATGCATCTCAAATGTGTGCATTCTTGCATGTCCAGCACAATTTGAGTGCCTGGTTGTCAAATTGTCACTTTGTGGAGCTGATTTTTCAGACCCAGAACATTGCATCCTATATTTTAATGGTCTTTGCAAGATCATAGGGTCTGTTGTCTGAGAAATTTTGTGGACAATTTCTATGTTAGGAAGAAAACAGCTCAAGGAAAAAGAACAATCTACTACAAATTGTTTCCACTCCCATCTATGTACGTACGTACATATGTACGTCTGTATTTATTTATTTATTTTAGTATGTTACTATTAGCTCTATGGCAGCAGGTATCAAGCTGTTGTTCAGTTAAAAACATCAAAATATGATGAATTAAAAATAGCACCTAACATTGTTGCAAAAAAGAACATGACCCTCCAACTTCAAGAAGAGAAGAAGGCTTCCTAATTGTATCTCTGCAATCTTCCCCAACCTGAAGTCTTGGGATTACAAGTCCCAGAATTCCCATGTAGCCTGACCAATGGGGAAAATTATATTTGTCATGCCCGCTTTGGCTTTGGCTGCAAAAGAGACTGGACTCCAGCCTTTTTTTCCTTTTACACTGGAATACTGAGCTCCAAGGACAAATTGGACTGGGGACATATTAATGTGGCTGTGAGGAAGAGCCCATCGAGATACATTAAGCTGTTTTGTGAACCATCAACAGATGTAGCCATTCTTTGGAGCCCCTTCTGTAATATTCCAGCATCAGAACTTTTTTGGACAGGCAGGCATAGGTGTGAGGGAGTCCTACTTATTTTTCAATCTTTTATTATTTTCCCCCCATGGTGAAACTGATTAGAATACGGTTCTGTCTTTTGAAAACAAATTTAAAAAGTTACTCCAGGATGACTGAGAAGATATGTCACAAAGCCATGTGAGCAGCAGATGTGTTCTGTTACGACACACATCAGATTATTTCATAATGTGGAATTTGGAACATGCTGTATTAGTTGATGCACCAGTAAACTGAGCAGTCCTACCCCAAAGCTATAACTGCATACAATTAAAAGGCTATTTTAATGTAAACATGCTAACAGATACTCTTAACTCATGTAATGAGCAATGATGACTTTGCTTGATTATATTAAGAAGGCACTTAAACTTCCTCTTTTTGTATTTTTCCTTTCTGCTCCCCTTGATATTTCTTCATGCATTCTCAGTATTTTGTAAGATAATGAGTCTCTGAGTCATCATTAATGACATTTGAAGGAACAACTAGCTAACTGGATTGATTTCAATCCAACTTTTATTAGTATATCAAAGACATGTAAGTATTGCTTTGATTTAGTATTTATGTTGAAACATTCGTTTTCCTATAAAATTCAGGGGAGTATTGGAATCAGCCCACAATTGCATTTATATTCTTACATTTCTTTTCTTTTTAGTCACAATGTTGATGCTAATTCATGCAAGATATTTGACCTTGTTGTAAGAATAATGTGTTTGTCATAATAATGCTCTAAATGTCAAGATAAATGACCAATGAATGAAATAGACTCTCTGTGTTATCTCTTCGACATTACTGATTATACCTTTATGACATTTTAGCTGTTCTGTTTTGGGAGCAACCTGACCTAGGCTTTGAAGGAATATTTGGAACTGAGTGCCATTGCATGGTGCTGCATTTGAACCTGTGCAAACAGGGTTATTTGTCCCACTAGGTCAGAGCTTTCCAAACTTTTCATATTGGTGACTGTCAGAGCTCTGCAGACCTCTGCCAATATCTTAGATAAGGACGTATAGTCAGAGCGGTGTGAAACAGACACGGAAGAGGCGCCTGCCTTTGAAGTAGACGATTCGCACCTAAAGGGGCCAGCGCCAACACACATCTCTACGAACCGATGTCTGAGCACCCTGGAGCCACGAAGTACACGTGTGAACATCAAAGGACCGTGGGGAGGGGAATGCTTAAATGTGACATGCCATGCTTTGCTTATTCATTCAAGTCTTTGTTCGTGTTAACCTTCATGTACTGTTAATAAATCCTTCTGCTTCTAAGAAACCGCACGTCTGTGGTTTACTCTAGAGGAGGGAGATTTCAGGCATCGGATGGAGCACCTTACAGTGACACACTCTTACAGCAGGGCATCATTTTGCGACACTCCCTTACAGCAGGGCATCATTTCGCGACACTCTTACAGCAGGGCACAAGGCAGGCACTAGGACCTGCGCAGAATCCTGGCAGGGCAGGTTTGGAGGCAGCAGGGCACAAGGCAGGCACTAGGACCTGCACGGAATCCTGGCAGGGCTCGGAGGCAGCAGCAGCCGCGACACACCCAGACACTGCAGCTGACACACTAACGTGTCCCGACACACAGTTTGGAAAGCTCTGCCATAGAGCAACTGACAAGGCACACTGGAATGGCTGTCCTTTCTAATTAAAAATTGTATAGAGCTACAGGAAAAATAACAAAATTACTATTATCCTTCTTGTGGCATAATGCAGCATATGACAGGTCTGAGAACTATATTAAAACACCAATAGGAGAAATGAGTGATTGAGAATTATTTACTTAATTTTTTTTAAAAAGCACTTAAAATAGAAACTTCCAAGTGACTTTCATCTCAATAAATACTATATTTAGAAGTAAAGCCCACAATGGTACTTTTGACATAAATAAGTTGAGTCTATGAAGGTTCTCAGTCATCCAGGTGGAATTTTCTGTAGCTTGAATCATGTCAACTGGATTTCTATTTTCTTAATGGAAACGTTTCGCTCCTTATCCAAGGGGCTAATAAGGCCCCTTATTATATTAATATAATAATTATATTATTAATAATAAGGGGCTTATCCAAGGGGATAAGGAGCGAAACGTTTCCATTAAGAAAATAGAAATCCAGTTGACATGATTCAAGCTACAGAAAATAAGTTGAGTGTTTTGTGTGCCGAGTGAATGGCTTTATGTGCAATGTTTCTGCATACGAATATTAAAGCAACTAATTTTGTATTACTAATGCACTCCTAAAAGTGTATACTCATGACTTCTCATCTTTATTTAAGTTTAGTCTCTTCCCACCACTACACAGCAAATAAATTTCTGTTTGGATCAAGGGATATAATATACAGATATGCCCCCAAGTAGGTAAAGAAGGATCAAAAGGCAAGACAAGTAACATTATATTCACTACTGAAAACTCAGACATCACGAATAACAGAATTAAATCCAGGATCACTTCAAAGGGGATGGCAGAGGAAACGGATAAATAATAAATCTGAACACAGCACAGGCAAAGCTTTAGAAGTGTGCATTAGTTGATTAGCACAGAGAATAATTTTATTACCTTATTTATCACATATCGAGTTTGGAGCCATTTGGGGTAGCTGTGTTGATTTTTGTTAAAAAGCTTTATTTGAATTTATCTGAGTAGAAGGGCTATATGTGCTCCACTCAGAAAGAGGTGAATGCATCAACAAAAACGTAGGATAAAAAAGGGCACAGAATTGCATACGATTTGAATGCACTAGTGTAGATAATAGACATGAATTTAGAAATAAATGCTGTAATTTAAAAATTCAAGGCATCTCACCATGATGGAAAAGGACCAGGTGATAGAGGCTGGGCAGGTGCTGGTATGTTTTTTTCAATTTGCTTTCCCACCAGTGGTAGGTTTTCTTGGGCAGATTCCCTGACACTCTTCCTTTATTAATATGGCTTTGGACAGACACCTCTTTATTCAGAGGACAGTTTAGCACAAAGAAAAGACCTTTAATGCCCTCAAATAGAGAGCTACTCTTGGTAGAGTAGAATATCAGGACAGCCTCTATTTGACTGGCTTTGAAATGCCATAAAGATTCAGAACATCGAGAAAGGGAAGGCTTAGCTCAGAGCTTTCCAAACTCTGTGTCGGGACACATTAGTGTGTTGGCTGCAGTGTCTGGGTGTGTCGCGGCTGCTGCTGCCTCCGAGCCCTGCCAGGATTCCACGCAGGTCCTAGTGCCTGCCTTGTGCCTTGCTGCCTCCAAACCTGCTGTGATTCTGAGCAGGTCCTAGTGCCTGCCTTGTGCCCTGCTGTAAGAGTGTGTTGCGAAATGATGTCCTGCTGTAAGAGTGTGTTGCGAAATGATGCATGTCTAAACAGTCTGTTACCAACATGAAAAGTTTGGAAAGCTCTGGCTTAGCTCTTATCCATCAGTTGATTTCTTCACTTCTCTGCTTCTGATTCAGATAGATATTCATAGACAACGAAGCTCTAAGCCATTGCTGCATGGCAGCAAGGAGAACAGCATCCTCTTGATGACCACACACAGATTAAGCAAGTTACAACTTACAGTATTTAACAAAATACAAGGAAGTCCAGTGGCTGGCTGGTGACTGTCATGAATAGCTCTGTGTGAATTGGCATCACTTCATGACTTGAAAAAACAAGGCACTCCACCCTGAGGCCTCCAAGCAAGAGGAAGGCTGCCCCCCCACAACCAACCTGTCTTCTGTATGTATTCCAGCACAGGCAAAAAATTGGCAAAGTAGCTTTCAGGGTAGAAGCAGCTTTGAAGGGACACTTACTTTTTTGAAACTTTGCACAGCCTTAGAAACAAAGTTTGCCTGGTACACCTCTAGGCCAGGGCTTTCCAAACTTTTCCCATGGTGACACACCAACGGCGGTGCGCAAGAAAACTCAGAAGTGCCGCAGCGGCGGCAGCACGCAAAAACCCGGAAGCGCCGCAGTAGCATTGCGCAAAAACCTGGATTTTCACATGCCACAGCGGTGGCGGCAGCAGTGTCCTGGTGTGCCTTGTGAAAACCCAGAAGCGCTGATGGCCCATCGCCATCAGCGCTTCAGGGTTTTGACGTGACACACCTGGGCCCCGCAGGCGACACAGTATTGTGTCGCGACACACAGTTTGGAAAGCTATGCTCTAGGCAGTAATATAGGTCTTTATAATGCATGACTGAAAATGCATCTCTAATCTACTTCTAAGACGTAGGCTAGCTTTTGTCCTGACTTTGGCGTAGAAATAACACGCTGAGGCTGGAATCAAGCTCTAGTGATTTATTATTCTACTACCCTAACAGAATCCATCTAGACTAACATGAATGCCCAAAGAATAAGTCCACAGACCTAGGGCGGGGCTTTCTTCAATCTCTTGGGAGGGAAACATAGCGATCCAGTACTACGCATGCGCTTCCCTTCCTGGAGGGAGCCCCCTCCTTCGCCGCCTGTTATCTCCCTGACACCTTGGAATGCTGGACCGTGCCCGGCTACTATCTATCAGCCCTAGGACCAGATCAGGAAACTGACTCCACAGGAATATTAGAACTCTACTTGATTTAAATAGGCTATAGTTACAGAATCTTGCAAGTCTGATTGTGCTTTACCTCCCCTCTCTCTTATATTCCAGTGAATCAGGAGTCTTCCGAATACTAACTTGCATCCCAGGACTCATGGAATGTTTCAGCCCTCTTTGCTTATGTAATGGTCATGGTCATCTCCTTGAGCCTCTATGCCAGTGTTTCTCAACCTTGGCAACTTTAAGATGTGTGGACTTCAACTCCCAGAATTCCCCAGCCATGTTGAAGTCCACACATCTTAAAGTTGCCAAGGTTGAGAAACACTGCTCCATGCTATCGCAGAATTCCCCCGAAGGACCTACACTTTCCTTTACTATGGATATTTTTGGGGTGAAACATTTTCCCATCTGCAAGCAAATAACAAATAAAATATATCTTCATGTATTCATGCACATGTCCTGGTTCAGCCCTTGCCCCAGGACTTCAGCCAGGAGTCAGAGGATGAGCTGCCCCTGTGGGACCTCCAGGGGACTGACCCAGAGGCAGCCCCAGAGGCAGGCATGGCCCCTGAAGCAGGGAGGCAGGATAGTCAGGAGGCAGCTGCAGCTGAACCAACAGAAGAACAATCCAGGGATGAGGGTTTGCCCCCGCCCTCTGCTCAGCAGCTACCTGTGACCCACACACCTGACAGCTCTTCAGAGTCTCCAAAGAGGCAGCACCGAAGGAGTGCACGCTTTGTCTTAAAGGAAAAACACTGGAGTGCAAGATTAGCTGCCAGAGAACTCCAGAGAGCAGAGCTGGAGTCTTTGCAGGATTCGGCTGGCAGCTCTTGAGCTGACCATAAATTAAGCAGCAGGCACGCAGAACCTGCTGAGGGAGTAAAGTAGTTTATGGCTATGCGAGCCTCTGCTGGACCTTGTTACCTGTTACCTTGAACCTCGGTTGGACTATTGGCATTCTACTCTCTGGACTCCTGACTCGGCTTGGATATATCGTGGACCTGCTTGCGCTTACCCTTGGACTTGGCTCTGGACTGAACCCTCTCTGGCGTTTGAATCCTCTGGTACGGACTTCTGACTCTCTCTCTCTCGCCTGCTCCTACAACTGTTGATTTATTGCCGGCAGCATTCCTGAGCCGGGGAAGTGTTTCTGGCTGCCAGCTTATCTCTGAACTGTGTGAAATCCGATACCCTGGCTGTAGCCCATGACAGGTTGCTCCCTCCAACAAACCTAAACAGAGCAACGCTGAGGGAGAGAGACTTTCTTTCGGCAGCATGGCCAGCCCAGCTGAGATTGCTCTGGCTGATTTGGCAGCCCAGAATCAAACATTGTCCAGCCAAGTCAACCAACTCTCGGGGCTTGTCGGCCAGCTGCAACTGCAAGTAGCTACTGGGGCGTCTGGCCCCAGCAAATGCCCAGTGAGTCCTCCTGAAAAATATGAGGGCAAAGCTGAGGAATTCCCTGCCTTCTTGGGACAATGCAGCTTGTATATGAAGGTACGGGAGAGGGATTTCGCAACAGATCAAACAAAGGTCTGCTTTATAATCAGTCTCTTAAAGGGATGTGCAGCCAAGTGGGCTACCCCTCTGCTTGTGGCTGACTCACCCCTTCTGAACAATTACCCCGCCTTCCTGGCATACTTCAGGGGTGCCTTCGAGGACCCTCAAGCCCCAGTCAAGGCCAACCGATTAATCAGACGGCTGCACCAGGGCAAAGGGTCTGTGCGGGAGTATACAGCCGAATTCCGGCTCCTGGCCCAGGATCTTGATTGGAATGAGGCAGCCTTAAAGGACCAATACCTGGAGGGGCTGGCTGACTCCGTGCTGGACGAAGTAGCCAGGGTGGAGTGCCCTGCCACCCTGGAGCAGGCCATCCAGCTCTGCCTGCGTATTGATGGAAGGCTGGAGGACCGACACCAGGCCTGGCAGGGAACCGCTGGGCAGGAGCTGGAGCGCAACCGGGGCCCCGCACCTACGACTCGCTGGCCCCCTAGTGGTCTCAGTCCAGCTGCACCAGAACCCATGCAGCTGGGGGCAGCACGAGCCAGGCTGACTCGCGAAGAAAAGGAGAGGAGGCGCTGGGCCAACGTATGCTTATATTGTGGTGGCCCGGGGCATTACGCCGCTTCATGCCCCGAGAAGCAGCAGCCACAGGGAAATGGGCAGCCCCAGGTCAGTGCCGGCCGAGCAACCTGGGGCATGCCAGTTTCCCATCGGCCAGCCGGAGACGGGCTCCAGCACCTGCTGCTGCCAGTCAAGCTGCAGCTGCGGGCAGGGCAGTGGCTCCTGGCC
Source organism: Charina bottae (assembly GCA_023362775.1). NCBI lineage: Eukaryota > Metazoa > Chordata > Lepidosauria > Squamata > Charinaidae > Charina > Charina bottae. The sequence goes on from JALMGJ010000008.1 coordinate 26,997,005, forward strand.
CATGCATTGATTGACTCCGTGGCTTCCTGGTCTTATATGGACACTGACTTTGCCATGCAGCAGCAGGTGCCGCTCCACCAGAAGAAGGTGCCCATGTCTGTGGAGGTGATCGATGGGCGACTGCTGCAGTCAGGCCCCATGACCAGAGAAACGGCACTCCTCACGATGTACGTGGGGGCAACACCAGGAGCGGCTGCGCCTGGACATTACCAAGATCCCCCGGTTTCTGCTAGTCCTGGGGATCGATTGGTTGGAAAAACACAATCCCAGGGTGGATTGGGCGCGCCAGGTGGTTCGGTTCCGGGACCCATGCCCGCACTTGGCCTCCCAGGCGCTCCTGGGGGCGGCCAGCACGGAAGGGGCTCCCGCCATTCCTCTGGAGTACCGAGAGTTCGCGGACGTGTTTGAAGAAAAGGGGGCTGATCAGCTACCGCCACACCGCCCGTACGACTGTGGGATCGTGTTAAAACCAGATGCCTCATTGCCTGTGGGCTGGCTATACTCCCTATCGGAGCCGGAGCAGGCCGCCCTCTGGGACTTCCTAGCCAAGAACCGAAGGAGGGGGTTCATTCGGCCCTCCAGGTCCCCGACCTCAGCCCCGGTGCTCTTTGTAAAAAAGAAGTGTGGGGAGCTGAGGCTTTGCAATGACTATAGGGCGCTAAACCGCATTACCGTCCGGGACCGGTACCCACTCCCCTTGATCCCCGAGCTCTTGGATCGGGTGTGCCATGCCCAGATCTTCACCAAACTGGACCTGCGGGGCGCATGCAACCTAGTCAGGATCCGGGAAGGGGATGAGTGGAAGACGGCATTCGGGACGCGTTACGGGCAGTACGAATACCTCGTCATGCCCTTTGGCTTATGTAACGCGCCCACCGTCTTCCAACGCTTCATTAATGACGTCCTGTGAGACCTGGTGGACCGGTTCGTGGTGGTCTATCTGGACGATATTCTTATTTTCTCCTGGGACCCGGTCAGGCATGTAAAGCATGTACGGACGGTGTTGCAGTGGCTGCGGGAACACCAGTTCTACGCCAAGGTGGAAAAGTGTGAATTCCACGTCTGCCAGGTGGACTTCTTGGGGCACCGCCTGACCCCGGAGGGCGTGGCAATGGACCTGGCCAAAGTCACCGCAGTTACCCAATGGCAAGCCCCGAGGAACCGCAAAGACCTCCAGAGATTCCTTGGGTTTGCCAATTACTACCGGCAGTTTATTGTGGGCTACACTGCTCTGGCCGTGCCTCTCACTCGGCTCCTGAGGCCCCGTGAACCGTTCAAGTGGACAGGGGAGGCGGAGCAGGCATTTCAACATCTGAAGAGCCAGTTCGCAACTGAGCCGGTGCTGCGGCACCTGGACCCCCAGCTTCCATTCGTGGTGAAGGCGGATGCCTCCAGTTATGCCATTGGGGCGGTCCTCTCCCAGCAGACCACCCCCACAGAGCCCCTGTGGCCGTGCGCTTACTACTCCCACCAGCTCACGCCCGCCGAGCGCAATTACACCATAGGGGAGCGGGAGCTGCTGGCCATCAAAGCCGCGTTCGAGGTGTGGCGGCACCATCTCAAGGGCGCGCGGCATCCTGTGGTCGTCTGTACAGACCACAGGAACTTGGAGCACCTCCAGTCTGCCCGGCTTGTATACTCTCACCCTACCTATTCAACCTGTACGCAGAACACATCATGCGACATGCTGGGCTTGATGAATCCAAGACTGGAGTTAAAATTACTGGAAAAAACTAACAATCTCAGATATGCAGATGATACCACTTTGAGGGCTGAAAGCGAGGAGGAGCTGAGGAGCCTTATGACGAAGGTGAAAGTAGAAAGTGCAAAAGCTGGGTTGCAGTTAAACCTCAAAAAAACCAAGATTATGGCAACCAGCTTGATTGATAACTGGCAAATAGAGGGAGGAAAAGTGGAGGCAGTGACAGACTTTGTATTTCTAGGCACAAAGATTACTGCAGACGCTGACTGCAGCCAGGAAATCAGAAGATGTCTACTTCTTGGGAAGAGAGCAATGACAAATCTTGATAAAATAGTTAAAAGCAGAGACATCACACTGACAACAAAGGTCCGCATAGTTAAAGCAATGGTATTCCCTGTAGTAACCTATGGCTGTGAGAGCTGAACCATAAGGAAGGCTGAGCGAAGGAAGATAGATGCTTTTGAACTGTGGTGTTGGAGGAAAATTCTGAGAGTGCCTTGGACTGCAAGAAGATCAAACCAGTCCATGCTCCAGGAAATAAAGCCAGACTGCTCACTTGAGGGAATGATATTAAAGGCAAAACTGAAGTACTGTGGCCACATAATGAGAAGACAGGATACCCTGGAGAAGATGATGATGCTAGGGAAAGTGGAAGGCTAAAGGAAGAGGGGCTGACCAAGGGCAAGATGGATGGATGATATTCTGGAGGTGACGGACTTGACCGTGGGGGAGCTGGGTATGGCGACGGCCGACAGGAAGCTCTGGCGTGGGCTGGTCCATGAAGTCACGAAGAGTCGGAAGCGACTGAATGAATAAAAAACAAAAGGTTCAATAGCATGCTCATGGATTTCATCTAGTGCAATGGGACTATAGTCCATTCGTTTGTTTGTTCCTGGGGTCTGGACTTGGATTCCTCAAGCCCAGCATGTCGCATGATGTGTTCTGCGTACAGGTGGAATAGTTAGGGTCTAGCAGGAAGACAGTCCCAAATAACAGCATTATATATCATCTGGGAATATAATACTGTATGCCACTAGATTATAAACTGGAAGCATCTGCTTGTTTCCATTATATATTTTTTCAAAACTTCAGAATCCCATTTACTAATTGTTCATCCTGCAGTTGAATAGATTGAAGATGTCCATTCCAGCCAAACATTTGAAAAATGAAGCCTGGGTAGAACACTACTTCAATTTTCTCATCACTTTTACTATGACAGTATGGTTTTTGCAGAACCTAAGAAGCATTGCCTCATACTTATTTTATCATAAGCATGATAAAATATATTCAGATTGTTAAAGGCAGAGCTGTAAGATATTCTTAATTTAGTTTTAGCATGTTCCATTTTATTGAGCTTAAACCCAGAAATGTCTAAAGCTGGGCTCACACATGCCAAACTGTACTTTGTTAGAATGGCTTGCTGAATGAACCACAATTTTCTGAGTTGCACAACACACTAACTCAGAGCTTTCCAAACTGTGTGTCAGGACACGTTAGTGTGTCGGCTGCAGTGTCTGGGTTTGTCACGGCTGCTGCTGCCTCCAAGCCCTGCCAGGATTCCATGCAGGTCCTAGTGCCTGCCTTGTGCCTTGCTGCCTCCAAACCTGCTGTGATTCCGCGCAGGTCCTAGTGCCTGCCTTGTGCCCTGCTGTAAGAGTGTGTCGCGAAATGATGTCCTGCTGTAAGAGTGTGTCGTGAAATGATGCATATCTAAAAAGTGTGTCACCAACATGAAAAGTTTGGAAAGCTCTGCACTAACTCATAAGTCATGGCTTATCAACTATAATGATTAGATTTATACAGTACAGTAAACCAAAACCAAATAAACACATTATGACTTATCACTACGTGATTGAGTTAACATGGCATTATTTGTTTTAACCATGGTTTTGCTCAGTCCAAAATGGTTGGATGTGAACATAGTGTGAAGCAATAAATCATGGTTGAAAAAAAGTCTAATGACTCAGTTTTCATAACCCCTTAAAGCAAATCAATCCATGCCTGAATAGCAAGCACATTTACAAGAACTCCATGACTGTGCTGCAAATGGTTTCATTTAGCTATCATTTGATTATCAAATGGCTTGTTGATTACCAGAGTGAATTTTGGTTTTTTTCCTATGTAGGTATAATGATTCTAATATCCAATCTACACAAGCCTATCTACTTTATTGAATCAAGGTGTATGGCAATAACCTGTAACCATCAAGGCAACATTAAAAATTCAAGAAGATATTACTAAGGCTGTCAATTATCTTAATGACAGCCAAGGATTGAGGATATGGCTAATATTTTGATTTTCCAAAGCATGAATAACTTCCTTAAAAGAGTCAACAGCAAATCTTCCCAAGCACCCCTATTTATGTTAAATGTTTCAATAGTGCAAGTTCAGAATGGTTCCTAACGGAAATAGATAAATAAATATAAAGATCACTTTATAAATAACACATAAGGAAACAAAGTAACTGTAAATATAAAGTGATCACAGAAAACAAACAATTCAGCTAAAAATGTAGCAGAAGGTTGGAGAGAATGTTTGTAATCCTCTTAACTCAATAAAAGGATACTTTTCTAGTGTCTTCAGAAAAAAGAACTTTATAATTGCAGAGCCTTGCTGGGAAAAGACCACCTCTTAGTCTCTACTGTCCTAACATGCTGCAGGCTAAGAACAGCTGTTTCACAGTGATTAAAATGTTGGTTTTTAGATACTGTTGGTCAGAGTACAAGCCATGGTCCATTTCATATTATACAGCTGTCTTGTTTTAATTTGCTCTAAAAGAAGTATCCCTAACACAGTGTTTTTCAAACTTGGCAACTTTAAGATGTGTGGCTTCAACTCCCAGAATTCCCCAGCCAGCATGAGGACCATAGTGTTCTCACATGCTTTTAAAGATCCCAAATTTTAGACTAATGAGTGACAGAAATGAGAGAAATGGGTGAGAAAATCTACTCAGTGTGATGACCTTAATTTGAATCAGAACCATCATGGATATGCATAAAGCTTACAAATCTGTTTGTACCAGCAATTTCCATGTTTGTTTTGCTCATAAACCTTATTACACTAGTAAGAAATAGTGTGAGCCAAAGATAATATGGGGAAATGGCTATTAATGAGATCTATGAAATATAAGCAAGCACAAGAGTGTAGAGTTTCCCCCCCCCCTTCTTCTTTGGTTCACTATGGAGGAAGTATATTTTAATTGCACTATTGGCTCACAGTCTTAGGCAGTGTTTCTTAAACTTTTTTCTCTCAGGACCCCTCCCCACATTTAAAAATTATGGAGGACCCCAAAAGAGCTCTTGTTTGTATGGGTTATATTGATCAATATTTAGTGTATTCAAAATTAAATTTGACGCATTCGCTGACACTACCGCTTCTCATGATTGTTTGATGGAATTTTAATATTGAATTATTTTTCAACATAGGCTGGCAAATAATTGATTTTGCAGACCACTGAGAGGGTCTTGGGGGACCCCCAGGGATCCTTGGACTACACTTTAAGAAACGCTGGTCTATGGTGTGTTTCCTAGAGCCCACCAGAAGTTGATGACTAATAGATGGAAATGAGAAATTATTAAATACAGGATGAGTAATCATATTCATGTTATATTTCCTTGATTTAATTTATGGGGGTGGGGTGGGGAGGGGGCAGTTTTCCCCACAAAGGCCAGGTATAGCCTTCAAACAGGAGGGCTCATGCAACTTTGCTTTATGTCTTAGGTCAAGAGTTTTTAGTGATCAATATGGGAAGGTTGCTGTTAGAAAAAGATAAGGTAAGTACTTGCTTATTCTTGTTTATTAATGGAGTTAGAACCACTTTTTCCATCTGTTTGATGATAAAAATGATAGTTAAGAACTAATGGAACCCAACAAGAATTGATGGCTGAATAACTGATATCAGAGAAGTGTAGAAAATGCCTCTCACCTTGATTTCAGGAAGTGTGGCTAATTCTGTGTGTCCTGATTTGTAATAAATGAGACAATATATTACCAAGTGTTAATGGTGAGCCCCGATCATGACTTGGGTGATATATTTTTGGATGACGGTTGGGAATATTTTTTATTGTATTGATAAATTATTACAAGAGGAAAGGAAAGGGGGTAAAAAGGGGGCTTTAAAAGAATGACATAGTTTATGGACAGTCCGCTTGGGGAAGACCATGTATGCGTACATAAAATATAATGTGAACTGTCTGAGATTTATTGCCCAGACAATTTCCAGGATTAAAAGAAATATTGGGGTGGGTGAGGTGGGAAGCATTAAGTGCGGCAGGCAAGGCTCAGTGCAATCATTGAACCTGTTATTACATTTAACAATTTGCAGAAGATATCAATGGAGAGCAAATGTCTACTTTTGTTAAGAGAATCAAACCTGAACTATGAGCTGTATGATAGTTTTGCAGTGTTTTTGACATATTATTATATCATCCACATTCATTTCACTTTCTGGAGAAAAATGGGCAGCATTCAGTTTGTATTACAGCTAAACTCTGAACTCTAATCTACAACTGCACTGTCCCAAATCTGTATTTCAATAGCAAAAAATAACAAAATAATGAAAAAGAGGAAGTAAGAAAAAAAAATCTAACACATCCAGCATACTGATATCAGCTCTAGTCAACATGGCAATTGAAGAGGATGATTGGACTGATAATTCAGCCATTTCTAAAGGATAAGTTCAATATTCATGCTGCAAAGAAGGGAGATACTTGTTATATCAACTTAATGGCACATAATCATAATCAATCACTTGCTATACCCTAACCAGCAATAGAATGATGGAATCATAGAGTTGGGCAGGGCTATTGAAGCCAGAGAGACCAACACCTTGCTCAGTACAGAAATTCAAATTAATGCATCCCCAACTGATGGATGTATGGTTTCTAATGAAACATCCAAGGTAGGGGAGCCTAGCACCTTCCTAAGTAATTTCCATAAGACATTTCTATGATAGTTTGGATCTCCTTTTTCCTAATATTTAATTGAAATCTGCTTCTCTGTAATTTAATCATTAAATTATTAATTAATTTTAATTAATTTAATTTTAATTAATTTTAATTTTAATTAATTAATTAATAATTAATTTAATCATTATTAATCATAATCAATCATAATTATTAATATTTATATTAATCATAATCAATCACTTGCTATACCCTAACCAGCAATAGAATGATGGAATCATAGAGTTGGGCAGGGCTATTGAAGCCAGAGAGACCAACACCTTGCTCAGTACAGAAATCCAAATTAATGCATCCCCAACTGATGGATGTTTGGTTTCTAATGAAACATCCAAGGTAGGGGAGCCTAGCACCTTCCTAAGTAATTTCCATAAGACATTTCTATGATAGTTTGGATCTCCTTTTTCCTAATATTTAATTGAAATCTGCTTCTCTGTAATTTAGGAGCGTAATTCCTGCCTTTATGCACTCTGGGTTGACACAACTTTGGGTACTTTGATTTCATTCTGTGTAGCTCATGCAAAGTATAGCAACATGGGTTACTTATTAGGGTTCTGCAGAACTTCAAAAGGGCTCTTTGCTTTAATGGCGTTTCAGTCCTACCCAGTTTTGAAAACTTGGACAATTAAAAGGTTAGAAATAATGTTGGATAGGGACCTTACCAAAGTCTTAACAAGAGCTGAATGTACGTATCTAGTAAACATCACCCTCTTTCATTACCATAACTGCATTATGGGGCAATGAAAGGGATCTGGATTCAATTGTTCTTGTGAATTTCCTTACATAACTCTGGCAAGTTACTTAGGCTGTATTTGTTGTTTTGGACTAGCTTTAACAGTTCCAATGTATGAGAAAGAAAAGAAATGTTTCAGCTGTCTTCCTCAAACTTGTATGCAGGGAATTCAGAGAAATACAGATTCAACATCTCTAAAACTAGGTACTAGTTTTGGGAAGACTATAGAATGTACCTGCTCATACGAGGTATAGCACTCCTTAGAACAAGCTGTACTATGCTTCAATCTTTCCAAGTTTAAAACAAACAACATTTCTTGAGTGTGAACCAAATTCCTGAAAAAAAAATACATATTATTTATCTTAGCTTAGGAACATCATAGCAAGTTTACATATACATCTACTTGAACTACACCTATACAGTACATCTGAGATATATTGGGGGCAACTTCTTGAAATTATTTGCCAAAAGACAACACTTTTATTTGTTGCTTGTGTTTTGTAAGAAATCCAGTCCTTTTACTGTTTTTATTTAAGGGGAAATGGCAACCTTCCCAAGGAACAAGCAATTGAATCCAAGGAATTTTAAGGAGAAACAAAATAGCTGCTAGCACTGGTTCACAAATCCTTATACAAGAGTACGTAAACTTGTGTTATAACGTACTGTATAATGATCATGTTTTCTCACCAGTGGATGAGATCATATTGGCCGTGTTTTCTCACCAAGTGGTTTCAGTGATGGTCTGATCCAAGTTCAGTCTCTTTTGGTGAGAATGAGAAAATATGTCTACTATTATTATGTGTGTGTGTGGGCTTTAAAAAAATAGATATGCTTTATTTATACATACCCAAAGCTGCAAGTGGAGACAAAGGAACCATTAATAAAACAATAAAATATTATCCAGTAACATGCCATCAGGGAGAAGCCCTCCATATTCTACAGAGGTAGTCATGTTAAGCGACTGTAGTAAAAAGAGCAAAGAATCCGACAAAATAAGGCTTCAGATTTGATTCTGCAAAAAGTGTGCCATTTTACATTTAGTTTCTTTTTCTCGTTCAAAAATGTAGCAAAACTAGTGTGGTCATGTGTTAGTTCTCCATCTGAATGGCTGTCAGAAGACAATTAAAAGGACTGTTATAGCAGATTACCATGTTTTAGTGATCCTTTATCTGAAGGACTTAATTTGTCAATATGAGCACCCCTGCTTCCTTCCTTGCTAGTTCAGCCCTTACATGTGATGACACATACTGTATTTTTATTTATATTATAGTTATTTTCAAGTGTTTGTGTGACTATATTATCTCTTTTTTGATATACTCATTGTCACCTTAAAGCATCTTCTGAGTCGGCAAATAGCACCTTCTGTGGAAGGAATAGGACATTTGGATTCCCAATTCAGAGTAGACTATGTTTGATTTATTTTGGACCATTTCATTAGATGTGTTATGAATCTACATTAGATAAACATTTTCTAAAAGAAACAAAGCTGAAATTGAAAGAAAGTACAGCTAGCAGGTCTTTGGCTGAAGGTAGTAGTTGATCCCGTTTGCAATAATAATAATAATATTAATTTATTAAACTTGTATTCTGCCCGACTCTCATTTACTCTGGGTGGCTCACAACAATCAAACAAAGAAATAATAATAATAATAATAATAATAATAATAATAATAATAATAATTTATTAAACTTGTATGCTGCCTGACTCTATGACTCCAGGCAGCTCACAACAATCAAACAAAGAAATTACAATAAAATCAATAAAAAATAAAGATAACAAATACAAAAAAAAAAAAAAGGTGTCAGGAGTGGGATTTGCTTTATTGCCAATTGCAAATGGTCAGAAGACAACAGACATTCCTTCCTTTCAGAAGATCATATGTACATCAAAAAGGAAAAATGGTTTTCATGCAATACTCCAACGCTCCATAGCTGCCTATTTTTGGTGTTGTTTTTAAAATTGTGTGAGTTTTTATGGAGGAAGAGACAGTTGAAGGTTAATGTAAAAAGTTGCATTTTCTTAACAAAGCCGTATTGTTAAACAAGACATTGCAAAGGTTGAATCAGGAAAATAAAGCAATCTTGATAAAGCCTAGAAAGACATTATTTGCCAAACAATCAGCTGAAACAGGAGGTTCCAATTTTGTGGAAGTTTAGGGTCTCCTAGCAAAAAAGAAAAGCTGTATATATACACACTGACAAGTATAAGATAAGCAATTTTTCCATTCGCAGCAATTCTGTCAGTTTAATTACACCCCTGTGGCTATTTGGGGGAGCTGCCTGGGAAGTTGATGTCAATGCTACAAATCTGAGGCAGGTTCTGCTAGTTATCAGGGAGATACACCTGATTAAAAAAGAGGAGAGCAAAAAGAACACTCAGGCAACAACACACAACATAAGTTATATTCTAGCTACTGATTTAGAGCAAGTAAACCATTTCACCTGTCTGAAATGAAGAAGTGCCACATGAAGCTATCTAACACATCATTAAGGCCTGTCAAGCATGTAAAACCAAGTAATTTAGCTCTAACATTTAATAGTGACAGAATGTTGACTTTTCCCTAAGCGAGAGTATTAAATCATCCAATTCTTCTACTCAAAAGCATTTTTTATTTTAAAACTACAGAATATGATATGTTCTCTTTGCCTGTAGATCTCAGAAAGGAAGTATTCACTCTGTATCCAGTTCCTTAATAGGGTTGTTTCTGGTCTACATTCTCTTGAGCTAATAAATCACTTGTATAGGTATCATTTTATCACATGGAAACAGCTATTTTCCATCAAAATGGAGCAATTCAAACCAAGATACACATGAAGTCAAACTACCACATTACACTGAATATGTAGCTAAAATCACCTGAGTTAGCTAAGTTTGCTGCAGCATGTTTAGGACTGATATTATATCTATTAATAAAATTCTGTAGTATGTTCTTGTATGCTTAGAATATCTACCTGGTTCAGGAGTTATGAACGTAAAGTCTAAACCAGGGTTTCTCAACTAGGGTTCCATGGAATTCTAGGGTTCCGCGAGAGATCACTAGGGGTTCCCTGGGAGATCACAATTTATTTAAAAAATTATTTCAAATTCAGGCAACTTCACATTAAAGAGGTACGTTTCATTCTTTATTTTTAGTTTAAGAACACTGTTAATGTATATATAGAGGCCTACACATGAAACTAATCTAGTAATTTTGTAACTTGTGGCCTATATTTGAGCCTGAATGTGCAGGGGTTCCCTGAGGCCTGAAAAATATTTCAAGGGTTCCTCCAGGGTGAAAAGGTTGAGAAAGGCTGGTCTAAACTAACCCTATATTCCATGTTTATAGAATAACATGGCCCTTATTTTTTGTCTCTGTAGAAGCTCTCTGTTTATGCTTTTTATCAGTTCCAGATCCTAGACTTTATATAGAAATATATTGATATGTTTGTTTGATCTTCCGTGTGGTTCAAATGTTATCTTTACAGTTATTGTGACTTTCATGTCATAAATGTATGTCTGAGGTTGTATAATGTAGGCCAGACAGAGCCATGGACATAATTGAAATTGGGCGATGATGTAGAGAAGAGTTGTATGATTTAATCACCCATGCACAGAAATAGCTAACCTGGCGTCCTCCACAGTTTTTGAACTACAATTTTCGCAATGTAACTTTTATGGCAAATATCAAAAGTTTATAAGAATTGCGTTTCAAAAAATATGAAGGATCCAGGTTACCCACGTGATGAAGGACTTTAGATGTAACTAAAGGAATGCTCACATCACTGGGAAGTGACAATTAGGAATTAACTCAGCTCTTTCAAAGATGTATGAGTTTTCCCCATTTTTCTTGATTTGCTCAACAAAACCACTGCATGTTTCCTCTTTCCCTTCCTCTGAACTCTGTGGTTTCTTTTTTGCTTTTGTCTTATTTGGATCAGTTCCACCTTTCCTCCAACAGGAATTAGATTCAGTCCAGGTAAAATTACATCTATATTTTAATTACTTCATCACATACTTGTAATTAAAATATAGAATTTGCTATTGCAGGCATTGTGTTAGTTCTAAAAAGTGGAGTACACAAATTCATGGGTGATCAGGCTAAGATAAGGCTATCAGTGGTGTCTGATTATGATGTCTTGTTTCCAGCATGAGATCCATGTCCCCTGTACCAGTTGTTGAGAAATATGAGCTGAAAGTTTAGCCTCTGTCACAGAGCTTTCCATACTGTGTGTCGCGACACTTTAGTGTGTCGCAACACACAGTTTAGTGTGTCGAAACACAACCCGGAAGTGGTGGCGGGGGTCTGCACGGCGGCGGCAGTGACGCGCCATCAGCGCTTCCGCGTTTTAGCGGAAAACACGAGGCCGCCGCCGCACCGCACCGCTGCCGCACGAACCCCTGCGCCGCCACCACTGCCACAGTTGGTGTGTTGCCAACGGCGGCAGTTTGGAAATCACTGCTCAATCGGAATAGAATATGAGACTAGATAGACCTTTGGTATCATTCAACAACAGGGCGCTTTTCTTAAATTCTTATTTATTAGCCCAGTTTTCAATATCCCTTCAAAGACCATCTATGCTTTTTCTAGAAGAACATGAGCCTCACCTTCTTTGAACCTCCAGAATTCTCCCTTTCATATTTTTTATTCATAATGCCATCTCAAAAAAAAAAAAAGGAGGAGGGGAAGTGACCTTATGGTAAAACAAATAACTATGCACAGATAGCTAGAAATACTTCGATAAGGAAAACTTCATTAACTTCATTCACTTTCTCTCACACACACTTACACACAGAGTTCTCTCTCTCTCACACTTACACACTTACACACACTTTCTTTAACAGAGAGCAGTATTTTCAGCAGTTAAGAGTTTTCTGGATAGGATTTTAGGAGAAATATTAGTAGGGATAACAAATGTGCTTTTCTTAGCAAACATAAACAATGTTGCTATTCTCCCCATCCCATTTCCTGCTTATCTACTTTCATATCAAGTCAAATATCTCATGGGTCCCTGAATTTTTATGGGTTCTCTTTACAAATAATTTGAGTAGAATCACTGAAAAGAAACTTGTACAGTATTATTGAATTATCAAGACATTCTACTTGATCCTCAGTTTCACTGGTCATGAACAATTTTCACTCTTAATTTGATTTCTATTGCTTGTTATTCAGAGTCCTGGTCAATATGCAATAAATCTTTAAGGGTCAATATAATATTAACTTTGTGGGAAAAGAATCTCAATCCATTCATCTTACAAATGTCTGGGAATTGTCTCTTCTGACTATCTTGTCCTCCTCCCCACTAAGTTTTGTAATGCAAAACATACACCAAAGCTGGACCTCTTCACGATCATATAAATAATAATAAAAAACAAAGACATAAATAATTCAATGTATATAAACCATACAACATTTGAATGGATATAAATTACTGAGTTGTGACCTTGTAATTTCAAAGTGACTCTATTTAATGCCACAGTGGTGTATCAGAGATGTTTCTCCAGCAGTACATGGTGTGTCATCATATTGCTGCAAAGATGAGGAGTTTGCCTGGAGGACTTATGAAAGTTTTCCCAAGAAACACATCTCACCTATTATTCTGGATGAAATCATAGCAAGCAGCTTGGGTCTGTTTTCATTTCACATTTTGGTGTTCTGAGGATATATTATGTCTGTCCTCACCCAAGGTCTTGTTCAGATCTAGGAAATAATGTTTTGTGTGGTTTATGTCTGGGTAGGTAAAATCTCCCTCACATGCTTAGGACACATGCTGTGAAGAAAAATCATAGAGGCAGATTTTTTTAAAAAAGCAATTTTAATTACTTTATTTCTGATTGTGGAATTTCTGGCCACTTTTGAGACTAAAACCAGATGGTAGAAAATCAGAACATCCTCTGAAGCTTTCTAAGTGACAGAGTGCTCCAAGCTTTGGCGCATGCAAAGGAAGATGCAGTTAGCTTCCACTCACCATCTCAAGCTTTCACTTCTAGGAACAAATAAGTAACTTAAGATGTTCCATTGTGCCTGGATCTCTTGCAGGATCATTTTCCATTCCATCTCCAAGGTCAATCCACCCACACTCCAACAGCTGTGCATGAACAAAAGTCAGATTGTAGTCAAAAGGGCAAATATAATTTTTTAAAGCTGTTCTACATAGGTACCTCATTACAGTGGCATGCAAATAGGCTTAATTATTTCATAATGCCTTAGGTCTTTGAGATATAAAAATCTGGTTGCTCTTGTATGTGATTCTCAAGGAGGTCATACAGGGATATGAGATTAGGTATCATCAACATGCTGTTGATGCTCAATTATATTCTCCAATACATTGAAACAGGAGAGCCATTGAATTATTGTCTAATCTTGGTGGTGGGTGGGATTAAGACCAATAAAATGCTTAAAAATGATACCCTGCAAATGAATGATTTCCTAAATCAGAAAGGGGAAATTCATCATACTTTTGATAGGATTGTTATATTAATCTTTGCAAGGCTGTCGGTCTCTGCTAACAAAACTCAAAGAGAAAAGTAGCATGAATGTGTGCCATTACTGCCATATAGTTCTCCTATTCATGATTTTGGGGAACCAAGGTTAATGTCTGGAAAGCAAACAGATGTCAGTATACTGTGTGCTTACTCCCTATTTTACATACTGTCAGGAGAAAACCCATTAGGAGGAGCTGTTATGAATTTTGGGTAAGAATCCAAAAATATGGATAGAAGCTGCATGTTTTTGTTTATTTTTTTCTTTTTAGTTTGCCAAAACTGGCAACAGAAAATGCTGGTTTATATTAGTAACAAACAGACAGAAGTGAAAATTTATAACAGATATAAAATAATGACCAATCCAGTAAAAATAATCCAGGCTGAAATAACACAACGATAAATTGTAGACAGATTGACATGTATGCTATATTATTTCCCTTGGATCAAATTTTCCACTGAAATGGTTTTAGGTCCTTCCTCCTGATATTAAAGCAGGAGCAGAAGAGCTAGACCTGTTTCTGATTCAAGAGAAAAGAGAATTACCAGCCAGCCTCTTCCTGAGAGGAGAGCAACTACTGTCAAGGTGGCTGTTGGGGAACACGTGTGGAACTGCCCAGCCACCGTAGCCTGAATATTACTCGATCTGTCCCTGATTAGTGGAAGATGGATGACTTGAGGGAGGGACTGCTTCTAAGGCAGCTGTGGAAGATCTATGTTTGAAAAGGGTTCAACCAGACCTGGGCATAAATGGCATTTTGAAATGTTCTACTAAATTTGTGGAAAGAAAAACTTATCTAATTTATCAGGGGAAGGAAAAACTCCTTTGTAGTAAATTTTATTAAGTTTGAAGAAAAGAATAAAAACTACAAAGAAACAAAAAACTGCAAAGAAAGAAACAAACTAAAAAAGTGCAAAAACACAAGAGAATTTTTTTTTCAAATTTACAAAACGGTGTGGCTTCCGACTTTTAACAGCAAGGATATACAAAAAATTCCACAATCAATCTCTTACTCTATATTAAACCAAAACACCACATTATTTCTATAAGTCATTCCACTTTAACACATAATAAAAATTACTAAGTACAGTTACCCCTCCCCCTTATATTAAAATAAAGAAAAAAAAGTTCATATAAACCTCCTAAACCTCTTTCTCCCCTCCAAAAGATAAAACATTTTTAATTATTCCCTTCCTACCACTATTCTGTGCATTTCTGTCTATTATAATAAGAATCAAATTAAAAAGCACATAAATTGTCTGCTTTTATACTTAATAATACAACAATTTTAATAATCCCAATCTTAATAAACCCAAAAGACAAAAACAATTCAAAACAGTAATTCCATATCTTTGAGAGGGAATAAAGCAAATCAAATAAACATTCTTTAACCTTAATACAACAGTTTTAATAATTTTAATCTTAATTAACCCAAAAAACAAAGCCAATTCAATCTTTAAAGGCAAATAGCATCAATCAAATCCTTAAAGCAAACCAGATGAACATTCTTCAACCCTTATCCCACTTCAAAATAAACCAAAGCAGTTTCATATCCCCACAATGTGTACAGAGCTTTCCTCTTGAAAGAATCAAACAGCCCATCTGGCCCCTCAAAGATTCCAGGTTCTTTTCATGGCATTCCACCAGGAGATCGGTTTTACTTATGGCTTGCAGATCACTCTCTCCCTTAGATTTCTCCAACTCCATTATCCAATCTTCATCCAGCATCTCGATAAAAATCCCAATCTCAGTCTTAAAAAAAACATTTCTATCGCTCTTAAATTCCTCAATTTCATCCACCACATCCCCAACCTGATGGCACATTTTTGATCTCATATTTTCCACTATATCCTGGATATCTTGCAAAAAGCCTGATAGAAGTCAGAAGAAATCTGTTTAAAATCCTGGTGAATCTGTTTAAAATCCTGGTGAAGGTCAGAAAGAATCTGTTTGAAACACTCCATGTCTCAAGGAGTAGATTATGGCGCATAGGAGCTTAACCAGCGAAAGTCAAAGATATGAAGGAATTCTGAAATGTGTTTACATAAAGTGAGAGTGAGATAACAGATAGTCAAGGGAAAGTGATCAGAAAGCTGAAGGTTCAAATCAGCCGATTCAACATGTAGGAAAATGCTGATATCTTCAAATTTACCACAAAAATTATAACAGAAAGACAATTGTTTACTCTCAATCCACCTTTATATTTGGAAGGAAAATGAAATCCAAAACATAAAAAAAATGTTTAAAGAGTAATCCCAAAAATAATGTTAAGCACCAAGAGAACCAGCTTCTCCTTGCTGTAGAAAGCCTCTCTTAGGTTATATATGCTTAAAATAAAAATACAAATTGGTGATTTAGAAATGGGGTGGCCGGACTTAGTGTCCCTTTAAGGCTACAGTGCGGCTTGAAAAGTGATGAAATCCCCGCCTCTCAGCTGACTCTTACCAGTCAGATGCAAAATGCTGTTTGCGATCTTCTGGCTGCAAGCAGCCGTCTGGAGGAAAGATGGGATGATCCCAGGTATTCTCCTTGATCTGGAGAACGTTTCTGGGCTTCAGAAAAACCTGCCTGGGCTCGAAAAAAGTTACCGTGCTGTCCACTCCGCCCGCTGAACCAGTGGACACAGCCGTTCAGTCCACCATTCCCACCGGAAGCCCCAGGGGAAGGAAAAACTCAAGGGTGAGATTTCCCCTTAGAGGTGACTTTAGCACCAATATTCTGAAGACTGAAAGACAGGAATTCTCTCATTAAGGCTTCCCTTGAGATTAAAATGAAACATGGAAACCAAGAAGGCTGTGTACCGCTGGAGAAACAACTATACAATGAATAGGACAAGAATAATTGGCCACCTCATAAATAAATTGCAAAAACTTCACCCATAATAACATCTTTGAAAACCAAATTCCCTTTCATCAAACTGAGGAAGAGCTGATACAAAAAAAGAAGAATTTCTCTAATCCACCACTAATTTAAACATGCCTGGGAACCACAAGCCTCATTAAAAATCACCGTAAAATAATCCTACAAAACAAAACACCACAGACTTATTTTCTCCAAGACACCTCTTTCCTACAACAATGGGAGTGTTGGCTGAATGAGAAAATTACAAAAGTTTAAGATGAGGCCTTAGCAGAGCACTTCAGAATTCTCCAGAGCAGTGTTTCTCAACCTTAGCAACTTTAAGATGGTTGGGGAATTCTGGGAGTTGAAGTCCACACATCTTAAAGTTGCCAAGGTTGAGAAACACTGCTCTAGACCCAGGGACACCAGAAAGCCAATCAGATGCACTGTGTGATATGACCCTTTTGCCTCTGATGCCTTTTTAAATCTGATACCCTTCTAGCTAAGTGGGGCACACAACAGGGTCTCCTTCTGTTTTACTAGATAATCAGTATTCAATCTGCCTGCCCTCTAGAGAATCAAGGTCTGGCCATTTTGTTCACTTACTGCATCTCCAAAGTTATTGATCACCACAGTCCCAAGCTGTTGATGCTATATCTTTTATAATTTCAGTGGAACTAAACAACCCAGAGGAAAGATATAAATGATTTGTAGCTGAAGGAGGAATGCCTTCTGCCCCACCTTGTCAAGCTGTCTTTTTAGTTAGTCTTTTCAGCTGTTCTAATGGATACCCAAATTATTAATAGGATAAAGTTTATGAAAAAGGATACACTGAGTTAGGCTGAGGACCGTGTAGAATAGGAAAATACGCCTAAGCTATGTCTGAATTCTGAGCCAAAATATTAACTCAATAGGTTGTGAGATGTGGATATGTAACTCACTTTCTCCACTTCCATCTCCCAACTCTCTATCTTGGGAATCTTGGAACAGAGCCATGGAAATACCTGTTTCCGTACTGAAGAGTAAGTAGTTCTAATCTGCAAAAATGAATTAGTATTACATTTTAGGAAAAAAGTAATTTTTCACTTATTCCCTGGGATTCATGATACTTCATTAAAACTTACTCAATAATGTAGAATGATTTATTCACCTTTGCAGTAACTGCAATAAACTTTGGAAGGCATTTTTTTAACTAAAGCTGGTTCTTAGCAAAAGAAAAAAAAAAAAAAGAATCATAGCAACCACAATAGTACTGTGGATCTACTGTTCTTTTGGAATGAACATTTAGACAGATCTCTTGAGGTTTCCCATCAGCCACAGAGATCAAGAGAGGCTAATGTATACCTTTCTCTTTTTTTTCCAGGGGGGAGGCAGGTAGGGGCTAAGAGATGGAAAGGGAGAGCTTGCTTTCAAACAGCTCATTTGAGAATCACAGGAAAAGAACAGATCATGCCTGGTGATCATTTACTCTTTTGTTGCAGAATACGAAACAGCACAAAAGGTTTTTTTTATCTCTAGTGCTGGTTTCTAAAGGAGCAGTGCAATAAATAACAAACCACACAAAGGCAAAATGTCCCAGAAGATGTAGAGCAATAAATATCAGATGCCTCATTATTTTGATATTTTTTTAAATTTGAGTGACAGAAAGCTATCCTGAGGTCTTCTTTGTTGTTTTGTGTGCTGGATTCTCCCTTCCCCTCCATATCTGGGTGAAAGTTTTCAGTTTCATAAGTCTCAACACTAGTTTTGGTTCTTTAAAGGAACAACTTTACTGCATAAGTAACACCTTTGACTTAACTGCAGCCTTAGGTAAAGGTAAAAATGCCTGTTTCTGCATCTGTATGCACTTATGACATTCTTTCCCACAATCTGCTTTTACTTGCTCCTAAAACCTGCATTCTGATCCGATAAGCCATCCCATAAAATATGTCAGCTTTGGAGCCACAAACACTTTGAACAATAAAAAAGAGTTTGCTTCGTTGTTATTTTAACATATTTTTCTTTTGAAACCCAGCATCACTCACTTGTAGTTTTGATGAGAACACTATGGACTAGAAGGGTGATTTTAAATAACGTCTATAGATTTTTTGAGACTTTAATGTTTAAAACATTGTGCAGAGGGTTAATATTTGAAAAAATGACTTTAATGTTTTTACTGCTTTTTTAAAAAAATTGTACACCCCTAATAGCTTTTTAGCAGAAAGATAGTATATTAATAATATATCTAGGTCTCTATCTATTCTACTTTACTTATGCATCATAATCTCTGATTTGCACCTAAATTGCTCTTGGTCTTTCTTAGGAGGAAGGTTAATTTTGTTTTTCTTTTGTTACTTTCCTATTTCATTTTTTAAAATCATAAACCACGATTTAAATTCCACTTCCAATGGGTTACAGAAAGTGATTACTAAGCTCAGTGTGAAAAAAAAATATATCATTTTTTTGAGGCCTATACTTAAACCTGTATTTAGGACATTGGTTTCTATTCTCTGTCTATCAGAAAAGGAGCCAGCAATGCAGTGCCTGCAGATTTTAAGGAATATTTGGTATCATCAGTAAAGCATGCCTGCAGAACTCCAAAATCAATTTTTAGTACATTTTAAGACCTTAACATCTTGGGAGAATGTGCAAGATTTCATCATTCTCAGGTGAGATTTGGTGCTCTCATGTGGTCTGGCCATCTTGATTTTCTGATGCCCCATGCTTAAAAGTTTCCTGACTGCCATCTTAGGGCTGAACATTTTATTTTCTTGTCCTAATTCTAAGTGCAAGTGAAGCTTTCCTGACTAATCCTTCCTTTAATTTTTTACACGGATATGTATTGTTCAAAAGAGTTTCCCAATGACCTGCAATGTTTGTGAAATTTTAATGACATCCACCAGCAATGACAATGAGATTTGTAATGATATCTTTTTGCTACATTGCTTCTGCTATAGATACCAAAAATGTACACTGAAACTTTTCTTGTGATACAGCTTTACAGTGCCAAAAAAATATACTTCACAAATGTCTTCCCTGGAACTCAAAAGTACTGATCAGTACATGGAGAGGAAGTAACAATATGCAGGGATGTCAACTGGATTTCTATTTTCTCAGTGGAAACGTTTCGCTCCTTATCCAAGGAGCTTCTTCAGTCTGAGCAAAGTTAGTAAGGGAATCCTAAATATGTTTCTAGGTAGCTGTGTGACCTTACACCTGGGGCTAGGTCATGGTTATATTGAGATGTTATTTTAAGTCCTTTTATCATCTAAAGGAGGATCGTTAAGATCACCATGCTGCTGTTGAGCTTGTGAAATGGTCTTAATCTTCCTAGGCACAGAAGACAAAGCAGGGAGGAAGATGGGGGAAAGATTGTGCCTGAGGCCCCCACCTCTATTCAAGGAAGGATTTTCCAAGTTGGCAAACCACCTATCTTCTCTGTCTAAAATGTGAACATTAATGTCCTCAAATGAGTGTCCTTTTTCCTTTAGATGAAGATAAACTACTGACTCTGGTCCTGTGGTGTTACTTCTCCTGTGTTGGGCCATCCTCCTGTACAAAAGTTGTTTGGTTTCTCCAATGTAGAGTTCAGAACACTCCTCACTGCACTGGATTGCATAAACTACATTGCTTTTCTTGTGTTTTGGAGTTTGATCTTTGGGGTGTACAAGCCTCTGTCTCAGTGTGTTGGTGGGTTTGAAATATACAGGTATGTGGTGTTTGCCAAATATCCGTTTTATCTTTTCAGACACGCCAGCCATGTAGGGAATGACCAGGTTCTTTCGTTTACTCTGAGTCTCAGCCCTGATTTGGATACCTGAGAACAGCTCTGAAGGCCTATGGATATCCAAATTGGGCCTTCACCAAATCTAAATCTACCAGACCTAAAACAGCGACAGATAGGGCTGAGACTCAGAGTAAACGAAAGAACCTGGTCATTCCCTACATGGCTGGCGTGTCTGAAAAGATAAAACTGATATTTGGCAAACACCACATACCTGTATATTTCAAACCCACCAACACACTGAGACAGAGGCTTGTATACCCCAAAGATCAAACTCCAAAACACAAGAAAAGCAATGTAGTTTATGCAATCCAGTGCAGTGAGGAGTGTTCTGAACTCTACATTGGAGAAACCAAACAACCTTTGTACAGGAGGATGGCCCAACACAGGAGAAGTAACACCACAGGACCAGAGTCAGTAGTTTATCTTCATCTAAAGGAAAAAGGACACTCATTTGAGGACATTAATGTTCACATTTTAGACAGAGAAGATAGGTGGTTTGAGAGAGGGGTCAAGGAATCCATTTATGCCAACTTGGAAAATCCTTCCTTGAATAGAGGTGGGGGCCTCAGGCACAATCTTTCCCCCATCTTCCTCCCTGCTTTGTCTTCTGTGCCTATGAAGATTAAGACCATTTCACAAGCTCAACAGCAGCATGGTGATCTTAACGATCCTCCTTTAGATGATAAAAGGACTTAAAATAACATCTCAATATAACCATGACCTAGCCCCAGGTGTAAGGTCACACAGCTACCGAGAAACATATTTAGGATTCCCTTACCAACTTTGCTCAGACTGAAGAAGCTCCTTGGATAAGGAGCGAAACGTTTCCACTGAGAAAATAGAAATCCAGTTGAAATGATTCAAGCTACAGACAATTCCACCTGGATGACTGAGAACCTTCATAGACAATATGCAGGGATGGAACTAGGATCTGTGTCACCCGGGGCAAACATGGATTCTGCGCCCCCCCCCATGGGTTATTTTGTCATTTTGGCACCCCCCAGGCATCATTTTGGCACCCCTCCAGCGTGGCACCCAGGGCACATGCCCCGCTTGCTCCCCCCTAGTTGCGGCCCTGACAGTATGCATTAACAGCTGTTCAGTGCAGCTGAACACTGGTCCAAAAATTTAGCAATGGTTTTCCATTGCGCTAAAGGAAAACAGTGTCATGAACTATTATAGCTGATGATGTTCTTAGCTGGCGAGGTGGAGTATGAGGAATCTGTAAGAAACACCTTTTAGTAGTGTTAGATGCTCTAGTACTAAACACTGTAGTTATTGTAAGGTCCTGGAACAGAACCTTCCATGGAGGAACTGGGGGGAGGTCACGCATGCCAAAGAGTAGGTGACCACAGCCAGTTTCAAAAGACAATGGGGAAGGGAAACCCAGACAGCCAATCGTTAGCGCCCATTAACAACAATCCACAAGGAGAACCCCGAGCGAGATGGAGGAGGAGCTGGGCAGCACGCCAATGACTGAAACTGACATCACTGCTGAAAGACTGACAAGGGGGGACGGAGGAATTTATAAAACAAAACAGTTTGGCGGGAACAGGTACTCAGATCTTTGAAACTGTTTTGGATTACTTGATTCCTTATTAAAACTCTATCTGCAACGCTTGCATTGAGGAGTCTTTATTGGGACACAGAATCTGAAACCTCACAGTTATAGAAATTAGAATAAGCTCAGTAAAAATGAAGAAAATCAGTACATTCAAACTTAGTCATATTTTGAGCATATCCATGTGGCAAGAAGCAACATTTTGTCTAGCAGCATGCTGAATATGGTGTTGTTAAAAGGAGGAGATCAACATTTAATGAGATAAAGATTATTACACGTACCATATAATACTGACAGCATGGAATGTAAATATTGACACCAACTTGTAACTGTAATAAAGTGATTTATCAATAGATTAAAAGAGTTACTTCTTAGGTACTTTAACATTTTATTATTTTAGTACCTTATCAAATTAGTATTTCAGTGTTAAGTAGCTTAATAGAACAATAAAGTATTTATTAACTCAGTAATTTAATATTTTCATTTCCCCCCCCACAAACTACATATATATTGTGATTTAGTTTTAAATATTTTAATTTGTTTAGTATTCCAGTACTTATTTATTGTGTATTTTAGTTGGCTTCATTTTCTTCCAGTTTATTTAGCAATTGTTTATATATGTTTATGTACCCAAGCTTTGTAATCCTCCCACAAAACCATACAGAACATTAGTTGGTGACTGTAATACAGATGTTAGCTTGAAGGACAGAGGCCACCTCGCTTCAGGGCCCCTGCGGTTCCAGAGGAAGGAAGCTGCAACAGCTAAGTTCCTTTCTGATCCCTTTCCCATTGTATCTCCCAGTTGGTGGGTTTTAATTTTATAAATATGAATTATAAATGTTAAAATTTTATAAATTTACAACTCTGTTGTAAACCGCCCAGAGTCCACCATTGGGGGAGATGGGCGGTAATAAATTTGAATTATAAATAAATAAATTTTACTTTTTAGAAATTTTACTTTTTATATGATCTGTTACTAGGCTGAAAATCATATTTTCCCATATATAATTTATTTTTAATAGGAGCCTTTACTATTGTTTAGTCAATTTGACATGCATCTAATATCTCAGGATACTGCCATCTGTCTAGAATGCCTGTGGTGCAAAACAATACATAGATCTCTGTGCGTGGCAGTTATTAACTAATAAAGGAGAGGAAATATAAGTTATTTTTGTCATCTGATTTGTCAGGAACCTTTATCAAAAATGATTTGTCAGATGCATTGAAATAATTAAGACCAGCTATAATTATTTTACTATGCTGTATATTTTACAATCTAAATTTCTGTCTACAGTATTATCTCTCTATATCATTATATAGGAAATATTTATAGTGAAGACATTCAGAGTTTTTTAAAATACAAAATTCACAATTGAGCAATACCTTTATTAGAACCACAAAGTACACAAAGGTATTTCAATGTAATAAATACAGTTCAGTACAGGGGGTGAAAATACGGAATTGTATCTCTACAGAATCAACATAATTAAATAGGACCAAATATGACTTTCCAGCCCAATTTTTGCCTCCTAGGAGATGGGGAAGGTCTGATCTCAGAGGGGAAATCTATCCTTGGAAGTTTCATCCTGAGCCATAATGGAAACCCCTGAAGCTGGTGCTTTTCCAATTCTGGAACTTCAAAAGGCACAATTTTGAATCAATGAGTTTTCCATCTGTGGGTACCTCCAATGTGGTAGGCATGATTGCCCTGTTATGCTACAATTATACACATACAGTGTCTACCTGGAACCAAATTCACTGAACACCTGAGTATTCATGAATAAGATCTTTTTGGCTACTCATCTACTACATGTATACATTACCTTTCTGCCAATGCACTCCATGCAATTTACAATTAAATATTAAAACTAATATTGGGCTGAAACCTGTCTTCCAATTTCCTAATATTCTTTCCTCTGCCAAGGAAGCTTCTGGTTTTGTTTTTTGTTTGCTTAATCTTAGGAATTTCTCCAGAAATTTTCTTCTGAAAATGTATTTTGGTTGGTGTTTTTGAGCTTTTGATTTTGACTGGCAGGGGACAATGGTCCTCTTTCTTTTGGCCGTTACACAGCTCCCATGCCTCCCGTTCTAAAGATGTCCTGTGGGAGGGGTTTCTTCACGATGTCTTGTATGCAGATCTATGAAAAGATGATTGTACACAAAGAACAGGTCACATACACACCCCTAAAGACTACTTCATAATAATTTAGAAGCATTCGTAGCAATGTGGATCCATTAAAAATCCAACATTCACAATTGGCTAATATTTTTATTACAACATTATTATTTATAAACAGTATTATTCTTTTTTAAATTTTGCAAAAAAGTTAAGTGTAAGACAATACAACAGAGCTGTGAGAACACCACAATTACCTTTCTTTTAAAAAATAAAAAGCAATTTCTTCTCTATCAAATGAGAATGGTGATATTTTTATCATATTGCCAATTAAAACAAGAAAACTAACAATGATAAAAAGTAGACTCAGGCCAATACTGACATCTTCAGGAGCCAACTGCATGCACCCTGGCCTGAGGTTTCACTTAGTTGCACAGGAATTCCCGTCTCAACTGTTCCACTTGTCCTTTGGTGGTTCCTTCAGTAGTTGATGGAAACACTTCCTAACTTGGACTTCTTTTTAATGTTCTCTTGGGGTGCATGAAGTTACCATAGAGTTCTGAGTAGCTAATCAAGCTCCGAGATGATGAAATTTGCACTCAACACAATTTTTTAAAACAGAGCTTTCCATAACACCTTATAGAACTATCTAAAGAATTAAAATAACTCCACAGGCATACCACTAAAATTACTCCCCAGCCTCCAGCATATCACTGATTGATAACTGGTAGTCTCTATGTTCTCCAGCAAAGGAGATTATTACCTTGTTGCGGTACTGGAGCTTGAGCACCTCAAGGACGCCATGAGCTAAACCGTGAAGGGACACCCAAGACGGGAAGGTCATGGCAGAGAGGTCAGACTAAATATGATCCCTGGGGAAGGTAACGGCAACCCACCCCAGTATTCTTGCCATGAAAACTAAATGGATCAGTACAACCAGAGATACGTCGGTATACCATCGGAAGATGGGACTCCCAGGTCGGAAGATGGTCAAAATGCTACTGGGGAGGAACAGAGGATAAGTTCAACTAGCCCCAGATGTGATTATGCAGCTAGCTCAAAGCTGAAAGGACGGCTAGCGGCCCACAGTGCTGGTGGTGAACGACGAATCTGATGTTCTAAAGATCAACACACCATAGGAACCTGGAATGTAAGATCTATGAGCCATGGCAAATTGGATGTGGTTATTGGTGAGATGACAAGATTAAATATAGACATTTTAGGTGTCAGTGAACTGAAATGGACTGGAATGGGCCACTTCACATCAGATGACCACCAGATCTACTACTGTGGACAAGAGGACCACAGAAGAAATGGAGTAGCCTCCATAATTAATAATAAAGTGGCTAAAGCGGTGCTTGGATACAATCCAAAAAACGATAGAATTATCTCAATTTGACTATGAAGGTTCTCAGTCATCCAGGTGGAATTGTCTGTAGCTTGAATCATGTCAACTGGATTTCTATTTTCTCAGTGGAAACGTTTCGCTCCTTATCCAAGGAGCTTCTTCAGTCTGAGCAAAGTTGGTAAGGGAATCCTAAATATGTTTCTAGGTAGCTGTGTGACCTTATCCTGGGGCTAGGTCATGGTTATATTGAGATGTTATTTTTGAGTCCTTTTATTATCTAAAGGAGGATCGTTAAGCTCAACAGCAGCATGGTGATCTTAACGATCCTCCTTTAGATAATAAAAGGACTCAAAAATAACATCTCAATATAACCATGACCTAGCCCCAGGATAAGGTCACACAGCTACCTAGAAACATATTTAGGATTCCCTTACCAACTTTGCTCAGACTGAAGAAGCTCCTTGTATAAGGAGCGAAACGTTTCCACTGAGAAAATAGAAATCCAGTTGACATGATTCAAGCTACAGATCTCAATTTGAATTCAGGGTAAGCCATTTAACATCACAGTGATCCAAATATACTCCCCAACCACAGATGCTGAAGAAGCAGAAGTACTGTAGATCAGTCCTATGAGGATCTGCAGCACCTACTGGATAATACGCCAAAAAGAGATGTTATTTTCATTACAGGAAACTGGAATGCTGAGGTGGGTAGTCAAATGACACCTGGAATTACAGGTAAGCATAGTCTGGGAGAACAAAATGAACAACATGCCAGTAAGGTAATGCTCAAGATCCTGCAAGGTAGGGTCCAGCAATTCATGGGTTTAGAAAAGTCAGAGGAACTAGAGACCAAATTGCCAATATCCGCTGGATAATGGAGAAAGCCAGCAAGTTTCAGGAACACATCTATTTCTCTTTTACTGACTATTCTAAAGCCTTTGACTGTGTGGATCATAACAAATTGTGGCAAGTTCTTGGTGGTATGAGGATACCAAGTCATCTTGTCTACCTCCTGAGGAAACTGTATAATGACCAAGTAGCAACGGTAAGAACAGACCACGGAACAACGGACTGGTTTAAGATTGGGAAAGGAGTATGGCAGGGTTGTATACTCTCACCCTACCTATTCAACCTGTATGCAGAACACATCATGTGGCATGCTGGGCTTGATGAATGCAAGGCTGGAGTTAAAATCACTGAAAGAAACATTAACAATCTCAGATATGCAGATGATACCACTTAGATGGCTGGAAGTGAGGAGGAGCTGAGGAGTCTTATGACGAAGATGAAAGAAGAAAGTGCAAAAGCTGGGTTGCAGTTAAACCTCAAAAAAACCAAGATTATGGCAACCAGCTTGATTGATAACTGGCAAATAGAGGGAGAAAAAGTGGAGGCAGTGACAGACTTTGTATTTCTAGGCACAAAGATTACTGCAGACGCTGACTGCAGCCAGGAAATCAGAAGATGTCTACTTCTTGGGAGGAGAGCAATGGCAAATCTTGATAAAATAGTTAAGAGCAGAGACATCACACTGACAACAAAGGTCTGCATAGTTAAAGCAATGGTATTCCCCGTAGTAACCTATGGCTGCGAGAGCTGGACCATAAGGAAGGCTGAGCGAAGGAAGATAGATGCTTTTGAACTGTGGTGTTGGAGGAAAATTCTGAGAGTGCCTTGGACTGCAAGAAGATCAAACCAGTCCATACTCCAGAAAATAAAGCCAGACTGCTCACTTGAGGGAATGATATTAAAGGCAAAACTGAAGTACTTTGGCCAAATAATGAGAAGACAGGATACCTTGGAGAAGAAGCTGATGCTAGGGAAAGTGGAAGGCAAAAGGAAAAGGGGCAGACCAAGGGCAAGATGGATGGATGATATTCTGGAGGTGACGGACTCAACCATGGGGGAGCTGGGGGTGGTGATGGCCGACAGGAAGCTCTGGCGTGGGCTGGTCCATGAAGTCACGAAGAGTCGGAAGCAATTGAACGAATAAACAACAAGCCTCTATGGTGCAAAGCCAACTAAACAGACCATGCTGCAACCAATAAATACAGATAAACGTTTCGCAAGAAGCCGTAGAAAATAACCTCTTCTATCATATTTCTGAGGCATTTCCTGTGGGTGAAACAAGACAACTAATAAAACAAAGTTCTGTTCCTTATGTTTTATTAGGTGCTGATAAAAATTCCTTCTCTGATTCAAGATATATGAAACAGATCTGTGTGCAGAATTCCCCACTGGAATCAAAGTATCACAAGGGCTTTCAAAGTGCTGATTCTGACGTAATGTAATCCTCTGGTATTTTCCTCATCACATGGTGTTCTTTATGCCCGATTGAAAATCCATGGCTGTAATTCAAAACTCCATAAGATTTCAATAAGCACCTAGATTTAAGTTCAAGCAGAAGCTGGGCAATGTTCTTCAAGGATGGGCGCTGTTCCCTGAATGTTGTGCTACAGAACCAGGATTAGATTAGTGCTAATTGTGTGGCCTTCCAGAAGTTGGCAGTCTGGAAGTTCTGTTGCCAGCCAGCGTGACCAGTAATGGGGTGAGAGTCCATGACTTTTGGAGGACCATGTATTATCCACCTCCACTTCTACCCAATTGTACAGAATATTTCTTTAAAAAAAATAGGCATACAACTTATTGAGGATATACTGAAATTGATTCAGTGTTGTTTGCTTTCATGGCAAATAGGGAAAAATCTGGTTTGGGAAAATGGGAGGAAGTCATATTTCAGGAAACTTCAGGTTGTAAAGAGAACTGGCCACATCACACATGAGCAGTGATGAAGTTTGGAGTGAGTGAGAAAGTTTTCTTCCTCTTTTGAACGGAGAGATACTAATTTAGGGATGGTACAGTGGTTTTTATTTTTTCACCATCACAACATGGCAGGTACACTGGGCCAATATTTTTCAACCATTTGGCCAAAGGGAGCTGCAAAATTAGGTCTTGGGGCCAGCATGCTCTTACCCCAGGCTATAAATAACAAAGAGGAAAAGGATATTTAGAAAAAGAGTGTTCAACATGGAACATAGAGCAATTCAAGGGAAATTCTAAATATAAACAAAAGGCTAAAGCAATAACTGGTCATGAGGCTATCCTTACACTTGAAAAGAAGAGGCCTGTTTCTAACAACAGATCAGGTCTTGCTATTAATATCTTCAGCCAATATATCCCAGTGTGTCATTGAATAAAATGCAGTGTAATATTTACTGGGAAAATAAATTGATGATGTTGACAATAAAACCTCTTCACTCATTCAAGTGGAAACCATTTTCCATGGTACCTTCCATATTGTTAGGGAGGATGCATGGATCTTCCAATGAAACACATGGGGCTGCTTATATGACCTTTTCTGCTTCTAGCAGAGCTACTGTCAATCTAAGTGGGAGATAGTAACAAGACTGATTTCAGCTCACATGCTTGGAATAGTTGTGTGTGTATGTGTGAGTGTATCTGATTCTTCCTAAATCAAGTGGTACACTTTTTTGAGAAAATTGAGAACATTTGCTGCTTTCATGTTTTTGCTTAAAAAAATCAGTTTCTGTATCTTTCTACTTAATACATTAGGGTTTCCCAATTGTTCCATAAAAAGGAGCCTAAGTGAAATACTGCTTTAAGAAATAAGATAACACAATTCCCCCTCCCCCAGTGTAAGGTTCTTACAGATTATACTACCCTGTTCAGCAAATTGTTAGAGGATAATATTGGAAAAATAATTTTATATTATTTTATTTATTTATATCAAACTTTATCCCTCCTTCCATTAGAAATAATTCCAAAATGGAATTCCAGAATTCCAGACTGATTTATCTGTCTGACTATTGTCTACCTTGATGGGTCTAGACATTGGCTTTCCCTGAAAAAAAATATTTGGAGATAAGTTTGGACCTGGGACCTGATTGGACATCTCTGTCATTGCTGCAGTGAGTCAGGCCTTCCCAGGCTTCAGCTTCAAGACATTTGAACAATTCAGCTTGAACTAAACCTTTATTGTGATTCAGGAGTGGCAGCCATAACAACAGTTAACAATCACTAAGAGATTAAGGCAGATTGCAGCATGTATACAGGCAGGTCTCGATTAGGGAAGTTAATGAATCCCACGAAATGGTTGTATTATTCGAATTCGCACTGTTCAAAGTGATGTTTCTATGGGAAATAGGGAAATTGGTTCCAGCTCGACAGAAATAGGCAATTAAAATGTTTAAACCTATTTTATATGTTTATTAATGAAATACTATATAACAGTAAAAGAGGATGAACCCATATCCAAAGCGTACCCACTATCTCCTGTATTCTGCTGTAGTTCTTCAAAATGAGCCTCTTCTTTTTTGAGCTTTCCTCAAATGGAACCTTCTTTTTCTCCATTTTGCACACACAATGATTTGTGTTTGCAACTAACAATAGTTTGCACTATTTGAACTTGCACTAATTGTAAATACCTGTATCTCTTTTGGATTCAAATCACTGCCCTATCATTGAGTGTTTCCCTCTATACCAATGTTTCTCAACCTCAGAAATTTTAAGATGTGTGGACTTCAACTCCCAGAGTTGAATTAAGCATGCTGGCTGGGGAATTCTGGAAGTTGAAGTCCACACATCTTAAAGTTGCTGAGGTTGAGAAACACTGCTCTATGCAATAGTAATCTGGCCTTTCTTTTCCTACTTTTGCTCGTTGGTGCCAGTTACAGGATAACAGTCTCTGTCTTCTGCTCTGGGGAATCTCTAATTACTAATAAAACCATGATAGATTCTTGTCTTGGGGAGGAAGAAATCTAAGGGTCACCTAATACAGAAAGTAAGAAAGTGTGTTCTATCAACTTATAATTGGATAATAGAGTTTGCTTTAGAATACAGTTTATATATAATAAATGTATTGAAAATGTATGCACTTGGAAGCAGCTGCTAGACATATTAATCCATAAGGCATAGCATCCCAAACATGGTTGCCATGACTACCAATGTTCCTGTGGTTACCTCTTTCAGCACCTGCCTGATTCCCTGTCCTTAGGTTTGTTGCTGTTGCTGTTAAAGAGATTCTTTTAATTTAACAAGACCCTGGCTGGCTTTCTTTTAAAACAAAGCCCCTGTTCTCAACATCATTGTTTTTTCAAACAATGCCTCTGAGCTCCACCTAGGTCTCTATAGACATTTCTTAATAAATGAAATTGTAGGTGGCTACTTTTGTTTGGAACTGTTCCTTCCTACTCAGAAAACAAGCCAAAGCTTAACTGGAGTTGCTAGGAATTATCTTGGGAGTTATAGAAACTAGCTAGGCATGCCTTTCTATGTGTTTTTTGTGAATGGCCATTATTCCCATGCAGCCGTTGTACGAATTGGCAAGCCTTCTGACTGGAATGACTGTGTGGTCATAACCCCAAAAGGTTGGGGATTCCTCATGAAACCAAATACATTAAATTTAAAAGAAAAAGGGAAAGCTACATTAACAGTAGATTTTTTAAAAAAAGAAGTTGAAAAAGGAAATCCCCATGTAAACTGGAAGAGTACTGGAACAACTGTCACATTTTTGGATTCATCTGTTAAAGAGATACACCAACTTTCTTTCTTCATTTTACTCTTTGTGTTGTTATGACACCATTCCTCATAAAGGTAGAATGGGATTATCAAGGACACAAAACAATAAGTTTGGATGCAGTCTAGTGACTATCGCACGATTGGAGGGATTTGGAGTTGGAGCCGAGAGTGATTGATTATTATCATTGTCTTAGCATTCAGATACTTTCCATATGTTGCTGTAGAAAACCCCTTTATGTAGAATATGTAGAAAACATATGTAGCAAATTAGTGACTCTTTAATTCTTTCTCCCCTTGAATATGTTTTGGTTTATCTGATCTATTGTGATCACTTTGTGTGTGTCTTTTTTTAAAAAAAATTGGGGGACACTTAAACAGACAAGAGAGTTCTAAGAAGAGAAGCAAGGTTTTCATTTTCGAAGCATTTGGAAATAAAGCGAAGTGTGATTAAATCGCTTGCGTGTCCCATTGCTCCAGACTGATGGCTTAACTTCTGCAACACACTCAGCATGTCTTGCATATAGAATATTCTGTGCTGTAGCAAATGGTTTTGAAAGTGCTCACCTTTTCTAGGGAAGAATACGCACAGCATTATTTTTTGTTTGTTTGTTTCTTCCAGTTGGTGCATATTATATTTCTATCTCCTATTATTTAACAGGTATAATTTGATGAAAACATCAGAACTGGAGCAATTTCAGCATTTCGCTTTTGATTTACTAGTCCAAGAAAAAAAAAATCCTATATTAGAAACACGCTTTGATATCCACCCCTTCAACTGACTGCTTAATACATGAAGGAACGCAATAAATCAACATAGTTGAAATATCACCCACAAAGCACTTATAGAGAAGATTTGATTGAACAATTCATATGGAAATATTTATTCTTTGTCATATTTATGTTGATGAATATGATGGACTGTTGATTGTCCAGTCATTGAAAGCCATTTGCTTCCATGAATCTTCCAGACTGATTAAGTTAAAGGAGCAAATCCACAGGCACATATTTATATAATGTTTCTAAACGTTTGTTTTGATGTGATGATCTATACTTTATTCAAAGGAAATTGTTTTAAAGAATATTTATTGATTTCAGGTCCTTCTTGGCTTTGGAGAAATGTAGGGAATAGTCTTATGCTGTTTTTTAAAAAAGAATAACAGTTTTAAGGATTTAAAAAGAAATATTCAGGATTGAAAATTTTTAAGACCAAACCCAGCTGAAACCATCTCCTAAATGGCATCTAGAATAAAAAACCCGAAATATATAAGAAATGTGCTCTCCTTGTTTAAGACAAGGTTGTGATATTTGGTGCCAGAATTCAAGGAAGTGAAATGAAAAGGCAATTATCTTAGTATCTGGTTCACCATCACTCTAAGCCATAGCTTTCCAAACTGTGTGTCAGGACACGTTAGTGTGTCGGCTGCAGTGTCTGGGTGTGTCGCAGCTGCTGCCGTCCCTGAGCTCTGCCAGGATTCCGCGCAGGTCCTAGTGCCTGCCTTGTGCCTTGCTGCCTCCAAACCTGCCCTGCCAGGATTCCACGCAGGTCCTAGTGCCTGCCTTGTGCCTTGCTGCCTCCAAACCTGCCCTGCCAGGATTCCGCGCAGGTCCTAGTGCCTGCCTTGTGCCTTGCTGCCTCCAAACCTGCCCTGCCAGGATTCCACGCAGGTCCTAGTGCCTGCCTTGTGCCCTGTTGTAAGAGTGTGTTGCAAAATGATGCATGTCTATAAAGTGTGTCACCAACATGAAAAGTTTGGAAAGCTCTGCTCTAAGCTATAAAAGCTATATGTGCTTTGCTATGTGCTGCCTCAGATGCAGTGCATTGGATCTGATGGTAGTACATGGGTGTAGGAACTGAATACCTATCTGCAACTCCTTAAAGCATGTGTATCTTTTCCTGGGATCATGCACAGCCCTCATATATAGGCAGAGCTAAGCCTGCTCCATTTATTTTTAGTACAGGAATGAGGCAATTCTGAATCCGGGTAAGATCACTGCATGCTGGTTGATGCTGTTTAAGCCTTCCAATTTCATTTCCAAATTTCCCTTTCTTGATATGAAGAATTTTTTAAAAAAAATTCATGGGGGAGAGAGGAGGCATTAAGAATAAAGCAGTTGGGCAGAACTTTTTAAACTATCAAACTTTTGTGTAAGCATCCCAATCCAGGTTGGGACTTCCGCTTTTTCCTTGGTAGGGAAATACTTAGTTGGAAAACTCATTTAGTGATTTTCAACCATGCATGCTACCTCTCAGCCTAATTTACCCCAAAAGCTTCTTTTGTGGATTGTCCTTTGTGTGTAGAGCTTTGGACACTATCCTTGAGCTTCTTGGGAGAAGGTTAAGATAAGATAATGGAATAAGGATATTGCTATAATATTGCTAACAGCATCTTTTATGGGCTATGATTGTTGATCACTGGTGATAATCTGGTGAATCAATGAATGCAGTGATCCAAGAATATAAGGAAGAATACAAGGTGGGAGGATAATATAATCACTTTAGGAGTGAATAGAGTGCAGCCCATTACAAAAATGGTTGTCCTGGTGATGATTTATTATAGACATGATATCTTTCTCCCCTCTCTAGACGAGGGGAATGTGTGTGAGCTAATGGGAATTTAATCTCTGCTGCAACTTCCTGGGTCTGAGAAAAGATTGCTTTACTCTCTACAGGAAATTCTGTGGCTCCATGGCTTTCCCTAGAAATTTAATATGGAACAAGAATCTTTTGAAGTATTAACGTTGTAAAAATGCCATTGTGTGCTCAGCCTATATAGAAGTATAAGTAAGCTTTGTTTGTGGAGTTCTTTGTGTTCTCCGAGCTTGGTTGTTTGCTTCCAGAC
This sequence comes from Charina bottae, assembly GCA_023362775.1. Taxonomy (NCBI): domain Eukaryota; kingdom Metazoa; phylum Chordata; class Lepidosauria; order Squamata; family Charinaidae; genus Charina; species Charina bottae. Next base: position 27,030,874 of record JALMGJ010000008.1, read on the forward strand.
GTTTCATTACCTAAGTAGGTAACATCATCAGTGCATGTGAGTGTGGAGTTTCTTGCCTGTTTATGTACAGTAGCTTGCCTTGCCAGTTTTGGTGGGGGTGTGGTTTCTTCCTTGGTGGTTCCTTGATTAGAGTATTGTTTTCTCCCTGATCATTTGTCTGGTGCTGATCCCTGCTGATCTCAGTGTTGGCTGCTGGAGGGGATGCCTACTGATGGCTGATTTGTCTGAATGCCAAACTTCCAGGAATTCTCTAGCATTGTTTTGCAGAAACATCAGTATCATTTGCATTTGCTGCTGCAGGTGTGATGGAAGATGCCAACTTATATTTGTCCAATACATTTTTATCTGTAGTTTTTATACCATCTCGTTCTTTGTCTCAGGCAACAAAATACCTTGTTATGACCCTGATCCTCAGGACCTAAAAATCAACCAAAAATACACAGTTATGCAGTGCCCAAGACACTTTCACAGAGTGATCTGTATTAACTGTGGAATCTGCATAAATGATAATAAAAGTATTTTTTATTTCCATAGTCTCTTGAAAAGTTGTCACAGTGCTGGTCCCTTACCATTACACATTAGCTTAATTTATCTACATAAAATTAACCTATGTAGTATTTCTTCCACCATTTTCTACTCTTCTTCTTTCCAGCAGGTGGCAGCTGGAACTAAAATCATAGCCTTTTGGACACTGAATGAGAATCATTAGGAAACTCTGCTCCTGAGATGGCCATCTCAGTTTCTGCCACACATGCCATACAGAAAGCCCTGGGGTCGTAACTGTAACACAGTTTAAAGCACATTCTAAACACCTCAATGGTCGGTGAGTGCTTGATTAGCAGCCTCTGTTCTTATTCATAGTGATCCATGAAGTGGTTTTTTCTTGGCTTTGACTAAATTTATTGTGTGAATTGCAAACCAGGCTTGATGGGTTGCAATGTTGAATGAATTATCATTTATGGTTAAGCAAACCATGACTTAGTATGATGTGGCTATTCGGAACATCACTATTTGAGACATTATTCCCATGATATCAATTGAGAGGCTTCTCTCTACTTCATCCCAGTTGGTTTAACATTTCTTCCATTCTTCTTTTATCTCTTTTTCTATGAGCAATATGTGTTTGATATTTATGGCAGGTACAATAAAGAAACAAGCATGGCAGGGATTCCAGGAATGTTCTTTATTGTAGTATAAGTAGAATAACAGAATCTTGAAAGCCTGTCCAAATTTCTTCTTCTAATACTAAACAAATCCAGGAGGTGTTATTCTGAGTTTCTTTCTCACACTCTCCTCTTTCTTATGACTTAGAAATCTTTCTGAAAGTCCACCCTTAAGGACTTGTTCATTCCTTCCCTTCTCTCAAGGTTAGCTCTACATTCCTTCACTATATATACCAAGAAGTTATGAGCTAGCCCTCCTGTTCCTATATCTATATAGCTTCATTTTCTGTAGGAGCCCCTGTGGAACACCCTCCCCCTGAGATCAGGCAGCCCCCCACTCTCCTAGCCTAGCTTTTGGAAGGCCTTAAAAAGCTGAATCTTCCCACAAGCATTGGGATAGGTGAGACCTGAGACCAGTGATTTTAATTGTTGATGGGTTAGGGTTAAATATTTAAATTTAAATATTAAATTTAAATAATCAACAAAAGGCTTTTTAAAAATGTGTTTTATGGCCTTTTTAAAATGTTATCAATTCAGATAGATTGGAAAAATGCAAGTATGTGGCTCACTCCTGTTGAATGAATGAGAAGAACATGTCACTGTTGACCTTTGCTTAGCACTATTAACTGCTTCTCTGCAGGGATCCATAGCTAAGTGGCTGGACATTTACTTTGCATATATAGGTCCAAGGTTTGGTTGTTAAAAGAATCAGAAACCAGAGGACATTGAACATTATCTTCCTGGGACTCTCCATAGTCTACTCAGATGTACTATAGGCTGACCTCAAATAAAGAAGATTTTTACATTCTTCCAAGGAACGTAGGCACTGCAAATGTCTTGCCTGAAAGTGGGTATTGTAAATGTGTCAAAACCAATGGCTCCAGTATTAATGTGCTACGCATCCCTCAGAAACAATAAACAAAGCATACAGTGTGTGTGCAAGCAGTGGGAATGCTAATAGTCACTAATCAACACCAGGTCAACCATCTGAACAGGAAACATAACTGTTTCAAACTGGTGCAGTGCTGAAAGTTTGCTGTACTTCAGTTTTATACCCTGGTCAAGAGATCACTCTAACAAGCAATAAAGATGGAGGAAGACAGCCCTTGTTCTTCTCTGAGCACATGAGTGCTTTTTTTTTAAAAAGTAAATAAGCAATCTGTTAGCTTCCCCAGTAATATAACTGAATTTCCATCTCTCTCAATTTCTTATGGAACTCTTTTAACCCTTGCAGAGCAGCTGAACAGAACCCCACCCCACCCCCCACCCCCACTATCTCTTTCATGATTTAGCGTAGCATTAGTTCATGCAAAATCCTCTAGTTCAGGCATGGGTGACATATGGTCCTTATTGAATTTGAAATGCCCTCTGGAAGAGATCAGTTTAGAGCTTTAATAAGAACTCTCTCTTCCCTCTTGCAGTTTTGCTGACTAGGAAAGAGAGAAGATGGTATTGGGAAGAAAAAGAAAATGAGACAAATATATGGGAGCCAAAAAGAGAAAAATGGATGTGCCAATGAAAAAATGAGTGTCCTTCTTATCTTTTGGCCCTGACCAACCCGTGTAGCAGAACCATTTGCCCTTTGGCACCCAACAAATTATCCCTGACAAGGCAGCTCCCAAGAGAGAAAAAGGGTTTCCACTGCTCTTCTCATGAGTCTGCAAATCATAAGGCAAATTATCACATTTAATACATGATCAGTTCACAGTTATAAAGCCATACATCAATATGATATATACTAACCCAATATACGATCACATAAATCTTTGTCACCTTACAGCTTTTCATGCTTATTGTACATGTCTATACTCTTCCTGGATCTTCCAGACTTTCTAAAACCTTATACTAGCACTAGAGGTAATATTTCTGATTTACATCAGTATTTGTGCAATGTGTGCACAGCTACTGCTGCCTTGTACATTAGGTGGATTCAGATATTTATCTGGTAATTGGGAAGAATCAGCTATGATGGAGGTAGTGAGTAGTCACGGGTGAAAGGTCAAAGAGAAATAGTTTGAATCCAGAATAGAGTGCATGGTGCATACCTATGTCGACCTAATCTTACGGACTTCCCAATTAATTTATATCGGAGCATTTGGTATACACAAGTCTTTATTTCCAGGAAGACAGACTATGATAATAAGAGGCTCTAATTTCGCATTTCTTAAATTAGAAAAAAAAATCACTTTAATATTCTGTGACACACACACATACAGATGCAAGTGAGTTATAATATGAGAATTTGGCAAGTCATAAGTCGGCTATGAAAATGTTGCATCATTTATAGTATCTTGATATAAGCTATATATACATTTCAGAAATCTTGCCTCCTTTTTTCTTTTGCAATATATTTATCTGATTTTGCAACTGAGAATAATCTTAGTTTATAAAAGCATTTCAGTATTAAGTTAATACATTTTAAGCCAAACTGAGCAGATGAGTAAGAAACTGTATATTATGATGCATATCTGCAACTTCAAGGTTTCCTTAAGCTTTCCCAAAAGTACATATTCTCTATACTAAAATGTATTCCAGCAAATATCAAAAAAGCAACTTTTCAACAGAAGGAGTTATTTGAGCCCAGCACAAGGCCAAACCTCTGTGGACTAGCAAGCTGGAAAAGTTACTAAATAGTTCATCATCATGTCAGCTTCTTCCATGGATGCAGCCAATAACCATCATGCATGGATGATGGCATGACAGTGGAAGAAGATTTTCATCTTTCTTAGGTGAGAAATCCCTCTCCTCTCCAGATTAAATTACTCCAGATCAAATTAAATCAAATCAAATCATCCAGTGCATGTGGAAGGTTTAAGTTCCGCTTTACCTCCCACCAGATTGAAAAGTGCAACACACACTGTCTCTTTTTCAACTGTGGCTGATTCTTTTGATCAACAATTTTGATCAAACAATTCTCTGTTTGCAGTGAATGTAAATATAAATAGAGAAGTATTTTTACATGATGGGCTCCACATTTATCATATATCACATTTATTTATTTGGCTTCTAACCCATACCTTTTCCTAAAACCAAGTCATCTGAGGAATCAGTGAAAGCCTTCAAAGAAATGTAGAAATTAAACCAGTTATTCTATGTTGTGCGAGAGGGCAGGGCTAAAACCCATTAATGGAAATGGCAGAGAAGATGGTTTCAATTAAACTATGAGAAAACCTTTCTAACAGTAAATAGAACAGTTGTCCCAGGAAGTGGTAGACTTTTTTTGTTTTAAAGAAATAAATAAACAGAGTCAAGGATGCTCTTGCTGAAGATGTGGGAATGCCAGGCCTCAACACAGGTCTCTTCTCTGCAAGTGTCATGTATTTATCATGTATAGCCAGTGCCAGTAATGGACCAGTCGTTTCCTCTTCCTTCTCCACAAGAGATAAGCCTCCAGGTTTGTCCTTTTTCTCATGGTGTTGAATCCCTACGGTGGCACTACAAATCATGATGATGGTTTTGTAATGCGTGTATGTATTTCTTTGCCTCTGTATGTGTGTAGGTGCATGTATACATGTGTGAAGAAGATGTGTGTGCTGTTCAAAGTCTGGATTGATAATGTATAGTCGAAGGCTTTCACGGCCGGAATCCGATGGTCGTTGTGGGTCTTCCGGGCTGTGTGGCCGTGTTCTGGCAGATTTGGTTCCTAACGTTTCGCCAGTAGCTGTGGCTGGCATCTTCAGACTTGGGCACAGAGAATCTTCTAGCTGTGCTCCTGTTCTCTGAAGATGCCAGCCACAGCGACTGGCGAAACGTTAGGAACCAAATCTGCCAGAACACGGCCACACAGCCCGGAAAACCCACAATGACCATCTGGATTGATATCTGCTTAGTTTTATCCTATAGATCATATAATAAATAGAAGGTTGGAATAAATACCTCTGAGATAGCTTCCGACTCCAATATTCTTTGCTTCTATGAAATATCATGTGGGTTACAATCACGCATATGTAAAACCAAATACACTATAGAAAACAATTACATTCACAAAATGAAGTTTATTAGTATATGTTCAAACAAAATTTAAATACAGTACATTTTATCTTTGGGGAGTTATATCTTTGGGGAAATGTTTGAGTGCATTGTCTCTTTATGCAGGAATTAGAAGGTTTTGCAGAAATTTTTGATAGGCAATAGATTGCAATATATCTTCTATATGTTTTTGTGTTTATATCTATCATCAAAATCTATGTAATATAATGCCAACACATCAAATATATTCTTAACAAAAATAGGCACCTTGTACTGAAATGATTACATTGTGACACATTGCATATTTGTAGTAAGAGTACAACAGTTGTACATGTTTTGCTAATTATTGGATTTATTTATTTGATTATAATAAATCAAAGTGGCATGTAGAGCATGCTATCTCCCAATTTTATCCCCATATCAAATGTCCTGTGTGGTAATTTGAATTAAAAGATAACAACTGGCCCAAAGTCACTCATTCGGCTTCTATGGCAGAGGGTGAGCTAGAACCTGGGTCTCCTATATTCTGAATTCTTTATCCTACCTTGTGATTTGTTCATTTGTCAATCAGTCCCAGAACTTCTTATAATCACTAAATGATTTACAATTCTATAGATATTAACTCAGCAGTAGTCCAGGTATGTTTAGTGGAGCTTACTGTTGAATAAGTATGCATAGGAAGCAGTAAGATTGTATGAAATGGTTCATTCAAGGTGTTGTCTTGGTCCAGACTACAGGAAACATCCAGTTTGAGGCACTATACATTTGAAGAACAGAATTTAATTGTTCTTCTTCTAATGCAGGGGTTGGGAACCTTTTTTATGCCAAGGGCCATTTTGATATTTATAACATCACTCGAGGGCCGGGGGGTGGGGTTTGCGGGTGGAAGCCAATTGCACAGAAGGGGGCGGGGTTTGTGGGCAGGAGCCAATTGCGCAGAAGGGGGTGGGGTTTGTGGGTGGGAGCCAATCACGCAGAAGGGGGCAGGGTTTGTGGGCAGGAGCTAATCGCGCGGACTGGGGGGCCGCCACGCCCGCTGCCGCACCTGCTTTTGCCGCGCCTGCCGTTGTGCCCACTGCTGCCGCGCCCGCCATGCCCGGCGCCACCCCACCTGACACCAAGCCCACCATGCCCGCTGTCACTCCTTCCCCCTCCACGTCCACCGCTGCTCCCGCCGCCGCCACGCCCACCATGTCTGCCCCTGCTGCCGCAGGCCAGACCAATTGCTTTGCGGGCCTTATACGGCCCCCGGGCCTGATGTTGCCCACCCCTGTTCTAATGCCTTGAATCAAGTAAAAATGGGCCAACATGATTTTTTCTGAGTGCTTTACTCTGAAGGAAAAGAGCATTCAGAGAAGCCACTTTTAGCAGCATAGCCACTCCGGTCTCACATTTTGAGGCAAGTGTTGCTTCCATCCAGGACTCCTTGGTTTGAAGCTTCATCAAATTGTAGCAGCCTTCCAAAATGCTGCATAGCCATAGAATGCAGCTTAATTCTTTGGATGCGGAATAGTAGATGATACCTCCAGTGTCTTCTATTACAAATTCAGACATATTTCACATCCCAGCAAGATTAATATGAGAACTGTTTGATTTACAGTTTAAATAGGAGCCAGCATCTTATACTAGTTGAGGTGTTAAATTGGAACTTGAGAGACTAGGTTCAAGTTCACACTCTGCAATAGAAGTTTACTAGGTGACTTTGGGCCAGATACTCTCTCTCAAGCTTCAGAGTGGGGTAGAGAGAAAACTGGAGGTGGAAGTGCAATGTAGGACTTGTTAAGCCTCTGGAGAAAAAACAAGATATGAATCTAATAGATAAATGAATCTACATATCCATTTTCTATATTTTCAAGAGAATAACTCTATTAAATTCAGAAGAATTACAGTGCAGGAAAATGGGAGTCAAGGAGGCAAGACTTTTAAGTTATTTAAGGATGCTCAAGGAATAAAATGAGTCATTTGTGATAATTATGAATGGCTATGTCGATGAAGGTTCTCAGTCATCCAGGTGGAACAGTCTGTAGCTTGAATCATGTCAACTGGATTTCTATTTTCTCAGTGGAAACGTTTCGCTCCTTATCCAAGGAGCTTCTTCAGTCTGAAGAAGCTTGGAAGAAGCTCCTTGGATAAGGAGCGAAATGTTTCCACTGAGAAAATAGAAATCCAGTTGACATGATTCAAGCTACAGATTATGAATGGCTACTTTTCTCAACAATTTCCTAAAGTAACCTTCTTGGACCTATAGTTTCTTGTTTGAGGGCAACTGACAGTTGTACAGTAGCTATAGAATGAGGCAATTGATTTGCTATGATAGATGGAATGCTTCTTGGAAAACATTATTTTCCTTGTCAGACTTGAAAGCTGTGTTTGTCAAACTATTATAGTTGTTCTGATAAAAACCAGACAGAAACCATCTCTTTATTATAAACACAAGTAATGGTTGAAAACATGAAAGCAAAGTTTCTGTTCTAAGGATTAGAAAAATTATGCATGGCAGTCAGAAATGTTGGAAACTAAATTTTGGAAGTGGGCTAAATAAAAAAAAATGGAACCAGATTTTTGGAGTTTTGGTACTTTGGAGATGTTCATTGTAAAGTTAGGAGTTGGAAAAGCATCCTTACAACCTGGAAGAACATTTAAATATCTGTCACCAAAATTTTTCTTGAGATCAATTGATCTTTGGCAATGTACTAACAAGCAGAGAGCTTGGATTAGTGCTAGAATACCCACAGGTGGCAAACATGACTGCAGATGCTTTCTGACAATTTCCCTGCCCAGTCTTCCTCAGTGTCAGGATTATTTCCAATAATATTTTTGAGTCTTCCATGACTTCTGAAAGTATTGTCAGAAAATAAGATGAGATAGTAGTATTTACAGTCCAGTGCTTTGTTTGGAAATTTGCTTGTGTGTCCAGAAAAAAAAAAAAGCTAAAGCTAAATTGTTTGTGTGTGTGTGTTTGTGTGTGTGTGTGTGTGTGAGAGAGAGAGAGAGAGAGAGAGAGAGTGAGTTATAGGAATATTTGGGGGATTTAGAGTGGGGTGGTGGGTTTATTATGGTGCCAGTTTAAACTTTCTTCTCTCTTCGTGTTTTCAGCTTTCAGTTAAAGGATATAAGGACTTGTGAAGGAAATAGTTGCACTGAAAGTAAATCACAGATGCATGGATGCACAATTACAGAAATTATTTAAATAAAGCTATGCCATCTGTGAAATTTCTAAATGCTATTCTTGCACTCTTCAAGCACAGTCATGTTTTATTGTGCATTTATTCCATGTGGCATACAATATCCAGAGTCCACAAAGTCGATGAGATCATCTCACGTTTGATACAGCATACGGACAAAGAGTGAAAAGTAATGTCCTAAATGACCCAAAATAAAAACATCAAACATGGGATTCAGAATAGGAAATGATTGCTAACTATAATAATAAAAATATCCAAAACAGGAAAAGGAATGGTAAATGTTGAGGTTACTGAGTTATGTATAAGTTAAATATCCTGAAAGGACATGATTAAAAAATCTGTTTCTCATATAGCAGTGTTCAAAGTATACTGTTTGTTCCATTATGGATGATAGCAGGAAAAAAAGCTGGATCCAGTTCAGAGATTCAGTGGCAATTTAATGCAGATACGTTTTTGCATTTGGATCTCAAGTTAGACGACACCCATTCACAACTGATGGAAAAACAGATAACGGCTCAACCTTAATCCACATTTGTGATTCCAATTTTCTGAACCATTTGCAACACCAGTGCCTGCATCAACATTATTGATCTATGGTCTGCTCCTCATTTTCGGAGTACAGCCTAGCCTCTCATCCACAGGCTAGACTAGGATGTCTGCTGATTCCATAAAACTCATTTTGTATTGTTTGGATAAAATGAAAACACCTAACAAAAATCAATAAAACTATCAATAAAACGTAGCCAAAGCGCTACTCTTATAATTAAAACATTAAAAATAGTAATTTTAACAGTAACACTTAAACCACCTTTTAGAATGAAAACCCACTTAAGGCACTTTACAACAATGAAATCACTTGAAATAAATAAGAATGAAATACTAATAAAACCAATAGTTAATAAAACCAGGAATTATACACTCGACTGATTATGTGCCATTGACTCTTGGGGACCACAGGAATAGATTTTCTCCAGGAGGATCTGTCCCCAACTTCATCCTTAAGGTTTTCAAATGGTCACCCATTGCCACTGTAACGGAGTCCATCCACCTTGCTACTGGTCATCCTCTTCTTTTTCCTTCCACCTTTCCCAGCATTAGAACCTTCTTCAGAGAGTTGGGACTTTGCCAAAGTAGGATAATTTGAGCCAGGTCATTTGTGTCTTGAGTGAAGTGAGCACTCTGAGTTGAGTGGTTTGATGATCCATTTGTTTGTTTTCCTGGCTACCCATGATATTCCCGGGACTCTTCTCCAACAAGTTCAAAAGCATCAATACTCTTTTTTTTTCTGTTACATTTAGAATTAATAATTACATTCATATCAATAGGGAATAATATAATTTATTCCCTGATAATTTAATTTAAAATGATACCATGATGGTAAATTTTGGAATACCCCAAAGCCAGGGTAGCTTGCACCCAATAGAACAAACAATTTTGGTTGTTCTATTTATTTCTATCTAAAACAAACAATTTTGGTTGTGAACCACCCAGAGTTCTCCTTGGAGAAGATGGGCGGTAATATAAATCCAATAAATAAATAAATAAATAAACAAACATGAAGAATAAGGCTTAACCTATCTCCTGTCTTCTACACACCAGATTAACAGTGTGAAGGAACTGCAGTGTAAGCAAGAGGCAAGAGGTGGAAACAATTTGCCTTGCTGAGGTGCTTTGCACATCATGAAACTCCTCTTCCCATGCTTCCTTTGCTGGAAATGGCCTTCTGCCCATACACACAAATCCATTTTTTCCAGCAAAGTGAAGTGACTGGCTGCTCTGCTGTCTGGAAGTAGGGGGCTACAAGGCTTATCAAAACCAACTTGAAAGAGCATTTTGTACATAACCTTAAGTGCCTATTCCAGGGTTTTTCAAACCATGTCGATGGAACCCTAGGTTTCTGCAAGGATTGAAAGGGAAAAACTAAGAGCAGAAAGAAAAGTTTGCTTGAATGCAGCCAATTTTCTATCATGACAGCTTTGCCTCTTGATCCAGGGTTTCCAATATTTTTTTTCTTTTTAACTAACAGTTTCTGTGGCATGAAAATGTTTGAAAGTCTCTGCTCTATTCCATGGATGGATGGATGGATGGTCCACTTATATTGTCCACTTATATTGTACACATAAAAATATAATTAGTATTTGTTGGTTAGGTTTACACCCCATCTATCTTTAAGGGGCAAAAGATGCATGTGCATAGATTGTTCCCTCCTTCAAATTTCTTCCACAGCAACAACCCTGAAATCAGCTGTGACTGATCCAAAGTCACCTGTGTGAGGTTTCATGATTGATCCTGGACTTGACTCTGGGCCTCTTTGGACTTGGTTAGGTATAAATATTGCACCATATCCCATTCCTAAGTTTAAGTCCCATCTTTCCTTCAGGAACTCAAAGTAGCTCCCTCCACCCATTTTCCCTATCATGATAATCCTGACATATAGGTTGGGTTGAGAAAGAAGGACCAACCTAAAATACCCAGTAAGCTTCCATGACTAAAAATGGACTTGAACCTGTGTCTCCCTCATCCACTCCAATGCCTTAATCAACAAGATAATGTTTCTTTTGAGTCAAGCTCAGCTCCTGATGACTTCATGGAGGTGTCTCTGCAGTTTTCTTAGAAACAGTGCTTTGTCATTGTTTTCTTCTGCATGTTTTAAACTTTCCAATCTGGCCTACAGCCCTGGAATTTTTTGATAGTCTTCTGTCCAAGGCCTGACCCTGCTGCTTTGGGGCCATTGCTATTCAGCTTGAAGACAGTTACACTTATCAGATTCTCTTAATGCAGTAGGTTTAGCCTACTGGCTCCTGCTTCCAATGGCTGATTTATGTTTTTTCTGTTGCTGGACACATTTTTTTGTTTACAAACCAAAATGGGTGGGTGCAAACATCACCCTGAACTCCAAATAGATAAATTATGTGTTAATGTGACCTTAATAGCAACTTTTTGCCCTCCAAATGTGTAAGATATCAATTTCCATAATCCCAAACCAGGAATTACAATTCAAATTGCTTAGAATTACACACTTTTCTTTTGACAGTGTTTAAAACTGGCGCCATCTGCCTGTGGGGAATGAAGTTGAAAACCCAGTTACTGCTGGTGGGAAAGTGCTACTGGTTTCTGCAGAATTGGTTTAGTTGAAGAACACATGGTGCAATGTATCTGCCCTGAGTTGTGTTGACCTTTGTAGGGCAAATGTCATACAAAGATAAGATCAGAGGAGCAGCTGAACTCCTCTGAGATATGAATGAGAAAATAGTTGAATGCTCCATCTGACAGTAGCATTTTCCGCCTCCGTTATTTACATCATTAGCCTGACTTGAGGGAAGCACCAAGAATGCATTTTCTTCAGTCCAGAAGACAGGAAGATGCCTTATAATGAGCAGGATCTGATTCTCTTGGTTTCAGTACTGTTTACACAGAGCAGTGTGGATAATCTGATGCTGCAGAACTGCAAGCTGGCTAACATTTAATGTCAGCTGGTCTTTTCCTGAAGAAGTGTCAAATTATTTTTCTTCAATCTACTATGACTTTAATAAAATGCTGCTTCCACATCAGGTGTTACAAGTGGAACTGGGAACAAGAGCATCTTTTTGGGTATATCAATGACATGACTTCAGATGTCCCACAGGCTTTTCACAAAGGAATCACAAATGTGGAACTTGGCTATAGCTGTCCAAATCACGCAGAGCCCCATGTGCAAGTGAACAGACTTGCTACATCCAATAATCAACATCAGGATGGGTAGTTAATTACTTTTAATGCTGTGTTATTCATCTATTTGTCTCCCTACTATCCTACTGTTATGCTGTTGTTAATTCTCTTGTTTGATCTTTGGCAAATGAAAATGACATAAAAACATTTATGCCACAAATGCTTTTTTGTAACACTTCCTCTGGCATCCATTGAATGCAGTGCTTGGGTCAGAACTCCTATGTAAGAGGCATTTCCTGTTCCTGTAACCTGGGTGCCCATTGCAAAGCTTTCCTGAGGGGTCAGGAAAGCAGCAGTTGGGAAACTGGAGAAGAAACAGGTGAAGGCAGCTTGAACAAATATTACTCCTAGAAGTTGCCTTGGGACAACTCCTTTTTTACATCAGCAAGGCATTTCTTGAGAGTCTGAAATACCAAGACAATATTTTTGGGCAGGCAAAGATGGATTCAGTGAATGGGGGAATTCTTGAGAAAATGTCCTTGTGCATGTACAGCACAGAATGCTATCATGTTAAATAATAATAATAATAATAATAATAATAATAATAATAATAATAATATTTCTTTCCTTTCTTTGTGAATAAACTTCTTTTGTTCATTGCTGGACATGCTGGCCTCAGTAAATCCTTGTGAATAAAGCTAAATGGAACATATCTGACATTACATTTTTGATGAATAATCTGTCATAGTGCTTTGTAAATCTGTTTCTCTCAAATAGACTCCATCAGGAATTAAGCATGCCTGGAGGATTGAGAAAGAAAGATAAAAAGAACTCAGTGTGCATAACTTGGCTGAACAATGCTTGCCTGGTGTGGAGTGGGGTGGGAATGCAAGAACTTCATATTTTAAGTGTGTAAATGTCAGTGAACGAAGAGAGCTATTTAAGTTTAAGTACCTTAGGAACTGAAACAGAGGGAACTTGACTCTTTCTTCCATATCTTTACTATTTATTTTAGAAAATAATATTTATTCCACTGTGAATTACTTGAATGAGAGTCAGATTTAGGTTATACCTAAAATGTCCAAGATGGAGTCCAAGTCAAATCATTTTTTTAAAGCAGAAACATTTTGCAGAAGCAGATTACTTAGATTGTTGAAAACTAAACTAATTTGAAATCTTGACCAGGATCTAGTGGGCTACTTAGATAAGTCAAAATATTTGAATGTGTCCAGTAGATGTTTAAAAAACATCAGATACCTTGCTCTCCTATAAGGGTCACTTGCCTATTGACTATAAGGTAGGAAAAATATTACTATAAAAGAAACACTTGATCTGCATAAGTTGTTCACATACTAACTTGCATGCATCAAAGGTTCATAAACCAATTTAGATGCATAAACATTTCATATGCTAAATTTACAGGTAGTCCTTGTATAGCAACTGCCTAGTTTAGCAACTGTTCACAGTTACAACAGTGATGAAAAAGACCAATCCTCGCATTTATGACCTTTCCAGGTCTGTAAAGCAAAGGAAAGCTGAAGTAAGATCATAAGCACAGTCACAGTTTAACTTAGCAACCTTTTTGCTTAACGACCAGTTGCCAGTCCCAATTGTGGCCGCTAAACGAGGACTACCTGTATGTATAGCAGACCCTAACTGTATACCTAAAATACATTATATCTCACCATAAAGAAAAAGGCTGACTGGGAAAGGGAAACCAATGTGACTGCTCAAGCTACTAACCAAGATGTAGCTATTAATGAGTAATTCCAAGGCCCCTGCCATGGTTTCTTCCTGGAATGTTTTTTCTCTAAACTCTAAACTCTGACTGGATTGCCTTTCCAGGACAGAATGCCTTCAGATGAGGGATTAAACTCTGAAGGCTTTTCCCAGGGATATGCTGCCAATTTATTAAAAGAGTCTCACTATGGCATGGGTGAGAGCCAGTGTGGTGCAGTGGTTAAGGCACCAGGTTAGAAGATGGGAGACTGTGAGTTCTAGTCCCACCTTAGGCACAAAGCCAGCTGGGTGACCTTGGGCCAGTCACTCTCTCTCAGCCCTAGGAAGAAAGCGGCAATGGCAAACCACTTCCGAAAAACCTTGCCAGGAAAACGTTGGAGTGTGTGCTTTCTTGCAGACACAGAGTATCAGAAAGTGTTTAGCTTCAGAGACCAATAAATGACGCCAGTCACTGTAGTAACTTAGTTGCAGTTGTATTAGTTACTCATACAGACAGATACTATTTACAGTTTTCTTCCAGATCCCTGGAAATGTTACAATACCACATACAAGTAGTAGAAACAAACAGGAAGCAGTGAGGAGTGAGGCAAGGCAGGGCAGGCAGGTTCTTTTATACCATAGCGTTCCAAACTGTGTGTCGCGACACTTTAGTGTGTCGCAACACATAGTTTGGTGTGTCGCAACACAACCTGGAAGCGGCGGCGGGGGCGTGCATGGTGGTGGTGCGGCGGCGGCAGCGACGATGGCAGCGGCGCGCCATCAGCGCTTCCGCATTTTAGCGGAGGCCGCCACCTCTGCCTCCGCCCCTGCGCCGCCGCTGCCGCCGTTGGTGTGTCGCCAACGGCAGCACTTTGGAAAGCGCTGTTTTATACTCTTCAGCCTGGATCATGTGCTGCCTGACCTTTTTTGCAGGTGTTTACCTAATAAGGCTTTATTGCTGAGACTTACTCCTCAAAAGAATAATACACCAAGAGAAAACTGCAGGGACTTGTCCAGGCAGTCTCCAGGAGCCAACACTGGCTCGAAGGCCCACACTCTCCAAAAGAAAAATAGCATGGGTAGGAGTGGGAGTCGTGGTCCAGGTGGAGCTGGCAGCAGTGGCTAGAAGTAGTTGCTCCTATTGAGCTGACTGTCCTGGTAGGCAGGGCCGCAAAGCAAGAGAGAGGCGAAGAACAGTTTGGAAGGTGCCAACAGGAGCAGGTTCTCTCTCTGCACCCACAGCCCTATAATAAGTCCAACTGTTTGCACCGGACGCATGAGCAGCCGTTAGGTTTAGCAGAGGGGAGTCCTGTTGCTACCACTATGGGCCCATCCTGGTTCCTGTAAAATCCAGTGATTAGTCCAATAGCTGGGTGTACCAAAACAATAGGCATCTCCTCATTTTGAGGGGAGGGGGGAAGCTGGAACATAAGAAGAACTATTTTTTTTTAAAAAAACAAGGCCCTTAGATAATTGCAAAAAAATCAACATGAGGTCATATGAGCTCTCCCTCTTCACATGGCAGACTGTCATATTTTAAACAGGCATATGGCCATCTTTTTATGGAACAGACCAGTCATAACAGAGACACTTCCTTTAAAGTCGGCTTGTCCACACATTTTCCGTTTTTTCCTGGAATGTTAATCCCCAGAGAAATGCTGGGGATGTTTTAAGGTAAACCCAAATAGACCCAGCTAATGTTTTACATATGTAACCTGGAAAGAATATGCTCTAGACTTTTCTGTCACACATGGGAGATGGAATGGGGAGATTGTGGTAGAAACTCAAGTTACTTGATAGAGAAGTCAATCTGGAAAGACTTTTTCCAACAAGAAGAAAGTTCATGCACTGAAATCATCCTGTTCTTAGCATTGCATTGAACCAGTCTGTTTCAGACTTGAGGGGGCTCTTGAAATGGTTGGGGGCAATAATAGAGTGAACACCATCATTACCATTTCACATCCATCTATTTTCTGGGCTTCCTAACCAATGTAGCCCTTTTCCTGAGCCAGCATGCCACCATGTTCTCCCAGGAAAATTCTCCTGTACTACGTAGTTTGTAGGTGGCCTGCCATCACCTGATGGAAAAAGGAAAAAGGCTACATATCAAGCATGGCTTTCTGAACTCCCATTTAGCACTTTTTGGAGATGTTTAATGCTAGGGTCTTTCTTACAGGGAACGTTTACTCTTTTCCATGCAGAAGGCCTCAAGTGGGACCAGATCCAGAACAAGCAGGAGGAGTAAACTTCCCTGACATGTTAAACTGCCACCCATCCTCTGTCAAGGGGTTAAACTGTTTGAAAAATAGGGTGTTGCATATGTTCCTCTATCATTTACTATGGGAAGGAACCTGTCTCCTGTTTCTATTTTCTCCCTTAACGTTTCCAATGGGTATAAGATATATGAGCATCCCATTAGCTTGGCAATACCTAATACTTTCCAAATGTTAAATAAATGCAATTAATGCAGGTTTACTAATTGTGATATCCAAGTGGAAAGCTGATACTTACTTTCGGTTTCAGAAAACTGTGGTTGATGAAGTTCAACTGAATAAAAATTGACATAAGGTGTTAGCATCTCTACGGTATAATCTTCAGGGTTGTATAACAAGGCCCACCCACAGCCCCCTTAGGCTCCTGCTGGCAGGGCAGAAGGAGATGGATTAACATTTTCTATTTGTTTATTATTCTGTTGGGTTATTTTTTTTATTGTGGAGTCCATGGTGCTCTCTGAGCCTTGTTGTCTTCTTGCAGACGTTTCATTGCCAGGCTAGGCAGCATCTTCAGTGCGAAAAGGGAGTGGGACTTGCTCTCTGTTTATATACCCTGGCTTGTCCTGCCTGTGTTGGTGGGGGTGTTGTTCTCTCCTTAGGAGTTCCTTGATTGGGCTGTTGTTTGCTGCTTGGTTGATTGACTGAGTTAATAGGTCCTTGATTAGGGTATATTTTTTATTTATGTTATGTTATTTTTTCCTAATGAGCCCAAAGTGAGGGGAAGTAAGTAATTACGCTATCTTCAGGGCTTCTTAATATATTTGCTCCCAGCATTCAAAGATGGAATGGCAAAGCTATCAGAGTTTTCTGGGTTTAAAACATAGGATTGCAAAAGTTATGGTGTATCTCCTTGCCTATGGGCCTCCCTGGGAGTCTCTGCTGTTAGGACTATAAGATTATAGCCCTATTTATTTTCATAGCAACAAGTCCAGCTCCTGTCCAGAACTCCTACCAGTTTGCTTGGAGGAGATCCCAGAAGTGTGACAGCCAGCATCAGAGAGCAGTGAGATCAAAAGGCACTCTGCACATACTCAGAGCTGCGTTAATTCAATCTTTTACTAGTTTCACTGCTATGTACTAAGTCTAAATTCTACTTTGCCAGGGTTAAAATATTACTTATAATTATTTGTGGATGAGAACTGCAGACAGGTCCAGACAGTGTTCTTGAAGTATCCGTTCTTATACATATTTAAGTAATCAGGGGCATGTTTTACCATCACCCAATTTTCATAAGCAGAACACAGTAAGAATTCATAAAACACCATGCTCATTTTTGTATGTATTTAGCTTTACATCTGAAACTGCAACCTTGAATTATCAGAAGAAACCTCAGACACATGGACAGGAACAACACTCTCCTTTGGTAACTTACATAATTAATACCAACCTCCTTTGTTTTATAGTTTGATTTCAGAACTTAAACATTTTTAAAGAAGGTAGAATTCTAATAATGTTATATTGCCCCCCGGGAATCCGAGAATCCATATGTGCTTTTATGAGTCCTGTTCCGTTATATAGCTGTTGCAGCAGGAATAGGACCCAGACATGCTGCTCCTTTACGGTCAGAATGACCTGGTATTTCCATTTATGGATGTTGTTCCATAATCACTAGAATCAACCAAATATGGCATTTAAACTGGTACAAGAGCCCTTAAGATAACTTACCCTGAATTTTTCAAATTTAAAAATTAAGCCACAAGGCAGGTTTTCTGTTGTATTATTGTTAACACAAAAATAATATGCTTATGCTATGATACCAGTTGAGCTCTATTTTGAATACGATCTGCTGACATGGAATCATTCAAAAGGAACTGCCAACACGGGTGTCACAGGCTAACATGTATTTTTTCTCAGTGTGGTTAAAATACAACTGAGCAACTACTCCACACAAAGATGGCCAATTCTAATTACTAAATGCAACTTCTTAGCTTTCTTTCTTAACTTTGGACTTCTTACCTTTCTACTATATGAGCAAGAGATTACATTTCTTTTCTTTAAAACAAAGTAATATAAAGTAAGAAAGAAAAAAGAAAAATCAAAGAGAAAGCTAAAAGTGCAAGAAAGAAAGGAAAAGGAAAAGGAAAATAGAAAAGAAAAGAAAGAAAAAAGATACAAAGAAGTGGCTTCCGATCTTCTTTACAGCAGTCATAAGTACAATTATAAATTTACCTCTTTCTCTAAAGTTACATCATGACTCTCTTCTTTCTATAGTCTGTCCTGTCTAATCATCAAAACCATAAATTATAAGTTCATTTTTTTCTGTTTTACACAAAATGTCTATAAGGGGTTTCCAGTCAGCAATAAACATGGATATTGTCTTTTCTTGGATCAAAGAATTCTATTTGGCCATCTCAGCAAGTCCCATCATCTTTACCAACCATTCCTCCATTGTAGGTACTGCTAAATCTTTCCATACAATAATCTTGCTGCAGTTATCATATACAAAATCAAAGTTCCATGACTTTTTTCCAACTGTTTGTTCATCAGTCCAAAAGAAAGACAACTCGTCTCAATTGTATATTAATCTTTAAAATCCTCTGAATCAGTGTATGTATGAATCCAAAATTTTTTACACATCCACCAAGCATGATAAAATGTCACTTCTGGTTGTTCACATTTCCAACATAAATTTGAAGTGCCTTTATACATTCTAGACAATTTCTCTGGTGTCATATACCAACAGTACATCATTTTATAAAAAATCTCTTTAAGATTATAACACAAGGTAAATTTCAATCCTTTCAACCACATATTTTCCCACTGTTTAATCTGTATATTATAACCAAAATGTTTAGCCCACTTTATCATACATTCTTTCACTTCTTTTTCTTCTGTTTCAAATTTCAATAAAAGTTTATACATTTTAGCAATTACATGTTCATCATTTGTACACAATTCTATTTCAACTCGGTTTTACAATGTTCAAAACCATAAACTCTTTTGTCTACTTTAAATCTTTCTAATAACTGTAAATAAGAAAACAATTTGGCAACGTTATCCCTCTGCAACCAGTTCTTCTCTTGATTTTATTTTGCATTCCCCTTGACAAAATTCTAGTATCTCATGATAAGTTAGCCATTTGTGTTTTCCTATTATTTCTCTTCTATAAAATGCTTCTTGTGCTGAGAGCCACAAAGGTGTTTTCACGGTGCAACCTGGATTTGTATCTATTCCATATTCTCAATATGACACTTCTAACATAATGATTTTTTAAATCCACATTAACCTTGACTTTATCATACCACAGATACCCATGCCATCCAAATCTCAGGTCATGTCCATCTAACTCTAAAAGCCTTCTATTTTTTAGCAGCACCTCCTGCAGAAGAAGCTGTGTCTTGTCATGTCACCTTTGCTGACCCACTTAAAATGAAGCTGTACTCAGAAGATTCAGCCATTTTAGCAGTATATGCAGCTCTTCCAAAGCTGGTTAGTGACAGATGGCAGATGGATCAGATCCAAGATTATATCATGGAAGAGCAACTTCTTCTTTTTTATACATATAATTTTTATTAAAGAAAATTAAGAAAAAAGATAAAAGATAAAAGAAAGAGGGCAGGAGAGAAAAAAGAAAACAAAAAAAAGAATAAGACAGAAAAAAGAAGCAGCTTCTGATCTTCTTTACTTTACAGCAATTACAAACAAGCTTATTTTCTCTCTCCCCCCCCCCCCCCCCGTTTAAAATTTCATTCATATTTTCCCTCTTCCCATGTTCAACCATTTTTAAATAATAAAAAACAAAAATCAGCCAGGTGATTTTTAACCAGTTTCAGGAAAAAGTCCATCCTTCTTTTATAAAAGTACCTATTATTTTGCCTCTAATCAAACAAGTCTATTTTGTGTTCTTTCCTTGTAGGCAATCTTCTAATAGATGTTTCTTTGGGCAGAATTAGTTGGCATTAAAGTCAAACCCACTGCACTGTATTGCCCCAGCAAGACATCTCCTTCAAATTAGAAGTGAGTATTGGAGGTCAGCAAGGATTAGCACCTTATTTCCTAAACCTGCTCTGCCTCTCAGCCCTGTCTGATTCAGCTTCTGTTTTGAATGCTACATATTCCTTAGATAGCCAAAGTAGAAGCCTTACAAATCAGTGCATTGTCCTGAGCAAGAAGCCCCTTGCAATCCAGAGAGGAAGCAAGAAGCAAAACAAAATATGAACATATTGTAGAGTACAGAAATAGTACTTGTCTGCTCTTTCCTTTGCTCAAAGGATTTTGACATTCTTGCTTGTAATTTTCTATTCCAGGAATAATATTTTCTTATCCACGTATAATAAACTGCACCTTGCTTATTTCATAAATGCTTTAGTTTGTTTGTCATTCCTCCAGGAAAGGTGTTGAAAGTATGGTGGGTTTCTTACTGGCATCACAGCCCTGGGAATATTCCTGAAAATGGGCTCCAGTTACCCATTTTTTCCCCATGTCACATCTCTTTCTGCAAGAGGAAATAATCTCCATCACCAAGCTTGTAGGAAGGAGGAAAAAATATTGTTGCCACTATTGTTGACACAGAAGCTCACACCGAACAATACAGATTTGGAGGAATATGGGCATTCTTGTTCCAGACCAACTTCCTCAATCCCTGAAGAGTTTCTGTTGCAAAATAATAATAATAATAATAATAATAATAATAACAACAACAACAACAACAACAATAATAGTTATATAAAACCTACATTCTACAAGCCTATATCTGACTGTCCTTGCTATAGGTACATTGAGATACAGTAGATATTCCACAGGATCGATTAGAGAAGGATGTAAATTTTGAACTTTTACTCGCTTTGGGGTATAGACATGGAGTAATCTTTTACTTGCAGTTCAACTTCGTCCTACACATCCACAGATGTCTGGTGGTGGTTACTACATTAAGGTCATTAAATATTTGGAGAGAATACAAGACAGTATCGGCATGCTTGGTGAGCTGCTAAGGTCTTTGGGAAAGCTGGATTGTTTATGAATATTCATTGCATCTATTGTTTTGTCCAGAAAAATCATTCAGAAAAGTGCACTAGAGATAGGTCATGCCTGACAATACATTTCTTTAGTTATTTGAAAGGTGTCCTAAGAGAAATAGCATGCTAAATTGAAAACAGATGGGCCAAGACACATGTTTGGCCACAGAGAACTCTAAGGAGCAAAGCAACATTAAGTCAGGTGTCTGACACTTTGTGACTTTTTTTGTCTCAGTAGAAAAAGGGGAGAACACCTGGAAAGAATGAGTGATTGGTGGTGCTGGTGAGTTAACATTTTTATAGTCATGATATGATATTGCTTTTTTCAACATATGCTGAATGTAGTACATTTAGGTCTTTGTAAACTGGTTTTAGAATATTGGTATTGCATTATTTCATATGAACAGAACTCGAGTTATCCTCCTTTCCTATTAGAGATCATGCTTATGTGAACTGGGATTACAGCACATTGAAACTACGACAGCTGTCAGTTCTTGTGTAAGTTAGACAAAGACCGCTTATGGTTCTCTGGCAAAAAAAAAAATCAATCAGTCAATTAATCAAACAAACAAAAACATTTCTCCATTTCTTCTACCTTCCTATTTATAATATGCTGGTGGAATTTACTGGCAAGGAGATAATCTGTTAATGCATTTGCCTGAGTTTATAAAGGGTTGAAAGATGGCAGACAAGGCTATGCAATAAGGGTGGGCAACTTGGAATCTGAGAGCTGTGTAGAGACCTTAAATACCCTTTTGTGACACTCAGAGTCCCTTGGCTATTACTGCTGAAAACTGAGGAGATAATTTCTTGCCATTTTCTGGTGGGAATAGGTGAGAACTGTAGTGTATGCTCTAAAAGAGCAGATCACCATTCAGAAAACAAAGCTATGCCATGTTGCCTCCAAATCCACTCTTATCAGTATATATGATGTTGTCCTACTCTACTTTGCAGAATTCTGCCCCATCTCTAATTTTAGTGTAGCCACTGACTGCAAGAATTAGGGCAACTGAGGCTTAGAAATCAGAGGCAGCTCTGGCAACTCTTTCTGTGGGCCTCAGAGCCCCCTGACCAGCTTTGCTGATATGACTTTTGAGGCAGGAAACTCACAAAAAAATACAGTATAAACCCCTTAATCAGAGCCCTTTTAAGGCATTTTAAAACTCTGTGAAAGCTTAAATTGGGCAGAGCCCCAACCCTTTCTGTGCTTGAGGCTTAAACGAGAGCTATCATTGCATTGGTTTGAATGTGAGTACAGCTTTCTGTGCAATCTGGAGCCTTAATGATGTGTGGGCCTCTTGTTTGAACAAGGTAATTTCTGACTGGGCTAAAAAATGCATAAAGTTCTCCTTTTCACCTACAGTACCTCACCATTAATGATTTTGGGTCAGGTGAGATTATATTATGTATGGGAGTAGTTCATATTGGTTAGGTATTGACATGATTTTGTTTTAGAAAAGGTTTCCTCAAAATGGTACCCTCCAGATACATTCGACTAGGACAGGAAATCTGGAGACACCAGATTTGCACCAGATTTGCAGATATGCTTCTTGCATGGGGTTTTGGAGAGGTGTGCATACTCTATACCCACCTACATATAAACGAGACATAGTCTCTCTGGGTGATTCTTTTTTTTTTTAATCATTGGAACATAGTTAAGAGGTCTTGCTGATTTTAACCCATGACTTCATATACTTTGTTCCCAGAGACTTCAGAGTTCATATTTGGCCTGTGAAATATATTTTTGAACATTTATTTTTCTCTTGACCCTGTATTGGGTGTAAAATACCTTATTTATCTCATACCTCAAAGGGCTTATTTTATTTCATATTATCATCTTCTTTTAACCAGAAGATTTAATCTCAGGGATATGGAATCTAAATATTTTCTATACATACCATATAGAAATTATTGTTTTTGATGTATATGGTATATGCAAAACATTATTTCCAAGCCAGAATATTTTTTCTTTAAATTATTCAGATGATTAACTTGTGAAAATGTTTTTCCCTTTTGTTGTTACCCTACTCTATGTTACCACAGGTCCTGCCACAATAAAATTACTCTCACCCAACTTCACATTAAGAGGAAGGAACTTTCTTACATTGCTCATGCATGTCCTTAATTCACATTATTCATTTTTCCTTGCCAATATTGGTGGGGGTGTGGTTTTCTCCTAGGTAGTTCCTTGATTAGGGTATTATTTTCGGCTTGTTTTTTTGTCTGCTTGACAAACCCTAATCAAGGAACTACCAAGGAGACAAACAATCAATTAGACAAACAATCAAGCAAAAAACAATACCCCAATCAAGATCCACCTATACAACATCTTCCAACAAAATGGATACCCACACAACTTTATCAGTATATGAAAAGGATAACACTGTCCTACATAGTGGCTGTTACAGTCCTTACACTATATGTTGTAGATGACTCCTGTTTTTTCTTCTTGGTCTTTTGGTTTACTTAGGATGTTTTGGAGGGCTTTAGTTGGTATGTGTGCTATGGTGATGCCGTATGGTTGTAATAGTCTCTTGGTAGTTTCTGAGATTATTTTTGATGTATGGCAGTGCTCAAGGAATACCAAAGAGAACCCCCACCAACACTGGCAAGGCAAGCTACTGTATATAGACAGGGAGCAAACTCCACACTCGCTAGCAAGGATGATGTCACCTAGTTGGGTAATGAAACATCTGCAAGCAAACAACCAAGCTCAGAGAGCACCAAGGACTCCACAGTTCAACGCTGAGCTACATATATTCTCTTCTATTGGATTAATTATCCTATTTGCTCCTTTTCTTATAATGCTAAGCAATGTGTTGGATTCTGATCAGCAATTTTCAATTAGTCCAAATCTGGATATTATTACAATTTTTATTCCATTTTTGAGATGAAAATAAATATTGTTGACTTTGGTTCTCATGAATGTCTACCAGTCTTTCACAATATCTTTATCCATCAGAATAGGCAGTTTCTTAGCTCTTCTTAGCAAGCCTATTCAGTCTGGTATGATTCCTTCTGTTATTCATTATTATTTACAAATGAATGGATCATTCTCATATGATTTTTTTTTATTAAGGTGATCATTAGCCATGCATTAAATAGTTCACACAGGCTAGTTTTTGCTCAAACATGGATGCTCTTAGATTTCCATATTTATCTGAAGATAGTCCAGGTGCCATTTCAATATATTTAACTAATAATTTGGACATGCTGCAATGCATTAGTGCATGCTATAAAAATATGCAACCCATTTGTTATTATTTTAAAAATCTCTCGGTTACAAGCAATTTCAAATGTCATAGAAGTTGCTATTTGGTTTTATGAAGCTGTTTTGCATTCTTCAGAAAGATGGATTTCATATTAAATGTAAGTTTTAATTGGTATATACTGTATTTTCTTATTTGGAAAAAAGAATAACATATTTTCAACTCAGAAATCAGGCTCTGAACTGCAAAACTTGAGAGAATTGAGAGAAAAGGAGAACAAAAATAAAAAAATAAACCATGAAGTAGTTTTTCCTTGGATCAACAAGATATATTGGTTACATTGATTTCTTTGTTTAAGAAAACAGCATCCTGTATCCATGACAACTGAGATTCATAAGGAAGAGTACAAGAATGTTTTAGAACACCTTACAGGGCATTTTCCTCCCATAGGGAAATCTATAAAAATATCCAGTATGGAGCAAAACACAAATATAATATTTTTAATGCTCACTTTGCAGTCTTGTTCTGACTTCATCAAATTCTTTGTTACATCAATGTTTATTGTTTAGGGTAATGGAGTTAGGATATTAATGGCTGTTACTTTACAAGATATAACTAAAAAAGTGTGAAGTTCTGGAACATGAGGCAGCATGAAACTGAATTTGATGCATGTGTCTACCCTACAAATAAATTACTATGATAATTTCTAGACAGATTGGCAGTTAGGAATACAAGCCTGATATAGAAAAAAACACAATGTTTTGTGATGCATTAGAGGTAAGGAAAAGGTTTTCCCCTGCACAGTCGTGTCCAACTCTAGGGGGCGGTGCTCAACTCTGTTTCTTAGCCAAAGAGCCAGCGCTGTCTGAAGATGCTTCCACGGTCATGTGGCTGGCATGACACATGCAGAACGCTGTTACCTTCCCACCGAAGTGGTACCTATTTATCTACTTGCATTTGCATGCTTTCGAATTGCTAGGTTGGCAAGAGCTGGGGCGAGTGTGGGAGCTCACTCCGTCACGCGGCACTCGGGTCTCAAACCGCTGACCTTCTGAATGACAAGCCTGGCGTCTTAACCACTGAGCCATCACCCCCCCTTAATGATGCATTAAGGACTGATAAATTGATGACTTTTATGTATACTTAAGAATACTTTAATGTATTCTTCAGAAATTGGCTTTGCTCATAATCTGATTTATTTATTATTTAAATTTATATGACCGCCCATCTCATTGGGGGACTCTGGGTGGCTTACAATAAAAACTACAATTAAAATACAATATAAAATTACAACAAACAATAAATATAATAAATAAGTATAAAATCCAATCTAGGCGAATTGATCTTAAAAATAGGCCATTATGGTACTAGCTATCCCCAGGAGGAGCTGTTCCCTTTCCCATCCCAAGCTAGGCGGCAGATAATCTGATGCCACTAAGCTCTTAATAAATTGCCTTAATGGACTATGTTCATATCATGTCTATGAAGGTTAACAAAAAAAATTGTCAGGTGACTTCTTGTTGGAGTTTTATGTGTCCTTTTCCTGGAGGTTGAATCAAACCCCAACCCTTACTTTGAAAGAAGACTGAAGTGATTTTATTCAAACTAGCTTTTGATGATGAGGAATATAGTGGAAATAGTGTAGAATAATTAGCCCCTTTGAAGCAAATCTGACTTATAATATCTTGGATAAGTATGGTTTTATTGTTCTGCCTGTGCAGCAGGAAGGATATATTGTGTTAGAACTTTTGGCCGGGAGATAATGTAATGATAGGACAGAGCTTTCCAAACTTTTCATGTTGGTGACAGACTGTTTAGACATGCATCATTTCTCGACACACTCTTACAGCAGGGCACAAGGCAGGCACTAGGACCTGCGTGGAATCCTGGCAGGGCAGGTTTGGAGGCAGCAAGGCACAAGGCAGGCACTAGGACCTGCGTGGAATCCTGGCAGGGCTCGGAGGCAGCAGCAGTCGCGACACACTGAGACACTGCAGCCGACACACTAACGTGTCCCAACACACAGTTTGGAAAGCTCTGTGATAGGATAATGCTAAATAGATTAATGCCAGTGAATAAATGAACTGAAATATCAGAAGGCTGAAAATAGATTACATTAGAAGATGCCAACTGGAAGTAAACTTTACTACAACAAAGTAGCCATAGGGAAAGGAACAGAAGACTTAGCTCAGAATATCTTGGCATCAGCAGACCGGGATAGAAAAAAAGTAGCAACGAATTGGCATTTATGGAAAGACTTTATTGGGCATCCTGGAACATAACTGAGTCTTAGGACTGATCACCTTGAAAAAATGGAGCAGGAGAAATGCCTAGGAATGAGACAGATATAAGCATTCTCAGGGTTATATTTTGCTTTATATTTTAATTACTGTTTTAAATAAAAGTCACAAGCGTGTTAGTTTTAGCTCAAAACTTGCTCCAAGAATCTCATTCAGGATTCAAAGATATGAACCTTACATCTGTCTATCAATTCTTTCTCTCCTTTGTGCTTTCAAGTCTTGACTCCTGGCAACTTGGCAACATTTTCAGAAGAGGTTTGACATTGCCTTCTTCCTAGGATTGAGAAAGAGTGACTGGCTCAAAGTCACCAAGTTGGCTTCCATGCCTAAGGCAAGACTAGTAATGAAGCCTCTCTGCTTCCAGTCTAGGACCTTAACCACTAAACCAAAGTGGCTCTCACCATCTAGCTATCGGCATCTCCAATAGTCAACTGACTCTGAGCATCTTACAATCCAACCATATGTAAACAAGCTTAAAACAGCAACCCCCCCACCCCAAACATTACATAATAAAAATATTATACACACACAACTGCAGAGTAGAAACTAAATAACTTCTGGAGCCTGGTTCTTTGCAATGTGCCAGCTTCCAATTATTTCTTTTTAATTTAAAATAGTATTTTTTAAAAAATACTGGATAAGGATCTTATCCATATTGGTGGATAAGAAAACAGGTGGCACAAAAAGAGGTATCTGAAAATCCAATGAAATAATATGCCATTATGATATTAAACTGTATTTCTTGAAAAGTAGTCTCCCTTTTTAATGTTAAGGAATATTTTCAACAATTAATCCATAATGGAAAATCCATAATGCACATACAGATGGAAAAGAATATATCCAGGAAAGAATACCCCTGGATGTATAAACAGGTATTCTATGTTGATGTTATAGGACAGAGCTTTCCAAACTTTTCATGTTGGTGACACACTTTTTAGACATGCATCATTTTGCGACACACTCTTACAGCAGGGCATCATTTCACGACACACTCTTACAGCAGGGCACAAGGCAGGCACTAGGACCTGCGCAGAATCACAGTAGGTTTGGAGGCAGCAAGGCACAAGGCAAGCACTAGGACCTGCTTGGAATCCTGGCAGGGCTCGGAAGCAGCAGCAGCCGCAACACACCCAGACACTACAGCCGACACACTAATGTGTCCCGACACACAGTTTGGAAAGCTCTGTTATAGGAGCTGCTATGCTTGCTGTCAACTTTTGGATTGCCTGAGGAAATGCTCAGCCTGCAAACAATGATAATGCAGACATTCAATCTTTCTTCTTTTAGCCGAATTGTTTAGCTGAATTGCTGTCTATTGCAATTTTAATTATTATGTTTTGATCCCTTTAGTTCTCTGCAGATGAAAAACCCTAAGCTGAAAAAGCAAGATAATTTCAATATATAAACATAAGATCATCAATATAATTTCACTGAGAAAATTAACCCCTGCTGAGCAGCGACAGACACTGAAAGTACTTGCTAAAAAGAACTATCGAATCTGAATGATTTAAACATCTTTGTTCTGATAAACCATGGGAAAAAGGCTAAGAATGACCCGGAGGTTAGTATTTCACATGCTTCTATCTGATGAAACTATTTGGACAAGAGAAAGCTTCCATTATTAAATAGAGTTCAACTGTAAGCACTGATATTTATTCATATTTACACAATGAGAGTATTCAACAAGACTTGCTAGAAAAAATGTGCTGCAATTTTGGGGTCTGCTGAATAAAGCTATTGTGTAAATGTGTGCACATTTTTTTTAAAAAAATACTGCTTTAAGTAATGAGAAGTTGTTTACTAAAAGTCCTTAGTGTTCTTTCCAACCCCACAGAAATGTTGAAAAAAAATTATCTAAAGGGGGTTGGGATTTTGTTCATCTATTTGTCCATTTGTCTCTCTATCAGCAGAAGTCTCCAAAAACATAGCAGAGAGGGGGGGGACACCAAATTTAGTCTGTGGGGAGAAGCTGTCATCTTCCCCCCCACCCTGCCACCATCAAACTAGGGCCAGATCCAGCCAGGGCCTGCAGGAGAAAAAATACAAAAAACTTCAGAATAAAATCCCCCAATGTATCCCTATGAGAAGGAACTTGGACAATGGCTTAGAATACTTCTGACTCCCCCTTTCTAGCCAATCCTCCTTCCTGGCCATGTGACTCAGGGTGGAGAGTCTGCATCCCACCCATTGCTTATTAATGTATGCATAAACAAAAATACTCATAGAGGCAATACAAAAGGAAAACACACACACACACACAATACAGATGCACACAACCTGATTAGTCCCTGAGCAGACAGTACACATATGTAGATACAAACTCATTATACAGAAGAAAATACAGAGGCCTCCTATGGGCACTGCAGGTAAAGGGGTTGGAAATAATTGTAAAGGCCATGCCCTGCAACCTTGTTATTCTTTCCAACCAGTGTAATGTTTGAAAGACGTTGTTGAAGAGACTTAGGACTCTGTCCATATTTCTGCCAGTGTGTCTGTCCATCAGCAGGTTAACTCTTCAAAGCCAGAACAGAATGGAACCAAATTCAGTGTGGTGGGAGAAGTCAGTGAAAGATTGAGTTTGAAAATGGGGTGGATTTGGATAGGAGCTATGAAGCGAAAAATTTTAAAAAATCCAGAAAAACATCCCTTTACGGGAGGAGCAATTGAGCAGGCTCAGAATAGTGCCAATGATCCATTCTTAGTCTTGTGACTCAGAAGAGAGCTGCTGTTGAGTCAGAAAAATTCCAGAAGCTATGCTCTGCATGCTTTCTCTACCTTATTAGAGATTGATTATTTAGCTTGCTACTCTCTTATATGGTTTTTGAGATAATGAAGAAATTACCTTCTAGTTTTCCTCTGATTTTATGTAAAAATAAGCAGTAATGCAGTAAAATCAATCTATTCTAGATTATATATGGATACAGGTTTACCTGAAGATACATTTTACTGAAGACAGTAGGAACTACATCCATCCATCCATCCATCCATCCATCCATCCATCCATCCATCCATCCATCCATCCTAGACTGAGGATGCTGTTAAGACCACCTGCTTTTTTTTGCATGTAAGGAAAATTATTGATGAAAGTTTTTGAAAAAGATATTTATATTATTGATAGTTCAGTTATTGGCTCCTGCATTTCAGGAGCTATATTGTGTTGGAGAAAGTTATCCAGGAAAACTTGAGACAATACTTCCCCACATTAAAAACCATTGCCTGAAACTGTTATTCTATCTTAATTGAATGTACGTGAATATATTGGGGGGATTTCTTTTATTGCATTTAAGACTGCAGTCTTATAAGCACTTAAAAAGGTAAAGGTTCACCCCACACATTTGTGCAATCGTGTCCGACTCTAGGGGCCGATGCTCATCTCCGTTTGTTAGCCAAAGAGCCAGTGTTGTCCGAAGATGCTTCCATAGTCATGTGGCCAGCATGACGCGCGCGGAACACTGTTACCTACCCACTGAAGAGGTACCTATTAATCTACTTGCATTTGCATACTTTTGAATTGCTAGGTCGGCAAGAGCTGGGGCGAGTATGGGAGCTCACTCCGTCACACGAGGCTAGGGATTTGAACCTCCGAACTTGCGATCTTCCGATCGACAAGCCTGGCGTCTTACCTGCTGAGCCACCACACCCCAAACACTTACTTGAGAGTAATTTGATGGACTTCGTACTGACATTCCTTGGATTATGCATCATGTTCCCTTCTTGCTTTTGAAAATTAAAGATAATTCTTTCATAGAAATCTTATGCATGCTCCTTATATCTCTGTTAGTGCTTTTACATTTTGTAGCTGTTTTGATAGTTTATTTAATTCCAAAGATTATATATTGGTGGGCTAACATCCTATCATTAGATTTCCCCCCCCCCCTGTTCTGAATCTATGATTACCGTGACACTGATCAAAGACATGGAGGAATGTGATTGCGACTGGACTTTGCTTGTTGTTTTGCCAAAGGATCTGCAAATCACTTTTGTATTATGTTAGCAAAAAAAGTATTAATAGTACACTGATCCTTTATCTGAATGTGTTAAGCTTTTTCCATGAGACAGGCCCACCTCTAATGAAAGAGAGGGATTATTTGAATAACTGGGATGTGCTTTGTGATGGTTGTTCAAAACAAGAAGTTTTTA
Source organism: Charina bottae (assembly GCA_023362775.1). Taxonomy (NCBI): domain Eukaryota; kingdom Metazoa; phylum Chordata; class Lepidosauria; order Squamata; family Charinaidae; genus Charina; species Charina bottae. The sequence goes on from JALMGJ010000008.1 coordinate 27,061,435, forward strand.
TAGAAGATGTGGACCTGGGAGATCTGGCTCATTTAGGGATGTAATGTTCTAGGACAAGCTTAGTGTTAAGTCCCCAGTCATAAAAGCCACAGGAACACTGATGCCATTGCTTTAATTAAATTAGAAATTCAGCAATATTCTGAAGGGGGGGTGCGATGGCTCAGTGGTTAAGATGCCAGGCTTGTCGATCGGAAGGTCGGCGGTTCGAGACCCGAGCGCCACGTGACGGAGTGAGCTCCCGCACTCACCCCAGCTCTTGCCAACCTAGCAATTCGAAAGCATGCAAATGCAAGTAGATAAATAGGTACCACTTTGGTGGGATGGTAACAGCGTTCCGTGTGCGTCATGCTGGCCACATGACCCTGGAAGTGTCTTCGGACAGCGCTGGCTCTTCGGCTAACAAACGGAGATGAGCACCGCCCCCTAGAGTCGGACACAACTGTGCAGGGGAAAACCTTTAACTTTTACTAATATTCTGAAGAGGACTATTAATTCAGCAGAAATTCACAACTTAGAACAGCCATCACATATCAATTCCCTCTAGATGTTTTGGAATTAATTCCCTCCTTCATCCAAAAATGTTAGTTAATTGTGGAATTCTACTTGACTGAATGCATTGAACATACGTTATTATATATTTCTGCTATACTGGCTGAAACTAGTAAAAAGTCCACCAATGCACAAGAACTGATATCAGGAGTAGAGTTATAGCCTGGAATGTATTAATTGATTAGAGAAGTAGAAACTAATATGTTAGTATGATTAATGTTTTACTTTTTTCTCAGTTTAGAAGGGAGGACAGAGACGTGATTTAGTAGATTGTCTGCCAGCACGAGATTTCTCTAATCTAAGCCTGGGAAAGAGTGAAAAATCTCTCACTCTGTTCTCCAAGCTCAAAAATATCAAGGAGGTATCGCACTTGCTACCTAAATACTGCTGCTTTTTAGCTACCTGCCTACCAACCTGATCAGTAATCAAGGATTTGTAGTATCTACAAAGTGCATGCTTTGGGCTCAGGTAAAGGCATCTCAATTATATATACCAGCATCCGCTTCATCCTTTTTCCTTACCTCAGCAAGTAAGGAACATTCGCACCATGCTCATTTCTCTTTCTATGGTCCAGCCTGCTGTTAGGAGAGAAATCATATTTTGCAAAATAAAATAATTTTACATAGTTGGGTTTCCTTGGATAGTCTGAATATTTTGTTTTCCTTGCAGGTAAGTGCCACAAGGATCACCCAAGTTCAGTACTAGAATGAGATATACAAATTAATGGGCAATTAACTATAATTACATCCATCAATTTATTAGAAGAGTTCTTTAATGATCTAATAGAACCAATTAGAAGGCTGTGTGAAAGTGTGGGAAGGCTGGGAAAATAATGGGAAGCAAAGAAGTTAGCCATAAATATCCAAAAGATAAGGTAGGAGTTTGTCAGTAATTGGCAACTCAGTACAGGCAGCAAAGATAAAAACAAAGTCTTCCGTCACCCCCCTCTCTCTCCAAAAAAAATAAAAATAAAAATCCCTGGAAGAAGAGATTCAGATCATTCAAAGAAACTCTGCCTTAATAAACTCATAAATAAAGACTGGAAACTCCTATCATAGATTCTGTACTTTGCCCCTAATTCTGACATTAAAAACCCTTTAGAGATGTCTGTGTAATTCCTGATTCCTTGTTTGCTCCTTACGGTAAGGAGGAACCTTAACAAATGTAGAGTAAATGTGTCTGCATTTTACAGATGAGAACAACTGAATATGAAGCTTCAGCATTGGTGGCAGCTTATGGTTCTCTTAACATGTGGCAAGGCTGTGCATGCTTGGAAAATTATTCAGCGGAATTGTGTCAGGCCTAACACAAGTACAGCATCCCTCTACTATTCATTAAAGCATGCACATCTTTTTTCAGGTTTCCATGAGTGCCAGAAGAAAGCTGCTATTGCGTCAATGAGTCAAATTACTCTTAATGCAGTGGCATCTTTCTTCATAGTCTCACATCTTTAATTAGTTACAGAAGATTGCTCAGCTTGTGTGAGGACTGAAGGACTTCTTCAAAATTATGCCTAGTCCTAATATGTAGCTCCACTCGTAGTTGTCAGATTTAAAGTTGAAGGCAGGTAAAAAAAAAGGTAAAGGTTCCCCCCGCACATTTGTGCAGTCGTGTCCGACTCTAGGGGACGGTGCTTATCTCCGTTTGTTAGCCGAAGAGCCAGCGTTGTCCGAAGACGCTTCCGTGGTCATGTGGCCGGCATGATGCATGTGGAACGCTGTTACCTTCCCACCTAAGTGGTACTTATTCATCTACTTGCATTTGCATGCTTTCGAATTGCTAGGTTGGCAAGAGCTGGGGCGAGTGCGGGAGCTCACTCTGTCACGTGGGGCTAGGGATTCGAACCTCTGAACTTGAGATCTTCCGATTGACAAGCCTGGCGTCTTACCCGCAGGTAAAAGTGCTTAAATCCCATAGAAAGGTAAGAGCTGAAAGGAAGAAATATATGGGATGTCATACTCTTAGAAAGGAATAAAGTAGCAAGTTGTCAAACCACTTAAGTGCACTGTAAGGAAAAGGTTTACAGTACATTGGTTTGAATTTGAACAATAGAACACGCTTCCATAGTTATTCAGGGTCAAGGTGCTGAATCTTCTGTTTTGTGAAGCTAAGCTCTGTGCTTGTAAAGACAAGAAGGCATTGGGAGCAACACAGTCTAACTTCTTACAAGTCACGCTGCATGTTCCTCATTCTGTGTCTAATTACTTTCTTGAGCTGAAACTTGGCCTTGCCTCCATTCAGGCTTACATGAGATTCTGCTGATTAAAGTAACGGCTAAAATAGCCTCCTTGGATGGTTCTTTGACCCAGTTAATCACAACCAATACATGTATTTCCTCTCAGAAGAAAAGCCTAGCCTTAGACCTGAATTACTTTGGCTTTTAAACTCAGTCTTAGATGACATCAAGCTCTAAGAAGGCTATCCTAGAGATTAACTAGACCAGTCCTTGACCTGGACCTGCAGAATCGTACTAGTAAATCTCTTATTATTGCAACTGCAATAGATCTTTTTCCTTACTTTATTATTTCTACTCTACACAAAAGAACATTTTCATTGGCCAGAGTCTGCCTTGCCATAGATGGCACTGGAGGAAAGGTTTATTAATACACTGTCATAAGATCACCTTGTTCAAGGTTTTGCATGTATCATTGCACTGTCCTTTCTATCACGATGGTACTCAGAATTATTAGTGGCCTATTAACCTCCCACTTGGCTTGGTCTAATGAAGAGAACATTCTATATTTGTTAGCAGTGGAGGCATCTGCAGGATTGGATGCTTTCATCAAAAGATGAAAACAGCATCTTACTATTGTGATGTGTACTTTGGCCCTTTCATACATGTGTGCAATTTCACAGTGCACGTATAAAGGGGCAGAGCTGGTGTTGCAACAGCTCAACTTAGCTTTCATCATTTGCCACCCCCCCGCCCCCGGCCCCTCCATCATTGTATCTGTTTAGCAGATAGGTCTACAGAAATATCCAGGAGAGTTGCCAAATTTTGTTTGATTATGATTAGTATGAAAAGACTTTGGGTTTAACATTGGCAATGCCTGCTCACTGATTTATTTCTGCCTGAATGACCTGTAATTCTATTAATTTCTCCCTTTGTTTTTATCTGAGTATATTGTAATGTATTTGGTATTTTGGTCTCACCATAAATAAAGTTTAACTAAGTGACCATTCATCTAAAGAAAACTCAGATTACTTGGTGACTGGGGAAAAGATCTATGCAAAAAAGCATATATCCCATCAAAGACTAACTTTCTGAGATTCTGATTATCCTCCATCTCATGATGACCATCAAAAATAAGTTCAGATTGTATAGCTGGAGGATGAACATTGGAAGTAAAATTAATTTGATCATCACCACCATCACCACCACCACCACTACCTTCTCAACATATATTTATACCCTACTATACTATAAGTCTGTGGGGCGTGGTGGCTCAGCGGGTAAGATGCCAGGCTTGTCGATCAGAAGATTGCAAGTTTGAAGGTTCGAATCCCTAGCTCCGCATGACGGAGTGAGCTCCTGCACTCGCCCCAGCTCTTGTCAACCTAGCAATTCGAAATCTTGCAAATGCAAGTAGATAAATAAGTACCACTTTGGTGGGTAGGTAACAGCGTTCCACGTGCGTCATGTGGCCACATGACCGTGGAAGCGTCTTTGGACAATGCTGGCTCTTTGGCTAACAAACGGAGATGAGCACTGGCCCCTAGAGTCGGACACGACTGCACAAATGTGCGGGGGGAACCTTTTTATACTATAAGTCTATGTTCCCCCTCCCTCCACTTACGTGTACAGAGAAATACTATACATAAATGTCAACTATAACCATAGTCAAAGCTACCCAAAAGTCCTGGGTCTAAAGCGGGGGTGGGAAATCCATGGCTCATGGGATACATGTGGCTCCCAGCATTCAATTTATGATAAAGATTTAATGAAATTTGGCAGTGAATTAGCCACATTTCAGTGGCAAAGTTTGAGGCTAGTTCTTTCATTTTTTTTTTAAAAAAGAATGATAATAGTAGCAGTTTGCCTCAGAATTTTCCTGCTTTCATTACCCCACTTAAAATCTCCCAAACTGTCAAAATAGAATGCCAAAATAAGATAATTTTTAGTGCTTTTTGAAATTTTTTTTTGGGGGTGTGTGGGTTCAGGTTAAGGAAGGCAGTTTGCTACCCAGAGCTTCTTGTTCCCTTTCCCACCCTTTTCCCCACCCCCATAAATGCTAAAAAAGGATGAAAAATTTAGCCATGTTCCTTGCAATGATAATGACATTACAGGAAGATTTGCTTTAAAACTACCAGATCGATGCTGCAAACATCCAGATGAACACTAGAGGGCAGAAAACTCTAACTGTATCCTCTCGTGGTCATTCAGATTTTTGCAGCTGGGATCTTGGTAGTCCTATGTCTTGCTGCTCTCCAGAAGGTTAGAGGCTGAATTACAGCCCCTGATCACTCAAAACTCATTCATCCCTACTCTAGGAGAAGGTTTTGACTCCTTTTATAAAATGTGAGAGCTAAACAGAGCCCTTGAGTGGGTGCAGTTTATTGTTTGGATGCAATGCAAGACCCAACCTGATAAAAAAGCTTCCCCCCTTAACCCAATTCTTGCCCTTTGTCTAAAGCAGAGCTTTCCAAACTTTTCATGTTGGTGACACACTTTTTAGACATGCATCATTTCGTGACACATCATCAGGGCATCATTTCGCGACACACTCTTAGAGCAGGGCACAAGGCAGGCACTAGGACCTGCGTGGAATCCTGGCAGGGCTCAGAGGCAGCAGCAGCCAGGAGACACTGAGACACTGCAGCCGACACACTAACGTGTCCTGACACACAGTTTGGACAGCTCTGGTCTAAAGTAATGTCAGAAAGGCTGTTATGAGCAGTCCCTTCCCAAACATTGCTAACGGACTCAGTGAGGCAATATCGTTTAATCAGTATCCGTGATATGTAGCCATTTGATAAGCTTACTTGGGTTTTGGATCCAGGCGCTTTCTGAATAACAAAGATCTTCAGTACATTCAAATGATTTCCCTGGATTGTGTTGAGCTATTCCCCGAAGCGAGCATGCTTATAAGTCTCTTAGGTGCTTCCAAAAAGATTGTCACATCTCACATATCCTGCACATAAGTCTCCCATCTTTATCCATTTGTGACTGTGTTAAAGGGGACAGAGAAACAAGAGAGGCAAATAAAGGGGAGTCCAAATTTTTTTTTGGGGGGGGTTGCTTTGTTTTTGTTTTAGCAGAAGGGAAGGATCCAGGGCAGAGAAGCTGATTAGAAGGTCTGGTTTAGATCGCTGTGTAAGCAGGAAATGATGAATCTTGGCAAAGGCCCAAAAGCCAAAACAAAGCAGCAAGGAAAGCTGATGCTGATGCATAAGAAAGACAAGGCAGAAGAAGGAAAGCAGCTGGAAAAAGCTGGAGAAAAAGAACCTAAAATAGGAAAGTGTGGATCTATTTCAATTCAATATAGTCTGAAAAATTGGTTATGACTGTAGTTTCTTCCAAACAGTGCTTATTTTCTTAATAATCATCTGAGGAAGAACAAACACTGCTTAGTTGTTTCATTAAAACTAAGAAGAAGGGAAATGATATGGGGAGCTGGAAATATAATACATTTACCCATCTTTTTGCCTTGTGTTTCATGTTAGTAAGATAGAAGACCGAGTGGATGCATTTTATATATATTTTTAATGTCTTTCTATTCCTAACTCCCAATGGAAATGTAATATATTGGTCAGCTCCAGGGCCGGCATATGTTTCTCTCCATTTTCAAATAGGTTTGGGAGGGAAGGAAGTGTAATGGAAATGACATTAGGAACACTTTTTTGCCCTCTCTGACATCACAGAAGTATTTACTGCAGATCATTCCACATTTGCACCAAAGATAGGAATTTGGTGAGGTCAGAACTCTGAGATTGGAACCCCACATCCAAAGTTGAAGGGAGAGATCCCAATAGTTTTCTGGACTCTGTCATGCTATCCATGAGATCATAGAATTACACTCCTAGTTTACCTTAGTTAGGAGCTCGTAAATTTTTCTATATCCTGGTGGTATATTTCTGGGAATAATCCAAAACACCATGGGTGGCAGTGTTAACTTTCCACAAGGAAGATTAGAAATGTTTTCATATAAAAATAATAATTGATAAAGCCAAAATATCACAAGCAACATATGGCTGCATGTTTTGCCCTTTCAGTTATAAACATAATTAGCTGAATATCAGGAGCATTGGGCTGGGATCTACACTGTGTGAGCCTGAGTAGTAGAGGGATAAACCCATGAAATCTCAAGGAGAGCCAAAAATGAGATCCCAGTGCCAGCAACAATGATTTCCATTCCAGGTATACTGCCCAAATACTATGGATCCTTGACTTTCTCAACAGGATAGTATTCTGTTTCTTATGCTTTCAACTCCAGATTCCCTTGATTTTCCAACTGTTAAATTCAAGGTATCTGAGCTGAAAGACCTATCTTCAAAGTTCAGCTTCATCTGGCGTTGTCTGTGTCTGAATATGCCCAAGCCACAATACAGCACTTTTTAGAATGATATCCAACTTTGCAGCAGTATCTTTATTTCTATAGGCAATGCCCTATAAAACCGGAATGGAATTTTCCCTATTTTTCATTGCTGAAGAATAAAACCTGCTAATTCACTTTCCAAAGGGTAGGCCATTACAAAAGGATAACATGATCATCACTACTTTGGGAGGCAAAAAATAAATTAGATCAGATGAGAGAAACAAGGAATAGAAGTATAAGACACCCTCAGAATTAGTAACCTGATAAGCACAAGTGCCCAGAGGCAATCATCCAGCAAATCTGGACAAGGGTTAGGGGAAGAAAACCATGGTATCACTAGGGTAGGGGAACAAATTAAACAGTAGTTTTCCAGAATAACAGGCTCACAATCTAGTAAATTTCCATGGCATGGACTGGCTAGCCAACTCCTCAGTCAAGGTAGGCCAGCGGAACAGCTTGAAATTATTTCCCTTTTCCTTCCCTCCTACCCCTGCTATTACTGGATATCAAGTTGAATTTGAAGTGATTCTGAGCTTGAATTTACATTAGACTGATATTTGCAGTTGAAATTTGAATTTGGACTTGCATTTGGTATGGATCAAGGGCAACTTTATTTGCTAATTTTCCCAGGTAAGAGTGACCAAGTTGTAATTCTCCTTATGACCACCACTTGTCAGATGTTAGTTCATAGGTGCATGACTATCTTTGAGGCTGATGATACCACCAAATGTGAAAACCTGATGAAGAGGACTGCTATGGTATGTTGGCCAGAATAAGTGCATCTGCCATCACATATTGCTTGAGATATGAATTAGCTCAATGTGACCTGAAGGCATGTTCAGGAGCAGGAAGAGTAGGGGTGTGGGGGGGAGGTAGACTTTTGGAATAAGCCATCCTAATTTTTGCTTTCAGCCAACAACAACAACAAAAAGGTTATTCTAAAAAAACCCAGCATGAGAATGCGAGACATGGAGTGGGATGGGACCACAGAAGAAACACATTATTTTATATATTCAATATATTTTGAAATATGGAAAGCTTGGTTTGTGTTTGGGCTAATGTATGAATTGGTTTGATGCCAAAACAATGTATTCAGTGGTCCCAAGTGAAAATCAACAGCATTTAAGGACTCTCTAGCAGGCTGAAAAATTACCGAATTCTTACTGAGGTAACCCAACTAGGATTTGGTTTGTCAAGATATTTTAGATAAACCATATTTCATGGTTTCTATAAAACACTCAGCTAAGAAGATTCTACTGCTTTTGTTTTTATTGGCTATGATGTTTCCACCAAAAGGCAGTCAAAGAATAAACTCAAACAGCTGGTCAGAAACCATCTATGTGCATAAAACAGCACCTGCTACCAACTGTGTTGTTTAGAAAATGCTTTCTTTGTTTCTTTAAAAATATGGATTAAGCACAGAAAGGCAAACATTTTCTGAACTCTTTCTTTAGACTCAATAAGGCATGGTCCGTCCTCCAGTGCGCACAGCTGTGCCTCTGGGAGAATAGATCAGAGTTTAAATACATTGTTTATGCACCATATAGTTCATATACAATTATAGGATTCACACAATAAAATTCCTGTGACATTCATATAGAGATCTATTTCTCATTCTGTGGAAAGTTTGAAGCCAAAGGTTAAAAATAATTATTACATTTCTTAGTTATAGTTATTATTTGTTAAGTTAAGTTTATAACATTCTATCTGTTTTCAAATTATTTTATTTATTTATTTATTTATTTATTTATTTATTTAATTTATATAACCGCCCATCTCCCCCAACGGAGATTATAAATTATATAGTGTGCTACTCTTTTCTCCATTATATTACCATTTTAACATTGCAGTCCTAAATATTGTATAGTACATAGTAGACTGGATAATACATTCCATTGATCACCAAGGCTAGGTTGACATGATACCTTAAACTTAAACATGATTGATAAAACAGAACACAAAACTTAAACTATATCGCAGCTTAATCGTACTGCTTGGTTTAGGCAGCACACTACAAGAAGGGGTGAGTTCCCACAAGATGCTGAAGTATAAACTACCCAGTGCCACTTTGTCTTAGCTTAGCATATTGGGAGATGGGGGCATCCACAGGGTGATGCACATAAAGCAGTGGTAGGGCTTTGATCATACAGCCATGCCTGTCATCTTGGCTTTTTAGACCCCTCCCCACAATGCCCCCGTTGGGAGAACTAACCACTGAAACTTACTTCTGGGGCAATGTGTACAAAAGGTACTGTTCGTTTTTGGATAGTCATAAATTTGACAACATATTAGTAATATTCTCACTTCAAGAAAGGGGGGGGGGGTACCACCTAAAGTATGTCTTTAGGAAAAGGACGTTACTCCTATCTTCCGTGTCTTGATAGGTATAGATTATGTTATTACAAAGTGCTTTCCAAGGATGTTCTTTCAAAACAGGTTGAGAAAATAGTCCTGAACTCATGAGCCAGGTAGTTAATGTGGACTTGACACAATAAATGCATAGCATCTTGCTTAAACAAGTCAATTGATTCCACTTGGTTTCTGTGCAGGAAAAGTAGCAGTGCTGATCTCCGAAGTCCTACCCCACAGTTGCCAATCTTTTCAGACTAGAATGCCCTTCCTGTAATGACCTGAAATCTCACAAGATTGCCAATTATGGACATTTGCAGGGGAGAATGCAGATGTAGAGTAGATGCAACATTTTAGCCACTTAAATGGCAAAATTATTTTTAATTTAATTTAATTTAGTTTTTAAACATTTAATTTTGGAGGATTCTGTGTCCTGTTTGGGAGATACCTAATGCTTTACCACTGATGCTTGACCTAAATAATCTGGGGTCAGAAAGTTTAAAAGAAAACTAGGGATATATATATATTTATTTATATATTTATTTATTTATTTATTTATTTTTCAAAGAGCCACATTATCTCTGTGGAAGCAGTAGAATAAAATAATATGGGTGAATCCACTGATAGCAGTAAAGTTGAACATGATTGATGCATAATATTAGAAAAGGGAAACAGAAAAACAGCAATAAGCGAGACCTATAAGTCAAAAGCTAAGTTCACATGTTGAACATACCAGGCTTGAAGATCCTGATTTTACAAGAGGAAAGAACCACTATTGGCCACAGTAGGAAATACTGAACTTGAGAATCAATGGTATATGCCAGGTTTGAATAAAAACAAGTTATTTGCTTTATGAAGAGCATAGATTGATGGTAGAGTACAGGTTGGTATGCATAGGATTCCACATTCCAGTTCCAGTAAAAGAGATTTTAAAGAGCAAAGCTACAAAATTCTGGACCAGTGGACTAGATTAACCATACGGATGGCTTCAAAAGTTCAATTCAATGTGGGTTTGCCCATCATATTTTTGCTGAATTTGGGTGAAAAGGTATGAAGCCTGAGAGCAAGTAATACAGGTTGTTTAAGAGATGTGCAGGTCTTCAGATCCAAAGCAGGATTTGTGATTAGGATCTTGCTGTATCAGTCATAGACTCCCGTGTGGCTACCATGTACACTCCGGAAAAGGTGCAGTCATTTGAAGAAGTCACTGACAAGACCAGCAAACATGGCCATAACACTTTTTCAGCTTCAGATCCAAAGAGCTGCACATCCCTCAGCGAACAGATTTTATTTTATAATAGGGTTGTCATCTCCTTCTAGTATTTAATGCCTTGGAAATTAACAGGGTGTGGCAATGTCTATTTCCAACAGAAGCACCACCAGGATGATCCACAGACCATGGGAATATAATGGTAGTACTGACTGTGGGCTGGATGAGCACTTTATTTTCTTAGGCTCAGACTTGTCTTCCTGAGGTTGAGAAGAGGAAAAAAATGCAATTACCTCTTAATATTATCATTAATAAGTATTGTGCTGTGGAATTTAACACAGAGTTTTTCTTGAGCTACGCTGAAGTTTCACATCTATGGAATAACCTTCAAATGTCATCACATTTTAAGCTCAGGCCATGATGCATTCTGATTATCTGTTCGCCAACCTATTCTTCAAAAGGATGGTAATTGAAAGTGATTTATTGATAGTATCTCACTGCTGAGTTTAATCTTTAGGGTTGAGCTCTGTGACAATAGAATCTAACTGCTTCCAAAAATGCTCTGTTCTCAGATCCAGGTGAAATGGTGCCAGTTCCCAGCAAGTATCCCTGGGATTGAATGGCTTTATTTGAGACCCTTAAACTACATCTTTTAGCAGCAGCTGCATTTGCGAGATTTAGCAGCCATTCCAATTATCTTTCCTACTTGTGCCAAGCTTAAATAAAACTTCTCTGGAGTTTCTTCTGAAGCATTTCCATGCTAGATAAGGTCAAGGCCAATGTGTGTTCCATAGATGCTGGTATAATTAATCTTTCTGGCTTTTTTTGTTTGGCAAAAGATAATTTTCCACCAGGATCTGAACCCTAGATAAGGGCATGTTCTCATTCATTTGGTTTTAGTTTCAACATTCAACTCCTTTCATCCTGCAATCCATGGGAATCTCTGCCTTCTCCTGAATGCAAAAGGTGAGCCTGGTTTATCTCTTGCATTATAAATAGCTACTTTCCAAGCTATGTATAATGGAATATTATTCTGACTATATCATGGAGGGAAGAAAAAAACTAGAGTCATTACTCTTTTGCCTTCACAAATCCTTCCAGTTATATTGATCAGAAGACAGTATCTGATTATTCAAAGCAAGTCACTAAATCTGGTTCATTATTGTGAATGCAGATGGAGCAGACTTGATTTTGATCTTCAGAGTTGCAGCCCTAAACGCACATTTTTGGATCATAAGACCCCAGCAGGATGGCAGGCTGAACAAGAATTACAGCTGCAGGGTGAAGAATCTCCCTGAAAGATCACTAATGTTGCCAGAGAGATTTTCAAACATTTTGAAGTGGGTAAGAAAAAGAAATACAATTGTGGGCTGGAAATCAATCTGGCTTCATCACAGAACACACCAGACATTATGGCATGTGAACAAAGGTCTCATTTTCACTCATAAAAATTGTCCCTTATTTCTTATGGATTTCATTGGAACAGCTCTCTGTTTCTGTGTGGAGACTGGGATGGGCCACTTGCAGACCTCTGCAAATCATCAGTTCAAACCTCTGATGAGTGGTTTGTGCTAGTTTTTCAAAGCAAAGATGAGGAATTGGTGTTAGTGCAGAAATGGGGTTGGAAAATCTGTGTAGAAATGTGAGATGTGTGTTGCAGGGTGTATATAATTAAAATGGTAAGCACTTTTACAGCAGAATTCCAGAGGGAAGTAACTAAGAAAAGTTATTGCAGTAAGTGCTTTTTTTTTTTGTAAAAAAGAGTTGGCATAAGTGATCAGTATGACGGTAGGGGCTCAGCTGGTAAGACGCCAGGCTTGTCAATTGGAAGATTGCAAGTTCGGAGCTTTGAATCCCTAGTCCCGCATGACGGAGTGAGCTCCCACACTAGCCCCAGCTCTTGCCAACCTAGCAATTCGTAAGCATGCAAATGCAAGTAGATAAATAAGTACCACTTTGGTGGGTAGGTAACAGCGTTCCGCACATGTTATGCCGGCCACATGACCATGGAAGCGTCTTTGGACAATGCTGGCTCTTCGGCTAACAAATGGAGATGAGCACCGGCCCCTAGAGTCGGACACAACTGCACAAATGTGCGGGGGCAACCTTTACCTTTTTATGATGGTAGAACTAGATGATAACATTTTAGGCAGTTTAAATATTAAATCTATCTATCTATCTATCTATCTATCTATCTATCTATCATCTATCTATCTATCTATCATCTATCATCTATCATCTATCATCTATCATCTCTATCATCTATCATCTATCATCTATCATCTATCATCTATCATCTATCATCTATCATCTATCTATCTATCTATCTATCTATCTATCTATCTATCTATCCATCCATCCATCCATCCATCCATCCATCCATCCATCCATCTATCATCTATCATCTATCATCTATCATCTATCATCTATCATCTATCATCTATCATCTATCATCTATCATCTATCTATCATCTATCTATCTATCTATCTATCTATCTATCTATCTATCTATCTATCTATCTATCTATCATCTATCATCTATCATCTCTATCATCTCCCATCCATCCATCCATCCATCCATCCATCCATCCATCCATCCAAAAATCTAGCCAGCCAGCCAGCCAGCCCGCCAGCCCGCCAGCCCGCCAGCCAGCCAGCCAGCCAGCCAGCCAGCCAGCCAGCCAGCCAGCCAGCCAGCCAGCCAGCCAATCTTCAGCCTTCATACCTTGGGAAACATGTACATGGGTGCTAATGGGAATATAATATGAAGGGGCAAATCAGCAACTCTAGTCCTGCTGGCTTGTTCTATGCAGCTGCAATTCCATGAATCCCAGTAGACAGTTAACTGTCCATCAATATATACATCTTCGTTGTTACACTCAACAACAGTATTCAGAATCTAATTACAGAGATCTGATTAAAAACTAAGAAGTTCAGTGGCAGTCAGTAGTATCAGGCACTATCCCAGTAGTTCTTGTAAAAATGATTTTACAATAACAGTTGATTAAAGACCAAGTCAGCAGTATGATGTGGCTTTAAAAAGGCAAATGCACATATAGGCTGCATCAACAGAAGTATAGTTTCTGAACTGCAGGTAGTACTGATTCCACTTTATTCTGTGTTGGTCGAACAACCCTAACCCTCAAGTTTTGTGCTTAATTTTGGTCACAGTGCTTTGAAAAGGGTTCAGACAAAATGGAATATATTCAGAGAAGACTAGCAAAGATGATTAGGTGACTAGAAACTAAGTCATACAAAGAAATATTGAAGGAGTTGGGAATATCTAGACTTGAGAGAAGACATAATCACCCTCTTCAAAAGCCTGAAAGAGATGTAGAAAGTCAAGTAGTCAGAAGACCATTAAATGGGCTGAGAAAAAAAATGATCTAAGCTTCATAAATATGTTAGGACTGGAACACAGATCTCATCAGTCTTAATACAACACTGTAATTACATCAATTCTCCATCTTTCTTTCAGAGTTGCATTCCATTACAAGAAGTTCTGTTTTCTTATCATTCCCCTTAATTTCTTTCTCTGAGGCTGAAACCTGCTATTTTACTTTATTTTTTATTTTATTTTATTATTTTATTTTATTTTATTTTATTATTTTACATTTTATTTTATTTTATTTTATTTTATTTTATTATTTTATTTTATTTTATTTTATTTTATTTTATTTTATTTTATTTTATTATTTTATTTTATTTTATTTTATTTTATTTTATTTTATTTTATTTTATTATTTTATTTTATTTTATTTTATTTTATTTTATTTTATTTTATTTATTATTTTATTTATTATTTTATTTATTTTATTTTATTATTTTAATTTTACTTTACTTTACTTTACTTTATTTATAGTATTTAATGAAAAAAGCACATGTTTCAAGTTACCCTAGAAACAGGAAATGACATTAAGATATGATTAAGACATATTTAAAGGACTGTCTATGATTAATAATTTCCAATTGCTTTGAACAAGAAGCAATAGAAGAGCAGAAGCAGCAATTAAATGAAAGTAGCTATAAAATAATTGTCTTAATTGTGGTTTTCCAGACCACCCTGAGCAAACAAATGATGTACTAGAATATTAAATTTTAAGATTGCCAAAAATAATCTGTTAGGGATCTATATTCACACTGATTCTCCTCTCCTCTCCTCTCCTCTCCTCTCCTCTCCTCTCCTCTCCTCTCCTCTCCTCTCCTCTCCGCTCCTCCCCCTGCCCCTGCCCCTGCCCCTGCCCCTCAAAGATAGATATTTCTGTGTATTCAGTTTCAGTGCAACAGCCCATTCAATAAGATCCTGTACATCAGGGGTTCCTAAACTTTTTGCCATCACACCTCCATTTATTGTAATCTCAATGTACACACCTCCCCTAAAAATCCAAACACTAAAATGAACACAAATGAGCAAGGAAAATAATACAATGAAACTTTGGGAAAGGTGGATTTATTGAAACAATGTAACTAAGAGGTCCTTCATACCTCCCCTAGACTCTGTCTGCACCTTCCTAAGGGAGGTCCACCTCACAGATTGGGAAACTCTGCTGTAGATGGACCCTCTGCCATTGAGTCTGACAGAGCACATGACTAGATGGTTTTTTGGAATGGTTTTTACAACTTTTAAGGAACATCCTACTAATCAGGTTAGTAAATGTAAGCATTGTTCCAGAGGCTGTAGCAATTCAGCCCAAGATTGTTCTTTCGTCCATCCGCATCTACTTAAGAAACATATTTACGCTAACCCACTTCAGCCTAAACTTTAATTAAGCTGCAGTTGATTCCAAAGCAGAAGGTAATGGCTGCATTTCAACTTTCAGTCATAAAGCCGATCTGGTATCACTACTGTAGACATTGATTATATTTTGCATACATCTTATAGTTGTGTTTGAGAGAGTCCAGCACACCAATCTGATTAATGGCCTGCAACTAGTTCATATCCAAACAATGAACTGATACTGTCTGTAAGCTGTGCTACCTGGCTTCCCTCCAGACTAATGCATTTTTTTATTTTCGCCTCAGGCTAGATATTCAGGTTCTTTCCAAAAAAGCACATTTATATCATCCTGTAGAGATATCAGAAATGGTCAGAGTTTTCATTTGCGTGGGTTCTGACCTCAGTAAAACTCAATATATTTTTGACAGATGCTAATGTTCCATGAGGGACAACTCAGTGGCCGAGGGAGATACCTGAGAGTTGACCTAAGGATGAAAAAGTGGGTTGTCGTTGTTTTTGCGTATTTTGAAAGTGACATTCACTGAATGTAATTCCTTTCTAACACTGAATCATCAATGTGGCATCAAAACAGCCAAAGTCCTCAAATCATTAATCCTGAAGTTATCATAACATAAATAAGGTTTATTTGCAGCAGGACCAACTTTAACCTGAATCTTCTTACCCATTTAAAAAAATAAATACACAAAGGCAAACAGCTGATTAATGATACATACAAACATAGATACCCCAATCTTTATATATGGTTCAATTCCTATGAGCAAATAATATCTTTCTGTTAAAAAGGCACTGTAGCCCAAATGTGTTGACCTGTTTTGCTCAGTATATACGTGCATTTGAAAGTCTTATTGCATCAGAGTTTGATTCAGTGAATTACATTCTTTAATGCCATCTTCTCCAACCACCTGCCCTTTAAATGTATCAAGACTGGAACTCCAAGAATTCTCAATCAGCAAGAATTGTCTTTCTAGCACATCTGAAAGGTTGGGCTGTTGTGTTGAGTAGGCTGGTGCATAGATAACATTAGAATCTATATCTATGTTCATAACAATTAGAAAAACTTAAGCCCTGATTATGCAAAGTATTAATGGCTGTGTTGTCTGGGGAAAAATATGTTGGAATCAATTAAAATATTCAGTCAAGCAAATTCTGGACGATAATTATTTTTGCTACATGCTAAAAATATCAGTTAAAGATAGAAAATTGATTACCTATATTATTCACAACCTCAAGAGGAATATAAGGCATTAGAAGAAAGTATTGTAAAATGATCAGGTTATATAAAAATAAAGGCACATAATAAATGCATTATTAGAATTTTGTGCTAAATATTTTGATGGCAGTCAATTGTAAAAATTTTTTGAATGTGCATTGTAAAATTCTGAATATCTGAAACAAAACTGTACATTTCTTTTTTTAAAAAAAACCTATAAAATATTGCTATTGTAGTAATGTAGAATATTGTAGAAATATTTATACTGATATTTCTCCATGCCTGTCATGCACATGAGAATGTTCCATACAGGAGAAGAATTCTTGTAAAAATGTACCCTGCAATTATCTTATTTTCAGTTTACCTAAGAATTCAATGAAAGGCCATGGACTGGAATCCAGGAAAAAATGGTATTGGTCTCACTTTGTAATTGAAATTTTCCAAGCTCTTTTAGATACATAAATGCTGATTGGCCTTACGGTAGGCAACTAGCACTATAAAGCAATGGTTTTTATCCATCACAATATGAACTGAAAGACACAATCAGGATAATCAATGTGCACTAAAGTTACATCATCTCACTGTCTGTTGTAACTGTCTGCCTGACGGTGACATTTCTTGAAGAGAATAGGCTATGTTTTGACAACATGCAATCTCGCCTTTGCCTCCAACAAAACTTTTTGCTGATTCCTTCTGTATCCCTCCATTCTCTGGGGAAAGTTAAGTTCACACACATGTTGCTGGACAAGAGACAAAGACAATCTGTCGCACACGTGTAGAACAGATGCTTGTAAAGGGGGAATTGGTTCAGTTGCTGCATTACTCATTTCCGCTGTCTTGCTGTCCAGGCAAGTGTTGACCCACATGGAACTGGTCTTTGAGATTTTTCCATCTCAGAAGCAGACAGACCGCCCACCCAAGAGATCACCACAGTAAATAATTCTGTACCACAAACTGTTTACTGTTGGGTACCACCTGCTTTTATGAAGAGAAAACTTATTAGAATGTGCAATAGAAATATAAAGGGAAAAATATCTTAAGAGGCATTGAGCAATCTGCAGAGAAGCAATTATTGCTGTATTTGCAAGTGTTAGTGTTTTGTTGTTTTGATTACATTAGAAGTCACGTAACTTGGCTTTTTGGGAGTAATAGATCCAGCAGCAGCTTTCTCTGCTAGATAGGAACACAGCTGTTAAATCAGCCAAAACTGATAAAAGTTGATAAATGATACTGCTTTCATCTCCAAAGCAACAGGGCCAGGATGATCTTGACAAACTGGTTGAAATCTTTCAGAAAAAGTGAAATGTTATCCAGAATGGGTCACACATCTCCCTTTTAATCAGAAGATTTTCCATCCTCCCCATTCTGCTGAACTACCCATGTGAATTAAATTTCTTAGGGCAAATCCACACAGACTTCTTGCCCCACTGTGAGGATGGTCCACTAGTCTGCATACCACTAATCTAGATCTCATCATTCACCCACCGCTGAGACAGCATGAGCATGACTTTAAGTGCCCCAGTCTGGAAGCTTTCCCTCTTATCCCACCTCTGGCCATTGCATGCAGACAATGTAGGGTGTGTTGATGTGTATGGGGAGACAGCCTAAAATGATGTGTTCCCTATTAGCAAACTTGTGGCTCCAGTTGATTCTGCTTGTTTCCTATGAGACCATTTCCTTCAATTTAATCCTTTACCTGTTCCCTGACCCTCTATCCTCTTTTGGCTGTGAGTTTCTGAAGTGACTTTCCCCAGCCACCCACCCACCATTTTTTTAATGGATAGCTCCACTGGACAATCTGAGAGTGGAAAGCCCTGAAACTGACTAGTCCATCCCTGACCTAGTGCATTAGAAGGACTCCTCTCCTGTATGTCTATAGTTTACATGATGGGAATTCCCTTTCCAGTGGACACTGCATCAAGAGAAGCCTTGAATCTCACTTCCTGTCTTCAAGTTATGTTCCGGGGTAGTTTATAGCACCCACACCAATCTCACAGCTGACTCTTTTCCAGTTTCTAGCTCTTCTTTTTTTTTTTCTCCAAATTTTATTAGAGTTTTAAATATACATAGTTAAAAGGGTGAAAATGAAAAAGAAATAGAAATACAAATCAAAGAAAGAAGTAAAAGTGTATAGAAAAGTAAAGAAAAAAAGAAAAAAGATAAGACATAGATATAGTCAACTTCCGATTTATCTCTGTTCTTAGTAATTAAAAAAAAGTTTTCTTACATGCTAGTTCTATATATAACATACAAAAACATTTCCTGTCTAATATATCAATCCATATATATTTTAGTCTTCAAAACCCCAAATAAGCTTTGCTCCACCTGCATGTTGCAAATAATCCATTAATGGTTTCCATTCTTTAAGATAGTAACAGTTTGAGTTTTCTTTTAATAAACATGTCAATTTGTCATTTTCTGCCATATCCATCAATTTTAACATCCAATCTTGTATCGTAGGTAAAATCTGGTTTTTCCAATTTTGCGCATATACAAGTCGTGCTGCAGTAACCATATACTGCATAATTCTTACAAATTGTTTTCCCATTTGTTCTTCCCATATTCCTAATAAAAATAATTCCGGTTTAAATGGGACTCGAATTTGTAAAATATTTTGCATTAGTGAATGTATCTGAGTCCAAAACTTCTTTGCAATTTCACAAGTCCACCACATATGATAAAAAGACCCCTCTTTTTTTTTACATTTCCAACACAAGTTGGAAGCATTTCCATACATTTTTGCAAGTTTTTGTGGAGTCATATACCATCTATACATCATTTTATAAAAGTTTTCTTTCAGATTATAACACAAAGTAAATGTTAACCCTTTGTTCCACATATCTTCCCATTGCTGCATTTGTATATTATGTCCAATATTTTTGGCCCATTTTATCATACAATCTTTAACTTGTTCCTCTACCATTTCTCCTTTTATCTCCTTTTAACAATAATTTATACATTTTTGCAATTAAATGGTCATCTGTCTCACATAATTGTTTCTCGAATTCCGATTTAGTTTGTTCAAATTCAATTTTTTAAAATCTAATTTAAATTTTTCTACAAGTTGCATACTGTATATGAAAGCCATTGGAATATATATCCTTCTAGGGCAAGTTTTTCTTTTGTTTTAATTATATATTGTCCTTGTTCTTTCTTTAGAAAGTCTTTGTAAGTCAGCCATTTATGTTAATTCTTACTTCTGTTCTGTGAAATGCTTCTTGCGTGGAAATTCATAAAGGTCTTTTATAACATAAAGTTTGTTTATATTTATTCCAAATTCTTAACAATGATCTTCTAATATAATGGTTTTTAAAGTCCACATTAACTTTTACTTTATCGTACCACATATATCCATGCCATCCATATCTTAATTCATGACCCTCCAAATTCAATAATTTTTCATCTTTCAAAATTATCCATTCTTTAATCCATACCAAGCAACAGGCAGCATAATATAGCTTCAAATCCGGTAAACCTAGTCCACCTCTTTCTTTTGAGTCTTGCAAGACTTTATATTTTATTCTTGGTTTCTTTCCTTGCCAAATAAATTTAGAAATATCCCGTTGCCACTGTTTAAAAGGTTCTTCTGATGCTAATATAGGTAGTGTTTGGAAAAGATATAAAATTCGTGGCAAAATATTCATTTTAATTACTGAAATTCTACCTAACAATGATAATTGTAGTTTTTTCCATTGGTCCAAGTCTTTTTTAATATCTGTCCAAAGTGAAATATAATTATTCTTAAACAACTTAACATTTTTAGATGTCAAATATACTCCCAAATATTTTACTTTTTCTTCCATTGAATATCCCGTTATTTCTTTCAATTTTTTTTGTTGATGGTAATCCATGTTTTTAGTCAAGACTTTAGTTTTCTGTAAATTCACTTTGAACCCTGCTAACGACCCAAAGTCTTTTAGTTTCTGAATCAATAATTCAATTCCATCTAGTGGATTCTCCAAAGTGATGACTAAGTCGTCAGCAAAGGCTCTTAGTTTATACACTTCTTTTTTGACTCTAATACCATGAATACCATCATCTTGTCTAATGTCTCTAAGTAACACCTCTAGTACCAATATAAACAAAAGTGGAGATAATGGACAACCTTGTCTTGTACCTTTTTGAATTTCACATGGTTTACTAAATTCTCCATTAACAATTATTTTTGCAAATTGGGGAGTATATATTGATTTAATCCACTTAATAAAGTTTCCTCCAAAATTCATATTTTCCAATACCTTAAACATGAATGACCAATTTAAATTGTCAAAGGCTTTTTCAGCATCTATAAATATCAAAGCAGCTTGCTTTTCATAATGTTGTTCCAAATATTCCAATATATCTAATATATTTCGGATGTTGTCTCGGATTTGTCTCTTAGTTAAAAAACCAGCTTGATCTTGATGAATAAAGTCCTTAAGAATATTTTTCATTCTTTCTGCCAATATGGTTGTAAATATCTTATAATCATTATTCAGTAAAGATATTGGTCTATAATTCTTAGTTAAGGTCAAATCTTGTTGTTCTTTAGGAATCAATGTTATATGCGCTTCTTTCCAAGTCTCTGGCATATTTCCTGTTTCCAAAATCAAATTCATAGTATTCTGTAAGGGTAAACATAATTCATCCTCGAAGCATTTATAATAAGCTGCTGACAATCCATCAGGTCCAGGTGCTTTCCCACTGCTGATTTTCTTGAAGGCCTTTACCATTTCTTCTGTTGTTATCGGGTTATTTAATATTACTTTGTTGGTCATTAAGAACAGTTTCCAGCTCTTCTATACTATCTATCCAGTGGCTGCACAAATCCAGGTCACTTCTATATGACAGCCAAGAGATATTCTTTGTTGCTACCTGATGGTTGTTAGATAGAACATTCAACTAAACTGCCCAGAGTTCCCCTTCTGAGGGAGATGGGTGGTAATAGAAATTTAAATAATAATAATAATAATAATAATAATAATAATAACAACAACAACAACAACTCATTAACGTGTGTGTGTGGTAGTTCAATTGGATGACAGTACAAGGAAAGAAAAATGCAATGCATGGAGCAAGCAGAGCATTGTGCATGATAACTGAAGGAGGTTTTTCATGTGATATTGAATGGGGGCTGGAATCAAGGCCCTTAGAATGTAAACATGCAAGCTGTATGAAGAACATTGCAGCACAGACCCCTGCCAGCTGCACAGTAAATCATACTGTGGGGCAGCAATGTTTAGGGCAGTTCTAGGATGAGAAGGGAGCATGGTAAAGCTGTTGTAAGGGTGTAGCCTTGGTCATCCTTATTCATTCTAATATTTTCTTGTCAGGAGTTTCCATTGCTTCTTTAGGACTGAACTAGTAAAAAGGGGGAGCTAAACAACCTCTGTGTATTGATCAATACATTGTTTAATTCAGACCTTCAAAGACTTCCCCTGCAGCTTCATGGAGATGTGGAGCAGTATAAAAGACACAATGGAACTCTAAGATACAGTCCTTGACAGGTGAAAGACCATGATAGGTCCCCAGTATTTACCATTTTAGGTTGTCCTTCCAGAAAGGATTGGAACCAGAATAACCCTTTACTCTCTCCTTTACTGGCCAGCTATTTCAAATTAATAAAATATCAGTGATATCAAAGTCTACTTATTGAGCCTTGGAGAATGTACAAGTTCATACTCCCTTAACTATACCCTAGTATAAATTATCCACCAAGGTGACTGAGGCCACTGGCATTCCAAAACAGACCAAAACTAGTTTCAGACGATCTAAAGCAAGGTTTCTCAACCAGGGTTCTGTGGAACCCTAGGTTCTTCGAGAGGTCACTAGGGGTTCCCTGGGACATCACAACTTATTAAAAAAATTATTTCAAATTCAGGCAACTTCACATTAAAGAGGTAAGTTTCATTCTTTATTTTTAGTTTAAGAACAGTGTTAATGCATATATACAGGCCTACACATGAAACGAAGATAATAATTTTGTAACTTCTGGCCTATATTTGAGCCTGAATGTGCAGGGGTTCCCTCCAGGGTCAACAAGTTGAGAAAGGCTGATCTAGGGAGTCAGTAACATCCAAGACTACCTGGCGCTGAGAAGGAAATCTTTCAACCATCTTTTCCAATGAATGAAACTTCTGCACAACCTACTTAGAGGGCAGTACTCTACTTGAAGGAATCACTGTCCAGCTAGAACAGGGCTTTCCAAAGTGCCGCCGCTGGCGACACACTGAGCGGCAGTGGCGGCAACACGCACACACACGGCGACGGCGTGGGGGGGCGTGCGGTGGCACGCGCGCACGGCGGCGGCGTGGGGGGTGTGTGCGGCGGCGCGCGCGCACGCCGGCGGCGTGGGGGGGCGTGCGGCGGCGCGGGAGGGGCGTGCGGCGGCGCGGGGGGCGTGTGGCGGCGCGCGCGCCGCCGCTTCCGGGTGGTGTGGCGACACACCACGCTGTGTGTGGCGACACACTTTTGTGTCGCGACACACAGTTTGGAAAGCTCTGAGCTAGAATATGATTTGAAGGCAGAAGAACAGGGTGTTGAAACTGCCCAGATTATCAGATTATCATCTGGAACGTGGACACATGGTCACCTGGTCATTGTTGGTATTGCAATTGTAAATTGTAAATTATTCCTAAGTATTGATTTATTTATCTGCTTACTTATTGACGAGGCTGCTCCAATCGCAACAGACTCTTAAGTGGCCTACAGTCTTCCCCAGTCTTCCTAAATTATATATTTATTTCTAAATATGCATCTGGGTATAGAAATTAGTAGCATGCATGTATATGTATATGTATATGTATATGTATATGTATATGTATATGTATATGTATATGTATATGTATATGTATATGTATATGTATATGTATATGTATATGTATATTCTCTTGTCCCTGTTTTATATACCATCCTCTTTTTTAATATGTAAGTTTCCACTATGCCCACATCAAGCAGTTAGCATGCCATTTATGGCACATGCAGATCATGATTGCTGGGAACAGGACAGGAATTAAATAGGAGTTAAATATATCTGTAGACCAAAGTTGAAAGCTCAGACATAACTCAATGTTCCAGTTGATAATCTAAGAAAAATACTGAAAAGTTGGTTGAGCCAGGGCATTAAAAACTGGTTTATTCATTCTTCCTGCTCCATTTCCCCCTGAATCACATCTTTTCCTTCTCATGTTTAATGAAGTGAAGAGGGAGCAATCATTGTGAAGGCCACATTTGAGGATTATCTCTGGGCAGAAGGGAACAAAGAGACCAGTTCACAGTGTTTCTAGTTATCAGCAGACATGTTGTGCCTGCACACATGAACATTCACTGATAATAGAAAACTCTTGAGGCTTGACATCTTAGTACTTCTCCCTATCAAAGGAAGGCATTTCCCTTACAATAGCAATTTTAGGAAATAGAGGGAAGGTACAAAATGACAGCAGACATCTCATTTCCTGAACTGGGAACTTTCTAATTCAGGTCCAAAATTCAGAAAGCTGTGAGCCTGATGGTGCGGAAAGTGAAACTGTTGGCAGTTTCATTTTCTAGCATTCTCCAGTATGATTGCTGTAATTATATTAATGAAGGTACTTTTGATCAAGGGTCTTGATATCCTGTTATATGTGACTCCACTTTTCCATCTGCTTTCTTGCACTTAGCTGCAGCATAAAATCACTTTGCCTGCAAGAGATCAGTGGCAGGTTTTGGTAGGAAAAATACGGAGAATGTAAATCTAATTTCCATGTAAATGCCAGTGATGATTTTCTAATGCCAGCAAGCTGATTTACTATCCCGCAAAGTGGATTTCAAAGCATTCTGGAAACTGCTGCAATTTCTTGGGGATAAGAATTCAGCTTCAATACTTGGCAAGCTTATGCACCTTATTTTGACAGCAGGGACTTTTTGTGTGAGTGAAGCCTCAGGTCTCAGGTTTTCATGCTTTTCCAATTAAGCGCAAACAACCTTGCATGCTTCTGTAAGGATTCCTGAACTTAGCTGAGTTTCAACATAGCCAAAGGGAGTCTGTGTCAGTGGGTCCCATCTTTCATTATATTCTCCTCTTTCCAATGGTCTGCAGCCTCTCCAGCTTTCCATATTTCGATTCAACCCCTAGGGAAGACAACACAAGAGAACCGTTCCTGTGGATCATTTTCAAATCTAGGAGCATGTATAGCCAGGAAGTTTGCAGAGTAAGGGAGGGATAGGTAACAGGAATAACATCAGCATCTTTTGCCCTCTCAAAATAAAAAAAAACAAGTTTAAAAAAATCTCCCCAAAGAAGTTTGCTATAAAAAGATTTATCTTTCATGAAGTAAAATAAAAGGATGTTGCGGTACCATTTCAGACTTGAAGTGTGGGAATCTCCTATATGCATATTGCCCATCAGTGGAGGAGTTTTAAGATAACTTTTATCTACATGACGTGCTAATTTTTGGAGTTAAGGAGTTATTTTCATGAGGAAACATTAAAAATGCAGCTCCTTATCTGCAATCTGAATTAGTATTTTCCAGGGAAAGCTACATGCTGGTGTTCAGTAGCATATTAGGTCTGCTATAAAATTCTTTTCTGGCAGAACTTGGTGTCTGGAGGTATTGCCAATTAACTGACCAAGGAGAATACCTTAATTAGCGGTGTTAGTACTTTGACTAGTACTAACTAGGGCCCCCCCGCCCCAATTCTGTGCCACAATATTAAAAAAACAAAAAACAAAATAAGGTGTTGTGTTCTCTAATTCCAAGAGGTCCCCTGGGGAAATAAAGATGACAATTCTGACTGAGCTTTGCTCTGCAGCATTCTTGAATAAGTTAAAAGGGAAAAGAGAGGGAGAGAGAAAAGTGCCTGTGTCTGGGGATTGAGAGACAAAAATAATGGGGAACCAGACAAAATGAATTCACATGTTGGGTTAAATCGAAATATAGATGGTTTGATTTAGGCTTTTTTTAATTTTGTGAACTTAGCAATTGTGCTTTGTAAACACAATAATAAGTGTGACTGATCACATCTTGTTCTGCAACTCAGCCAGCACTTACTTATTCAACACATAATGCATAAGCAAACAATGGAGTAGAATCATGTGAATCAAGTCAGAGAGTAAGTTAGATGAAGGAAGACAAAGAGACAGAGACAGACAGATGGACAGAGGGAGAGAGAGAGAGAGAGAAAGAGCAAGGGATGATAAGGAGAGAACTGTGGAAAGAGAAACTGGAATGGGGTTGATGAACCCACCCCATAAGTCTGTGCAGTAAACTTCCAGATAACTTGGATTCCAGGCCTAGCTCAATCCTGCAGTGCCATTGGCCACAGTTATCACAGGCCACATAGTGTCTGATGGCAGTAAACTTGCTTTAAGAATTTAGCTTAAAAATCAAGCTACATAAAATGATTAATTAGAATAGTCACTATTGTGGAAAAATCAAATTTAAAAAATCCTCTGGTATGGCAAAAATTCTGGACAACTTAAAAAAATAATTAAAAAAAAACCACCTTTGGGATTTTTTAATTCTTTGAAAGAATCTCATAATCATATACACAATCTACGGTATGTATAATCTCTTTTTGAAGACATTTGCATTACATAAATAGTTTCCTACAGTGATTGCTTGTAAAAGCAGAGATTAGTTCTACCGCACATCCCAGATTTCCTGTTTTTATTATTCACACTTTGCATGGTAGTTTAGATCAAATTACCAATTGCAAATTTTGGAAAGTGTTCCATTCACGCCAGGCAGCAAGGTGCTTTGTTCAGGTTCATGCTTTGCAGTCAGGGTTTAAGGAAGAATTGAGTAGCTGAGGCTGTTTGTTATATTGTTCACATTGTTCACCAATTACAGTATACAGTCTTCTTACTTGCAGCTTGGAAAACTATGGACTATTAGAAGAGGCCACACCAAACTAGACAGACAAATACTGTCAACTGTTTTTTTTACGTTTCTTTTGTTGCAATAATCCCCTTCCACCTCATACATTTTAATTATTATCATGTTGAATATTTACAATAAATTACTATGACAAATGAATGTTGGCAGTGAAACAGGAAATGCTTGCATTGTTTAGTGCAGTGTTCCTCAACCTCGGCAACTTTAAGATGTGTGGACTTCAACTTCCAGAATTCCCCAGCCAACATGTTTAGTGAGTAGAGGAATTCTGCCCAAATGCAACTCGGTACCCCCTTTCTGTAGTATCAGGATAGGTAACCTCTTGGTGGTTAAGAGTGGGAGAGGGTGGTTAATACTTGTGATCAGACTTGGTTTTAGTAGGTGGAGGGCTTTATGTTTTGTTTTGTTGTTCTAGTCAGTTTGGAGGTTTACACCAAAGTTTACAGCTGTTTCCCACTTCAGAATAGTAGGACATTGAGTCTTTGGTTTTCAGCAGTCATGGTCAGAGGCTGGAAATTAGAGTCTTGGGGCCAGATACGGCCCTGGGACCAACGATACCTTGTTGGAGACAACAAATTCCCATTCAGATTACAACATGCACATAGCACTCCACTGAGACAGACCTTGTTGCTTGTCTTTCTCACCACTGTCTGTGCAGAGCTTATCCCATTAGTCTCTGCTTGCCAGATGTGTCCTGGCCACTTTCTCCTAACCCCTATGTATTTAATTACAAAGCATCTAGGATAGGTTTGTTAATCATCATGCCAGTAACTATCCATGTTTGTTTTTTCCAGTAAGAAGAAGTTCAAAGCCTAGCCTTTAATGAAATATTTAACTACCCTTTTTCCTAATGCAATGCACAGGTTATATGCAATTAATGGCAAAAATGATACTGTATATCCTCAAAAACTGACAATAAAAGCTTGATGATATGCAACAGCTTTACCTTTTTATGCTTTTGTTTAGATCTTTATATTGTATTGATAGCCTGTAACATTTTAGCATCTGCTGCTTTTAGATTGATTCTTTTATTGTGCACTTTTGATTTTGATCCTATGTATGAGGACGCCATAGGGATTTATTTGGTATTTGAATTGTATGCACATTGCCCTATGTACAATTTATTAAATTTTGTATGAAATAGTATTGAACAAACGCATATATAATTATTTAGAAAGAAATACTCCAGCGATCTATAATATAGCACCAATTAAGGATGAGGCTTTTGAGGAATTTCTGTGCAAGAAACCAATTATTCGATTTATTAAGGCGGCCTGACTCCAAAAAGACTCCAAAAACACCCCAAAATGTTCATGCATAGATTATAATTTATGTTAACTTGCTGAGAGAATGTAATTAACCACAGGACCTAAGACCATGCACCTTGCATGTATGAGTTTAAATATGCAAGAGGTCTACAAGTGGTTTAAACATTTTCTTTAGATAAGAAACCTCCATACATGATATCAGGCACCTGCTTGGAGCTCTCTCATCCCCCAAGCCCTACAATAGATGATGTTGTTTATTCGTTCAGTCGTTTCCGACTCTTCGTGACTTCATGGACCAGTCCACGCCAGAGCTTCCTGTCGGCTGTCACCATCCCCAGCTCCCCCATGGTTGAGTCCGTCACCTCCAGAATACCATCCATCCATCTTGCCCTTGGTCGGCCCCTCTTCCTTTTGCCTTCCACTTTCCCTAGCATCAGCTTCTTCTCCAGGGTATCCTGTGTTCTCATTATGTGGCCAAAGTACTTCAGTTTTGCCTTTAATATCATTCCCTCAAGTGAGCAGTCTGGCTTTATTTCCTGGAGTATGGACTGGTTTGATCTTCTTGCAGTCCAAGGTACTCTCAGAATTTTCCTCCAACACCACAGTTCAAAAGCATCTATCTTCCTTCGCTCAGCCTTCCTTATGGCCCAGCTCTCACAGCCATAGGTTACTACAGGGAATACCATTGCTTTAACTATGCGGACCTTTGTTGTCAGTGTGATGTCTCTGCTCTTAACTATTTTATCAAGATTTGCCATTGCTCTCCTCCCAAGAAGTAGACGTCTTCTGATTTCCTGGCTGCAGTCAGCACCTGCAGTAATCTTTGCACCTAGAAATACAAAGTCTGTCACTGCCTCCACTTTTTCTCCCTCTATTTGCCAGTTATCAATCAAGCTGGTTGCCATAATCTTGGTTTTTTTGAGGTCTTCTTTCACCTTCGTCATAAGGCTCCTCAACTCCTCCTCACTTTCAGCCATCAAAGTGGTATCATCTGCATATCTAAGATTGTTAATGTTTCTTCCAGCGATTTTAACTCCAGCCTTGGATTCCTCAAGCCCAGCATGTCTCATTATGTGTTCTGCGTACAGGTTGAATAGGTAGGGTGAGAGTATACAACCCTGCCGTACTCCTTTCCCAATCTTAAACCAGTCCGTTGTTCCGTGCTCTGTTCTTACCGTTGCTACTTGGTCGTTATACAGATTCCTCAGGAGGTAGACAAGATGACTTGGTATCCCCATACCACCAAGAACTTGCCACAATTTGTTATGATCCACACAGTCAAAGGCTTTAGAATAGTCAATAAAACAGAAATAGATGTTTTTCTGAAACTCCCTGGCTTTCTCCATTATCCAGCGGATATTGGCAATTTGGTCTCTAGTTCCTCTGCCTTTTCTAAACCCAGCTTGTACATCTGGCAATTCTCGCTCCATGAATTGCTGGAGTCTACCCTGCAAGATCTTGAGCATTACCTTACTGGCATGTGAAATAAGTGCCACTGTTCGATAGTTTGAACATTCTTTAGTGCTTCCCTTTTTTGGTATGGGGATATAAGTTGATTTTTTCCAATCTGATGGCCATTCTTGTGTTTTCCAAATTTGCTGGCATATGGCATGCATCACCCTGACAGCATCATCTTGCAAGATTTTAAACAGTTCAACTGGGATACCATCGTCTCCTGCTGCCTTGTTATTAGCAATGCTTCTTAAGGCCCATTCAACCTCACTCTTCAGGATGTCTGGCTCTAACTCACTGACCACACCGTCAAAGCTATCTCCAATATTATTATCCTTCCTATACAGATCTTCCGTATATTCTTGCCACCTTTTCTTGATCTCTTCTGCTTCTGTTAGGTCCTTACCATCTTTGTTTTTGATCATACCCATTTTTGCCTGGAATTTACCTCCGATGTTTCTAATTTTCTGGAAGAGGTCTCTTGTCCTTCCTATTCTATTGTCTTCTTCCACTTCCGCACATTGCTTGTTTAAAAATAATTCCTTATCTCTTCTGGCTAACCTCTGGAATTTTGCATTTAATTGGGCATATCTCCCCCTATCACTGTTGCCTTTTGCTTTCCTTCTTTCTTGGGCTACTTCCAGTGTTTCAGCAGACAGCCATCTTGCCTTCTTGGTTTTCTTTTTCTTTGGGATGTTTTTTGTTGCCGCCTCCTGAACAATGTTGTGAACTTCTGTCCATAGTTCTTCTGGGACCCTATCTACTAAATCTAGTCCCTTAAATCTATTCTTCACCTCCACTGCATATTCCTTAGGAATATTAGTGAGCTCATATCTAACTGATCTGTGGGTCTTCCCTATTCTCTTTAGTCTGATTCTAAATTTTGCAATAAGAAGTTCGTGATCTGAACTACAGTCAGCTCCAGGTCTTGTTTTTACCGACTGTATAGATGTCCGCCACCTTTGGCTGCAAAGGATTTAGTCATTCTGATTTCGGTGTCGACCATCTGGTGAAGTCCATGTATAAAGTCGTCTTTTAGGTTGTTGGAAGAGAGTGTTTGTTATGCACAGTGAGTTGTCTTGGCAAAATTCTATCAGCCTATGTCCTGCTTCATTTTGTTCTCCCAGACCATGCTTTCCTGTAATTCCAGGTGTCGTCTGACTACCCACCTTAGCATTCCAGTCTCCTGTAATGAAAATAACATCTCTTTTTGGTGTATTATCTAGTAGGTGCTGCAGATCCTCATAGAACTGATCTACTTCTGCTTCTTCAGCATCTGTGGTTGGGGCGTATATTTGGATCACTGTGATGTTAAATGGCTTACCCTGAATTCGAATTGAGATCATTCTATCATTTTTTGGATTGTATCCAAGCACTGCTTTAGCCACTTTATTATTAACTATGAAGGCTACTCCATTTCTTCTGTGGTCCTCTTGTCCACAGTAGTAGATCTGGTGGTCATCTGATGTGAAGTGGCCCATTCCAGTCCATTTCAGTTCACTGACACCTAAAATGTCTATATTTAATCTTGACATCTCACCAATAACCACATCCAATTTGCCCTGGCTCATAGATCTTACATTCCAGGTTCCTATGGTGTGTTGATCTTTAGAACATTGGATTCGTCGTTCACCACCAGCACCGTCGGCCGCTAG
This sequence comes from Charina bottae, assembly GCA_023362775.1. Taxonomy (NCBI): domain Eukaryota; kingdom Metazoa; phylum Chordata; class Lepidosauria; order Squamata; family Charinaidae; genus Charina; species Charina bottae. The sequence goes on from JALMGJ010000008.1 coordinate 27,092,256, forward strand.
CCGTCCTTTCGGCTTTGAGATAGCTGCGTCATCACATCTGGGGCTAGTTGAACGTATCCTCTGTTCCTCCCCAGTAGCATTTTGACCATCTTCCGACCTGGGAGTCCCATCTTCCGATGGTATACCGACATATCTTTGGTTGTACTGATCCATTTAGTTTTCATGGCAAGAATACTGGGGTGGGTTGCCATTACCTTCCCCAGGGATCGTATTTAGTCTGACCTCTCTGCCACGACCTTCCCATCTTGGGTGTCCCTTCACGGTTTAGCTCATGGTTTCATTGAGGTGCTCAAGCTCCAGCACCATGACAAGGTAACAATCTCCTTTGCTGGAGATGATAATAGATGATAAAAGCAATCATGTGAGTTGCCAAGAGTCATCAGATTATGGGAGGGTATAAATGCAATCAATCAATCAATCAATCAATCAATCAATCAATCAAAGCACAGTTCCATTGAGAGATTCAAGGCTTGAATAGTTTGAGTTCTTCTTTTCATTTACTTTTTAATAGCACTATTTTTCCCAACACAGACTGGAAATCAAAGGTGTTGGGAGTTCACATATTTAGCAATTTATTTGGCCTCTGGTGTCTTGATCTAATTTTAATCAAAAAGAGGTAAAACATAAAGAGGCCATGTGTTCCTAACCTTACAATGTTAAGGCACCCAGTACAGCATCTCAGGGGAATAGGATTTTGCAGATTTTGCCCTCCAAGGACACAACAGGGCTTTGACTTCTGAAAAGGAAAATCTGATATTGGATTCTCTGAGCAGCTGATTCATTTCAGCACTGGAAAACCTCAACTGGAAATCTCAAAAAGAGGACATGGAAGAGGTGTCCAAGGGTGGCGAGGTGTGTGTATGAATAAAAAAAGTCAAGGTGGTGGGGATTTGATAGCACAGTTGTCACCATCATGACTTTTTTTGACCCCACTGTCTGCAGATGCCCCTGGGCATGGTATATTTGATCTTTGGTCAGAGTATTTCCCAATCTGGAGTTTGCTTCCGGGCGTTGGAGTGAGCGGTGCGCTGAGCTGACAGCTCCAAGGCTTTCTGTTTGCGGCGATTAAAAAAAGAAGAAATCACCAAAATCACCCTTGAAGAGAGGGTGAGCAGAAGATTACCCACAGAGGGTCGCCGGATTCTCTGCTCTTTTCCGACCCCTGTATTTCCACCACGGGGGAAGGGAGATTGAAGAGGAGAAAGGCGGCTGGAATTGTCATGAAGCTCTGCGGAAGCTCTGAAATCTGACCAAGATAAGTAGCACCTCACCCAACCTTTTAGATTCATTTTTTATTTTTTGAATATTATTTGCCTTATTGATCTAAGATTTACCTCTGGACTTGATTAATAAATGCTGGTGTTTTATTTATTTCTTGCCAAGAGACTGTTAAATGGTGGGAGTGAAAAAGCTATTGACTTTGCCTGGAATGAAATGAGTGACTTTCCCTTTTATTTTTACTTTGATTTACTTTACCACTTATGGATAAATAAAAGTATTCTTTTTTTTTTTGGAGTTATTCTGCCTGGATTTTAAGATTTTATGGAATAGTGAACTGGTGATTTAACATCCTTTCTTTTATCTTTTTGTGATGCTTGCCAAGAAAGAACTTTTCTTTTCTTCTTTCCCTATTTTCTTTCAAACTTCTGGAATATCATTTGGATTACAAGATGCCTTTTAAACTTTTTATGTTTTAACTGGGCTTTCTTTTTATTGAAATTTGATTGTTTAAGGTGTACTCTGGGTGAAAAAATAAATTGGATTATTGTAGATTCTTTTTTGTTTTCTACCTTTTTCTTTTTTTATGGTTGAATTGGAGGGATGTAAGCTGGCGTGAGAAATCTTGGAATTGTTTATTGTTTTTACTATTATTTTGTCTACAATTCAAAGAAGTTTCTTTCTTCTTTTTTATCTTTTGTTTTTACATTTATATGGACTCATATACCTAATGGACTACAATCTTGTTATTACAACAACTATTTTTTAAAAGATTTTTTTTACTTTTTGTATTTCCTTACTCCCTCTTTTTGTAAACAACCATTGCAGCAATTATTATCTCTCTCCTTTTTTTTAATTTCTCCCACTCTCCTCTTTTTTTTTCTTTTACAGGAATATTATCTACATTATGATGAATATGGCATTGAGAGACAAAGAGAAAGAAAAAGAAACTGGAAGTGCATCTATAGAACTTTCAATAACTGCAGTATTAATGGAAACTCCACCATCAGAAGAGAAAAAAATCCTGGATGCAATTCTGGACGCAATTACTTTATCAAATAAAAAAATGGATGCATTTATAAACTTGGGTCAACAAATCAACAAGAAGATAGAAAATTTATTTACTTTAGAAAAAAAGAAGGAGAAAAAGATGGATTTATTGGGACAACAAGTAGTTAAGAAGATGGAAGAGGCGAAAGAAGAACCAACCCAGGAAATAAAACAAGAATTTAAAAAAGAAGTGCAGATAGTTAAGGAAGTGGTTAATACCTTATCAGGGGAATTTAAAGAGATGCAAGACCAGATGCAGAATTTAGAGACTAACTCAGAAAGTGTCATTAAAGAAGTTGAATACAACTTAGATATTACTGCTTTAGCAGAAATGATAGAAAAAGAACATACTTTGAGATTGAGTGCATCCCTAGAACAATTAAATGAAAAAGCAAGAGAAAGGATTGTTTTTGAATTAGTTAAACTTCTAGAAATGAGAGAACAAGATTTGGATTTGGAAATAGATAAAACTTTCAG